>QRFJ01000057.1:2534049-2761001 GCA_006176705.1 Cocos nucifera | reverse complement strand
CATAAAGAAAGATCTAAAACAAGAAGAAAGAGGAGAAAAGAAAGCGGATAGATAGGTAGTACCTGGAGAAGGGAAGCGAGGCTCTCAGCCATCTTCAAATTGGTGGAATTTGCCGGCAATCCATGCTTCTTGCAGAGCGCCTGGAGCTCTTTCCTCTTCATGCTTTTGAAATCTAAGTCCATCTCCATGGAATTTTAAAAAAAGAACCAAAGAAAAGCAAACACGATTGGAATTAAACGAAATCCTTCATCAGAAGAAGGGGGAGAAGAAATCCTCGTCCGATTTCTGGGACATCCAGGGAGTTCTTTGTTGTTTGGTTAAAAGAGAGCGGGGGAGGGAGGGACGGAGGGAAAAGGAGGGGAGGGAGGAAGGATGGGGACGAAGAGAACGTTAATGAGTCGTTTGAATTTTTTTGAATTCGAATCGAATCGGTTGCTCGCGCTTTTCCCGCGCAACGAAAAATGGGGGGACCACCATGTGGCTGCGTCGGGTTTGTCGATTTCCAGCTTTACCGTTGGGACGTGTTTCCTAGAATTTAGCGTTGGATCCAGCACGTGGAGGGCCTGATGGTTCGGACTTATGGTTCCAATACAACCGTTGCGTTTTATCCAAACGGACGGCCGCACAGAATCTTATAATTTATGATTTCTCGGTCTTTATTTTTTGTTTGATAAAAAATAAAAAAAATTCTGCACCACGAATGATGTAGTTTTATGGATATTATTCATGATAACCGGCTCTCACGGAGCATAATGCCTGAAAAGAAAAAAAAGATAGATATAAAATTCATTTTATAATATAAAATTTTGATTTTGACAAATTTAAATTATTAAAAAAATAAATATAAATAAAATCTTATTTAAAAAATATAAATAGAATGATATATATATATATATAATATGATAAATTATGAAAGAGTCACGGCAAAAAGCTCAATTATAATGATCCACAAAAATCACCTACAAAAATATATGTTGTCCAGTCCACTGCCATATTCATTTTAGTAATCATGATCTATACATATTAAAATAATAATTTAAATGTAATAGATTTTGATAATTTGGTCATAGAGAAATATGATATCATGCTCCTAATATCATCTATTTCATGCTCAATTTTGTTTACATCAAAGATTGCAAAACTTGTAATTTTAGTTTCGAAGGACTCCTAGGACGTAAATCATGTCCTCTGAATGGATGCCTAATCGAACATTGAAATAGAGGTGGTATTGAATTTATTAATAAATTAAATCTTTAATTTAAATGATCCATCATTGATTATGAATTATTAAATTTTTAATAAAATAATTAATGTTGAGTGTCCGGCCCAGCTCATCGAATAAAATGTCCTTGAGAGGCTTTCGAATGGGATATTGATAAAAATCTTTATACTCTCACGTTGTTCCTTGTTCTCCATCAACCATGGCTTTAAATAACATGAACTAAAACCAGCTCCATTACAGAGTTAAATCATATTATGTATGTGTGGATATTTGTACTGAAAATATATATATATATTAGGATTACACTATTATTAAATAATTATTACTTCAATAACATTGTAATGAAATCACCATAAATATCAGTGTAATCCAAAGCCTTGTTCATAGCAAGAGAATTGACAATAGCATTTATCACATGACAAACAATGAAAAGAAGCATAACTCAAAAAACCTGAAGGGTCACAGTAGTTTCTGAACATAATGCCGGTGGTTTCTGAAACGTCTTTCTTCTAAATTACCAAGAAATGCTCGAATTAGAGAGAGCCAATAGTTGCTGCACCATAATGTTTTGTGGCTTTCAAAGTCTTTGAATAATTTATGAGAAAATTCTCATGATGGTTGTATGTCTCAAATATTACCGCACCGGTATACTCATGGATAGGAGTGAAAGTAGTATGAATATTATTTATTCGGATCCGTTTCGTATCCGAATCAATTCGAATATAAATAAAAAGTTGAGGATCTGGCTAGTATCCGTATTTGTATCTATTGGTGCAGAATCTGGTTGATGCCGGATCGAGTTGGAGTTGGAAAAGAAGAGGTTGTCGTCGGTGATCTGCAAAATAAAATTTCATTCGGAGTTGGTGGTGGTGGCTCTGGCAAGACCCTCCGACGATCAAGTCAGCTCTTCTGGCCAATAGAAATGGAGTACTCGGATAAGAATTTAGCAGAGTTTTGGGAAAGAGAAGAAAGCTTAGAGAAAACGTATCTGGAAGGTCTCTTTTATAGATAGAGTCCGGAACAGACTGATAGTGACAGTCGTAGCCATCTAGTAGCTGGTCGTTCAGTGCCGTATGAGAGGGATGCCGCCTACAGCAGACTGATAGTAACAGCCATAGTAGCCGTTCGATAGCTGGCCGCTCAGGGTCACATGAGAGGAGCACCGCCTACAACAGATTGATAGTGACAGCTGTAGCCATCCGGTACTGAGCCACTCGGAGCCACGTGGAGGGATGAAGAGCTTTAACATATGTCAATTTCAGAGGAGTTCGGACTTCTAAAGAAAATACAGCTAGAGAAGATCATCTGAGAGAAATGCTACTTGAAATCTGGAAGTAATCTACTGGAGAAATTCGGATGGAGTTCGACTGATGGAGAAGTCCAGAAGGAGTCTGACTAGTGGAAAAGTTCGGCTGAAGAAGTTTGACTGGTGGAGAAATACGACTAAAAAAGAAATCCAAAAGAAGTTTGGCTTCTGAAGGAATCTGACTGAAAGAGAGGTCCGAAAGGAGTTGGACTCTAGGAGGAATTCGACTGAAGAAGAAGTTCGGAAGGAGTTGGGCTCCTAGAGGAATCCGATTGAAGGAAAAGTCCGAAAGAAGTTCGGCTTCTGAAGGAATTCGATTGAAGGAGAAGTCCAGAAGGAGTTGGGCTCCTAGAAGAATCCGACTGAAGGAGAAGTTCGAAGGGAGTTCGGCTCTTGGAGGAATTTGATTGAAGAAAAAGTTCAAAGAGAGTTGGGCTACTGGAGGAATCTGACTGAAGAAGAAATCTAAAAGAAGTTTGGCTCCTGAAGAAATTTGATTGAAGGAGAGGTGCGAAAGGAGTTAGGCTCCTAGAAAAATTCGACTGAAGGAGAAGTCCGAAAGGGAGTTTGGCTCCTGAAGAAATTCGAATAGAAGGAGAAGTCCGAAAGGAGTTGGGCTCCTGAAGAAATCCGATTGAAGGAGAAGTTCGAAGGAAGTTCGGCTCCTGGAGGAGAAGAAGAAGTTCGAAGAAAGTTGGGCTTATGAAGGAATTCGACTAAAGGAGAGGTCCGAAAAAAGTTCGGCTCCTAGAGGAATCCGACTGAAGGAGAAGTTCGAAGGAAGTTTGGC
This sequence comes from Cocos nucifera, assembly GCA_006176705.1. Classification (NCBI taxonomy): domain Eukaryota; kingdom Viridiplantae; phylum Streptophyta; class Magnoliopsida; order Arecales; family Arecaceae; genus Cocos; species Cocos nucifera. Next base: position 2,757,683 of record QRFJ01000057.1, on the reverse strand, counting down.
TCTTGGAGGAATTCGATTGAAGAAGAAGTCTGAAGAAAGTTCGGCTCCTGAAGAAATTTTATTGAAGGAGAAGTCCGAAAGAAGTTTGGCTCCTGAAAGAATTTGATTAAAGGAGAGATCCGAAAGAAGTTTGGCTCCTGAAGGAATCTGACTGAAGGAGAAATCTGGAGAAAGTCGGGCTCCTGGAGGAATCCGACTAAAGAAGAGATTCAAAAGGAGTTCGACTCTTGAAGGAATCCGATTGAAGAAAAAGTCTGGAAGGAGTTCGGCTAGGGTTCGGTCGTTGTAGGAGTTCGGCTGAGGTTCGACCGCTGAAGGAGTTCGACTAAGGTTCGACCGCTGAGGAGTTTGGTTCGGATCGACCGCTGAAGGAGTTTGGCTACTAAAGTTCGGCCGCTGGAGGAGATCGGGCTGGGGTTTGACCGCTATGGAGGAGAATTTTCGATTCGAAGCTCTTCCGTGATTATCAATTGCATTAGGCTAAGCATTAGGCTGGACTTCGACGGGAGTGGGATTTATTCTCAATAATAGTTCTCCAACTTTCGAGTTCGAAATTCAAAGAAAGGAAGTACAAAAAAGATGACTGTCGAAGTCCTTTTTTAGGCTCTACATCCATTGAGGTTGAAGCTCGGAGGAGATCTTATCTCCTATCAGGATTGAAGGAGATCTTATCTCCTTTGAGGTTGGCGTTGAAGCTCGAAGGAGATCTTATCTCCAACCGAGGTTGAAGGACCAAAGCTCGGGAGAGATCTTATCTTCAGCCAAGGTTGAAGGGTTGGAGCTCGTGGGAGATCTTATCTTCAATCGACGTTGAAAGAGATCTTATCTCCTATTGAGATTGACATTGAAGCTCGGAAAAGATCTTATCTCCAGTCGAGGTTAAAGAAGATCTTATCTTCTGTTGAAGGATTGGAGCTCGGGGGAGATCTTATCTCCTATTGGCATTGACATTGAAGCTCGGAGGAGATCTTATCTCCAGTCGAGGTTGAAGGAGATCTTATCTCCTATTGAAGGGTAGGAGCTCGGAGGAGATTTTATCTCCAGTCGAGGTTGAAAAGATCTTATCTCATGTTGATGTTGACGTTGAAGCTCGAGAAGATCTTATCTCCAGTCGAGGTTGAAGAAAATCTTATCTCCTGTTGACGTTGCGTTGAAGCTTGGGGAGATCTTATCTTCAGTCGAGATTGAAGTTGAAGCTCGGGAGAGATCTTATCTCCAGCCGAGGTTGAAGAAGATCTCATCTCCTATTGAGATTGATGTTGAAGCTCGGAGGAGATCTTATCTCCAGTCGAGATTGAAGAAGATCTTATCTCAGTCGAGATTGACGTTGAAGCTCGAGGAAGATCTTATCTTCAATCGAGGTTGACGTTGAAGCTCGAAAAAGATCTTATCTCCAATTGAGGTTGAAGAAGATCTTATCTCCTGTTGAGGTTGATGTTGAAGCTTGGGGAGAACTTATCTCCAACCGAGGTTAAAGGAGATCTTATCTTCTATTAAAGGGTTGGAGCTCGAGGAAGATCTTATCTCCAGCCGAGGTTGAAGAAGATCTTATCTCCTATTGAGATTGACGTTGAAGTCCGAGGGAGATCTTATCTCCAGTCGAGGTTGAAGGAGATCTTATCTTCTGTTGAAGGATTGAAGCTCAAGGAGATCTTATCTCCAATCGAGGTTGAAGGAGATCTTATCTCCTTGTTGACGTTGAAGGATTGAAGCTCGAGGGAGATCTTATCTCCAGTTGAAGTTGAAGGAGATCTTATCTCATGTTGAAGAATTGAAGCTCGGGAGAGATCTTATCTCCTGTCCTATTTAAGGGTTCGAAGCTCGGGGGAGATCTTATCTCCTGTTGAGATTGACGTTGAAGCTCGGAAGAGATCTTATCTTCAGCCGTGGTTGAAGGAGATCTTATCTTCTATTGAAGGGTTGGAGCTTGGGGAGATCTTATCTAAAGTCAAGGTTGAAAGAAGCTCTTATCTCTTGTTGAGGTTGACGTTGAAGCTCTGAGGAGATCTTATCTCCAACCAAGGTTGAAGGAGATCTTATCTCCTATTGACGTTGCTTTGAAGTTCGAAAAAGATCTTATCTCCAATCGAGGTTGAAGGAGATCTTATCTTCTGTTGAGGTTGACGTTGAAGCTCGAAGAAGATCTTATCTCCAGCTAAGGTTGAAGAAGATCTTATCTCCTATTGAGGTTGAAAGAGATCTTATCTCCTATTGACATTGAAATTGAAGCTCGGGGGAGATCTTATCTCTAGCCGAGTCGGGGCCTCTCTTCTCATCTCATCTAAAATGAATGAGACCTTCGACTTTACTCACATTAGAACGAGGTTCTTCTTCTATTCCTAACGGACTGTAGGAGTGCATAAGGGCCGTTGTTAGGGCCTCTATCCTCATCTCGTCTAAAATGAACGAGGCATTCGGCTTTGCTCACGTTAGAACGAGGTTCTCCTCCTATTTCTAACGGACTGTAGGGGCACATAAGGATCGTTGTCAGGGCCTCTCCCCTCATCTCGTCTAAAATAAATGAGGCCTTCGACTTTGCTTACGTTAGGATGAGATTTTTCTTCTATTCTTAACGGACTGTAGAAGCACATAAGGGCCATTTTCAGGACCTCTCCCCTCATCTCGTCTAAAATGAATGAGACCTTCAACTTGCCCATGTTAGGACGAGGTTCTTTTCTTATTCATAATATGACCACTTTTGATTGTTTCTTTTCTATCGTCACATAGTTTTTGCACCAAGAAATAATAATGTTGAAATGAAGGAGTTTTATTAAAGAAAAATTATCGATAGTACATTCTCAAATTCTTTGAGTTTTAAGGTCATGGGAGCGCTGTTCCTCTGAGCTCCTTCAAGCGATAAGTTTTGGACTAGATGACCTCCTCTATTTCATACGGGCCTTCTCAATTTGGGGCAAGCCTCTCCTGGCTTTGAGGTTGAGAGATGGTGGCTCACCAAAGTACTAAGCCCCCCCAGAAATAGTATTGATGATGTCGAAAGATGGCCGATCTTTTTGTTGTTCTTTCTTCTTGGTGGTTTTGGCTACGGCAGTACTCTCGGCCAATCTTTACTTATTTTAGGTCGGTATCTGAGGAATCGATCCAGTCAGTCTCTCTTGATGAGCTCTTCGATCTCATCTTGGAGCTGAATGCATTCTTTAGTATCGTGGCCGTGATAATGATGATACAATAGTACTTGCTTCGATTATGCTTGTTTGAGAAAGATCGTAATTCTTCTGATTTTGGTAGTTGATTCTTAATTTCCATCAGAACTTGAGTTTTAGGAGCATCAATGGGGCATAGTTGTGAAACCTTCTAAGAGAAGAACTTCTTCACATCCTTCTATTGGAGCTTCTTTGATGACGAGCTCGAGGAGGAGTTTGGGCTCGCTTGCGCTCGAGGGAAAGTCTGTAAGCGCGGCCGAACTTCATTCGGCCCTCCATTAATAGTGGGTCTATTGGACTCGTCCACATGCCGCTCTCCGCAGTTTCCTCATCCTTCAATCTGAAGGCTTCTTTCGCTCGGGCATATCCATAAGTCTGAGCTAGTAGATCGGCAAAGTTTCTGGGATACTTCTTCTTCAGAAAGAATAATAAATCATTCTTCTTAAGACCGCCCTTGAGTGCGGCCATTACAACAGAATGATCCAGATTTCGAACCTCCAATGCAACAGTATTAAATCAAATGACATAAGCCCAGATCGATTCTCCTTCATTCTGCTTGATATTCATTAAGAAATCCGAACCTCAATGGGAGCATTGATTGCTAACAAAATGAGCCATAAATTGATGGCTTATCTAATCAAAGAAGAAGATCGTACCCGACTTTAACGTCGAGTATCAATTTCTTGCTGCTCTCTTTAAGGTAGACCAAAAAGCTTAGCATAAGATGACATTTGATGCACCATGGAGCAGCATCATGATCCAGAAGGCCTCTAAGTGATCGACTGAATCAAAGGTTCTATTGTAACTTTTAAATTGGAGAAACTTGAAGTTTGGCGGAATGGTCTCTTGCATAATTCGGAGAGAGAAAGAGAGATCGGTGCAGATGTCGTCATGGCGAGCCAGGGCGACGTGGTAGAGTTTCTCAATCCATTGGTCCATCTTTCATAGTTTTTGATCGAGGATATTGTCTCGATCGTAGATCTTGAAAGGCTTCCAACTGTAGATGGGGAAGATTTCTTTCGAAGAAGAATCACAATCCGAATAAGGATCCTCTGCTCTCTGTTTTTTCTTCCTAGGGACGACGGGTATGCTAGTCCAAGTGCTCTTCCTTGAGATCGATTTTTGACATCTTGATGGTGGATTTTTTGATGAAATCACCGTTGGAGGCTACCACATGGCCCGCACCATCTCAGTGAGGCTCTAAATCTACTACATCAATAGGTTAAACTGCTTCGGATCTACCATGGCCGCTGGTGGAGGAGAAGGTTGAAGCACCGGTGCTGTAGTAGGAATGGATGGATCTGGTTTGGATCTGACGGTAGAAGCGGTAGATCTTTGGGTAGTCATCTTTTTTGGAGATATTTCTTATGATCGAGGGAGAAGATGAAGATGGATCATGAAGAAGAAGATCCATAGGATCGGCTGAGCACTTCTTTAGGAATAAGGATACCTTAGGAACAGAGGGCCCTCCTTCTAGTGTCAATTCTGTTGGTGCAGAATCTGGTTGATGTCAGATCAAGCTGGAGTTAGAAAAGAAGAGGTCACCGCCGTAGATCTGCAGAATAAAGTCTCATTCGAAATTGGTGGTGGTGGCTTCGGTAGGACCCTCCGACGATCAAGTCGAGATTGAAGGAGATCTTATCTCCTATTGAAGGATTGGAGCTTGGGGGAGATCTTATCTTCTATTGGCATTGACGTTGAAGCTCGAGAGATATCTTATCTTCAGTCAAGATTGAAGGAGATCTTATCTCCTATTGAAGGATTGGAGCTCGGAGGAGATCTTATCTTCAATCGAGGTTGAAGAAGATCTTATCTCTTATTGATATTGATGTTGAAGCTCGAGGGAGATCTTATCTTCAGTCGAGGTTGAAATTGAAGCTCGGAGAAGATCTTATCTTTAGTCGAAGTTGAAGGAGATCTCATCTCCTGTTGAGGTTGACGTTGAAGCTCGGAGGAGATCTTATTTTTTAGCTAAGATTGAAGGTGATTTTATCTCCTAGGTTGAGATTGACGTTGGAAGCTCAGGAGGAGATCTTATCTCCAACCGAAGTTGATATTGGAGCTTGGGAAAGATCTTATCTCCAGCTGAGGTTGACGTTGAAGCTCAGGAGAGATCTTATCTCTAGCCGAGGTTGAAGAAGATCTTATCTTTTGTTGAGGTTGACGTTGAAGCTCGGGAGAGATCTTATCTTCAGTCGAACTTGAAGGAGATCTTATCTTCTGTTGAGTTTGACGTTGAAGCTTGGGTGAGATCTTATCTCCAACCGAGGTTGAAGGAGATCTTATCTTCTGTTAAAGAATTGGAGCTCGGGAAAGATTTTATCTCCAATCGAGGTTGAAGGAGATCTTATATTCTATTAAAGGATTGAAGCTCGGGGGAGATCTTATCTCCAATCAAAGTTGAAGGAGATCTTATCTCCTATTGATGTTGAAAGAGAAGCTCGAGAGAGATCTTTTCTCTAGTCGAGATTGAAGGAGATCTTATCTCCTGTTGACGTTGAAGTTGAAACGCAGAGGAGATCTTATCTCCAATCGAGTCGGAGCCTCTCTTCTCATTTCGTCTAAAATGAATGAGACCTTCGACTTTGCTCATATTAGGACGAGGTTCTCCTCCTATTTCTAATAGATTGTAAGGGCATATAAAGGCCATTGTCAGGGCCTCTATCCTCATCTCGTCTAAAATGAACGAGGCCTTCGACTTTTCTCACGTTGGGATGAGATTCTCCTCATATTTCTAATGGATTGTAGGGGCATATAAGGGCCATTGTTAGGACCTCTCCCCTCATCTCATCTAAAATGAATGAGGCCTTCGACTTTGCTCATGTTAGGACGGGGTTTTCCTCCTATTCCTAATAGATTGTAGAAGCACATAAGGACCATTGTCAAGGCCTCTTCCCTCATCTCATCTAAAATGAACGATGCCTTCGACTTGTCCATATTAGGATGAGGTTCTCCTCCTATTCCTAACATAGCCATTTTTTATTATTTCTTTTCTTTTGTCATATAGTTTTTACACCAATAAATAATAATGTTGAAATGAAGGAGTTCTATTAAAGAAAAATTACTGGTAGTACATTCTCAGATTTTCTGAGTTTCAAGATCGTAAGAGCGTTGTTCCTCCGAGCTCCTTCAGACGATAAGTTTCGGACCAGATGATCTTTTTTATTTCATATGGGCCTTCCCTATTTGGGGCAAGCCTCCCCTGACTTCGAGGCTAAGAGATGGTGGCTCACCGAAGTACTAAGCCCCCTAGAGATAGTATCGATGATACCGAGAGACGATCGATCTTCTTATTATTTATTCCTCCTTGGTGGTTCTGGCTACAGTAGTGCCCTCGATCGATCTTCACTTGCTTCAGGCCAATGTCTGAGGAATTGACCCAACCGACCTCTTCTAATGAGCTTTTCGATCTCATCTTGTAGCTGAATGCATTTTTTAGTATCGTGGCCATGATCATGATGATACAAACAGTACTTACTTTGATTGTGCTTATTTGGGAGAAATCATAATTCTTCTAATCTTAATAGTTGATTCTTAATTTTCATCAGAACTTGAGTTTTAGGAGCATTAAGGAGGGCATAGTTGTGAAATCTTCTGAGAAAAGAACTTCTTCGCGTCCTTCTGTCGAAACTTCTTTGATGATGAGTTCAAGGAGGAGTTCGGACTCGCTTGCACTCGAAGAAGTCCGTGAGCACGGTCGAACTTCATTCGGCCCTCCATCAGTGGTGGGTCTATTGGACTCGTCTACGCACCGCTCTCCTGTGGCTTCCTCATCCTTCAATCTAAAGGCTTCTTTTGCTTAGATATATCCTGCAGCCCAAGCTAGCAGATCGATAAAGTCCTCGGGGTACTTCTTCTTCAGGAAGAATAATAAATCATTCTTCTAAAGGCCGCCCTTAAGTATGGTCATTGCAATAGACTGATCCAGATTTTGGACCTCCAATGCAGCAGTATTAAACCGGATGACATAAGCTCGAATCGATTTTTCCTCATTCTGCTTGATATTCATCAAGAAATTCAAATCTCGATGGGGCATCGGTTGCTAATAAAATGAGCCATAAATTGATGGCTTATCTGGTCAAAGGAGAAGATCATATCCGACTTCAACGTCGAGTACCAATTTTTTACTGCTCTCTTTAACGTAGACAAAAAAATTTGGCATAAGATGGCGTCTGATGCATCGTGAAGCAGCATCATGGTCTAGAAGGCCTTCAGGTGATCGAGCGGATTAGAGGTTCCATCGTAGCTTTCAAATTGGGGGAGCTTGAAGTTCGATGGAATGGGCTCTTGCATAATTTGGAGAGAGAAAGGGGGATTGGTGTAGACATCATCATGGTGAGCCAGGGTGACGTGATGGAGTTTCTCAATCTATCGGTCCATCTTTCATAGTTTTCGATCGAGGATGTCGTCTCAATCATAGATCTTGAAAGGCTTCCAGCTGTAGATGGAGAAGGTCTCTTTCAAAGAAGAATCATGATCTGAACAAGAATCCTCTGCTCTCTATTTTTTCTTCCCAGGTGTGATGGGTATGCTAGCCCAATTGCTCTTCCTTGAGATCGATTCTTGATATCTCGATGGTGGATTTTTTGATGAAATTATCATCGGAGGCTACCGCATGGTCTGCACCATCTCGGTAAGGCCTTGAACCCACTGCATCAGCAGATTAAACTGCTCCGAATCTATCATGGCCGTCGATGGAGGAGGAGGTTAAAGCACCGATGCTGGAGCAGGAACGGATGGATCTGGCTCGGATCTGATAATAGAAGCGGTAGATCTCTGGGTAGTTATCTTCTTTGGAGGCATTTCTTGGGATTGAGGAAGAGGATGGAGATGGATCTTGAAGAAGAAGATCCACAGGATCTGCTGAGCACTCCTTTAAGAACGAAGATACCTCAGGAACAGAGGGTTCTTCTTCTAGCGTCAATCCTGTTGGTGCAGAATTTGGTTGACGTTCGATCGAGCTGAAGTTAGGAAAGAAGAGGTTACCGTCGGTGACCTGCAAAATAAAGTTCCGTTCGAAGTCAGTGGTGGTGGCTCCGACGATCAAATCAGCTCTTCTGACCAATAGAAATGGAGTACTCAGACAAGAATTCAGTAGAGTTTTGGAAAGCAGAAGAGAGCTTAGAGAAAATATATATGGAGGATTCCTTTTATAGATGGAGCCCAGAGCATATTGATTGTGACAGCCGTAGCCATCCGATAGCTGACCGCTTAGGGCCACGTGAGAGGGATGCCGCCTGCAGCAGACTGATAGTGACAGCCATAGCCATCTGGTACTGAGCCGTTCGAGGCCATGTGGAGGGATGAAGAGTTTTGACATATGTCAATTCTAGAGCAGTTTGGACTCCTAAAGAAAATACGGCTAGAGAAAATCATCCAAGAGGAATGCTACTTGAAATCTGAAAGTAATCTGCTAAAAGAATCCGGATGGAGTTCGACTGATGGAGAAGTCTAGAAGGAGTCTAACTGGCAAAGTTCAGCTGAAGGAGTTCGACTGAAGAAGAAGTCCAGAAGGAGTTTGGCTCTTGGAGGAATTCAATTGAAAGAGAGGTCCGAAAGAAGTTCAGCTCCTGAAGGAATCCGACTGAAGGAGAAATTCGAAAAGAGTTGGGCTCCTGGAGGAATCCGACTGAAGGAGAAGTCCGAAAGAAGTTCGGCTCCTAAAGGAATCCAATTGAAGGAGAAGTCTGAAAGGAGTCGGGCTCCTGAAGGAATCCGACTGAGGGAGAAGTTCGAAAGGAGTTCGGCTCTTGGAGGAATTCGATTGAAGAAAAAGTTCAGAAGGAGTTGGGCTCCTGAAGGAATTCGACTGAAGGAGAAGTTCGGAGGAAGTTTGACTCCTGCAGAAATTCGATTGAAGGAGAAGTCCGGAGAGAGTTGAGCTCTTGGAGGAATCTGACTGAATGAGAGGTTCGAAAAAAATTCGGCTCATGGAGGAATTTGATCGAAGGAGAAGTTCGACTCCTGGAGGAATTCGATCGAAGGAGAAGTCTGGAAGGAGTTCAGCTCCTGGAGGAATCCAATTAAAGGAGAAGTTCGAAAGGAGTTGAACTCCTGGAGGAATCCGACTGAAAGAGAAGTCCATAGGGAGTTGGGCTCCTGAAGGAATCTGACTGAATGAGAGGTTCGAAAGAAGTTCGGCTCCTAGAGGAATCTGACTGAAGGAGAAGTCCGGAGGAAGTTGAGCTCCTGTCAGAATCCGACTGAATGAGAGATTCAGAGGGAGTTCGGCTCCTGTCAGAATCCGACTGAAGGAGAAGTCTGAAAGGAGTTCGGCTTCTGGAGGAATTTAACTGAAGAAAAAATTCGGAAGGAGTTCGGCCATTGGAGGAGTTCGGTCGCTGAAGGAGTTTGGTTAGGGTTCGACCGCTGGAGGAGTTCGGCTGGGATCCAACCGCTAAAGAAGAATTTTTTATCAAAGCCCTTCCGTGATTATCAGTTGCATTAGGCTGAGCATCAGGCTGAACTTCGACGGGAGCAAGGTTTATCCCCAATAGTATCCATATTCATCAAAGAAAAATAGATATGGATATAGATAAACAACTATCCAATCCATATCAAAATATCTGAATCTATATATAATCCTATATAATTTTATATAATATTTATTAATTTTTAATAAAAATATACAATCATATAAATATGTTATTAACTTAATTTATCATCTATTTAGTAATATCTTTAATTTTATAAGCATAAAATTTAATTATCTAAGTTATATTCATAATTACATTCATACTTCCAATATCCAAATAGTATCCATATCCATTTGAAATAAATATGAATATTAATTTTTATATCTAAATAATATTTATATTTATATTTATATTTATGAAATAAAATAAATATGGATATGAATATATTAGTATCATATCTATATCGAATCTAATTTTAGTTCTGCTCTTGGAACGTCAATGTATAAAATATTTTTATTTGAAGTGCTTCTGTCTATGTTCCCCACTCATATCTTATTTCCTGCACGATCCCTCTTGTTGGATTGCAGTGAACTGCGCCCAGACGGTAAGTGTCTACGCAAAGCTTAGAAATTGGGTGCCCAAGAATAGAACCATTTTGGAACAACTTTTACAATACATACGATCCATACCAACAAGGAACGGTTATTCACCTTCATTTTGGGTAAGGAGAACCAACTTCAACTTAAATAACTTAAATATGATATATGCATGATAATAACAATACAATTTTTGTGCAGTAGACCAAGTTACTTATTATGAGAGAACGATATTTTTAGGTCTCTGTCAGTTGCAAGTTAAAAAAAAGATGTTGGCTTATATGGGTTTAAGACCATCCCTTCTTTCATGGGGCATTTTTTAATGGATAAAATAGTACGACTCAAGATGGTAACTTTATGCCAAAGATCAGAATGGATAATATTTTATGCGTACGAGTGCAGAAATCGAGCCATCCGATCCATTTCAATCATTCAATCTCTTGATCAGGAGGGCTTAAATCTTTGGCTTTCTAACAGTCAGCACCTGCTGAGATGAATCTAAATTCAACCGTGCTGCAGTGCTTCTGCATGTTCCAGCCACATAAAATAAAAATATCAGCAGAAGTAATGTAAAAGCTCGACTCCTATGGCACTTCAAATAATTAGCTGTCAAGGGAAAGGTGAGCTGGTGATTTGATATGCCATACAAGGATAGCAAATCAAAATGGCATGAAGTGGTCATCTTGAAAGTTTCATAATATAATGGTGGATAAAGATTTTTTTTTCCCCCCCCTCAAGAAGAAGACTTGCCGACTTTACGCTGTCATGAATATTTCAAAAAAAAATCGTAGCCCTGAGTACTTAAATTTTATTGTATCCTAACTATAATTAGCAACTCCGAGGTTATTAACTCATAAACTAGTATAGGACAAATTTAAAAAAGGCATTTCTTAAAAACTCAATCAGAATATCTGCCTTGGTAATTTCAAGCGGAATTGCTAAGTAGTAGATCGATGGTAGATGATTTTGAAAGTGTTTAATTACTTTCAATAAGCTTGCCAGCTCAAATTAAGAAAAAAAAAGCATGCTATATCTACAAGTTTCTTACGGATAAATATAAACCATCTTAGTAAAGAAAGACATGCATCCCTATCTATCTCAACAAAATATACTAGCATTAAGCATGCATGCTTGCTAAATTGCTCACTTAGGAGATTAGTCATGATCTAGTAGTAAGTAAATAATGTGACTACCACTTATATTGGACCTTGGAATTAATGGATGAATGAAGATTGGCCATGATCCACCAGTAACTAAATAATGTGACTATATATGGGGCCTTGGAATTAATGGATGAATGGATTTTGATATGGAAACTGAGAGATTAGTCATGATCCAGTGGTAAGTAAATAATGTGACTGTCATTTAGATGGGACCTTGGGATTGATGGATGAATGAATTTTGATGTAGAAACATCTCTTCTGAGAAGATACAAGAAAGAGAGAAATTACCAAACCTTCATTAACATGGTCTGATTTCCAGTATGCATGATGTTGTGCAAAACTCCAGGCCAAAAAAAAGTTTTTCTCAGCAGTGTTAACAGAGAAAGTTTGACATCCCCACTCACCAAACCTCTCCCTCTCCCCAAAAAAAGAAGGGAAAAAATGAGCCACATCAGCAACCGCGATTGTTGAATAAACGGAAGTTAACGGCTGAAACGTCTCTTTAATTTGTATATTTCTCTGCAGCATCAAGTATCCGGAAATCATTTAATATATTTTGTAAAAGCCTAAAAACTTGTACTTGAAGCCATAAGTCAATGAATGATCAAGCAAATTATTTCACACAAATTGCATGTAATATAAACATGACCATGTGTATATGCTAGAATCTAGCCTTGTGCGTGAATTTACTCCTTTAGACCTCCTAAAGCGGGTAACCTTATTTATGCACCATTTCGATACCAGTAGACCGGCATTTGAAATATGCTGAGAAGTTGCAACTGCAGGTAGTGCAGCGGTGTGTGCATCTATAATTATTTTTGTTACTATTGAGTATGGTATGATTTTTTTTAGATTTTTTTTCAATCAAATTTTTATAGGAGCTAAATTTCTTATGAATTTTTTTTTCATTCGAATTTCTACAGAAGCCGAACTTCTTTTGGACTTCTCCTTCAGTCGAATTTCTAAAGAAGCTAAACTTCTCCCAGACTTCTCCTTCAGTCTGATTCCTATAGGAGCCAAACTCCTTCCGAACTTCTCTTTTAGTCAAGTTCCTTCAGGAGTCGAACTTCTTCCAGACTTTTTCTTCAGTCAAGTTCCTTCAGGAGCCGAACTTCTTCCGAACCTCTCCTTCAGTCGGATTCCTATAGGAGCCAAACTTCTTCCAAATTTCTCCTTCAGTCAAATGCCTTTAGGAGCCGAACTCCTTCCGAATCTCTCCCTCAGTCGGATTCCTATAGGAGCTGAACTCCTTTCAGACTTCTCTCTCAGTCGGATGCCTAGAGGAGCTGAGCTCCTTTCGGACTTCTCCCTCAGTCGGATGCCTAGAGGAGCCGAACTCCTTCCAAACTTCTCCTTCAGTCGGATTCCTTCAGGAGCCAAACTCCTTCCGGACCTCTCCTTCAGTCGAATTCCTCCAAGAGCCAAACTCCTTTCGGACCTCTCCTTCAGTCGGATGCCTCTAGGAGCCGAACTTCTTTCGAACTTCTCCTTCAGTCAAGTTCCACCAACAACCGAACTACTTACGAATTTCTCCTTCAGTCGGATTCCTCCACAAGCCAAACTCCTTTAGGACTTCAGCCGAATTACTCCCAGACTTCTCCTTCAGTCAGATTTCTTTAGAAGCCAAACTTCTTCTGGACTTCTCCTTCAGTCGAACTCCTCTAGGAGCCGAACTACTTTCGAATTTCTCCTTCAGTCAAGTTCCTTCAGGAGCCAAACTTCTTTCGAACTTTTTCTTCAGTCGGATTCTTCTAGGAGCCGAACTCCTTGTGGATTTCTCCTTCAGTCGGATTCCTCCAGGAGCCGAACTCCTTCCGAACTTCTTCTTCAGTCAGATTCCTCCAATGGATTACTTCCAGATTTCAGCTAGCATTTCTTATGGATGATCCCCTCTAGCCATATTTCTTTTAGGTATTTGAACTCCTTTGGAATTGATGTATGCCAGATCCGTTTGTCCCTGCTCTATTATCAGCACTTCAACCTCCTCCTCCACCAGCGGTCATGGTAGATTCAGAGCAGTTCAACTTACTGATGTGGCAGATTTAGGGCCTCATCGAGATGATGCAAGCCATGCGACGGTCTCCGACGGTGATTCCACCAAAAAATTCACATCAGAATGTCAGGAACCAGCCCCAAGGAGGAGCACTTGGGCTAGTATACTCATCGCCCTTGAAAAAAAGAAATAGAGAGCAGAGGATTCTTGCTCGGATCATAATTCTTCTCTGAAAGGGATCTTTTTCATCCACTGCCAGAAACCTTACAAGATCTGCAATCGAGATGATGTCCTCGATCAAAAATTATGGAAGATGGACCGATGGATTGAGGAACTCCGCCACGTTATCTCGATTCACCATAACGACGTCTGCACCGATCCTCCTTTCTCTTTCCAAATTATACAAGAGTCTCTTTCACCGAGCTTCAAGCTCCCCCAATTTGAAAGCTATGATGGAACCTCTGATTCGGTTGATCATCTAAAAGCCTTCCGAATCATGATGCTACTCCATAGCACACCAGACGCCACATTATGTCGAGCTTTTCCATCTATCTTGAAGGAAGCAGCAAAAAACTGATATTCGATGTTGAAGTCGGGTACGATCTTCTTCTTTGATCAGATAAGCCATCAGTTTATGGCTCATTTTGTTAGCAGTCGGCATCTCCATCGAGATTCGAATTTCTTGATGAATATCAAGTAGAAGATGGGAGAATCCATCCGAACTTATGTCACCCAGTTTAATGTTGCTGCATTGAAGGTTCGGAACCTGGACCAGTCAGTTACGATGGCCGTACTCAAGGAAGGCCTACAGAAGAATGATTTGCTATTCTTTTTGAAGAAGAAGTACCCCAGAGACTTTGCCGATCTTCTAACTCGATCTGAGGGATATGTCCGAATGGAAGAAGCCTTCAAATTGAAGGATGAAGAAGTCGTAGAAGAGTGGCATAAATCCGCCGCTGATGGAGAGCCGAATGAAGTTCGACCACGCTCATGGATCCCCCTAAGCGCAAGCGAGCCCGAACTCCTCCTCAAGCTCATCATCAAAGAAGCGGGCACGAAGAAGTTCTCCCCTCGAAAGGTTCCACAACTACGCCCTCCTTAATGCTCCTAAAGCTCAAGTTCTGATAAAAATCAAGAATCAACTATCGAGACTAGAAGAATTACGATCTCCCCCAAACAAGCGCAATCGAAGCAAGTACTGCCTCTACTATCGTGACCACGGCCACGATACTGAAGAATGCATTCAGCTCCAAGATGAAATCGAGAAGCTCATCAAGAGAGGTCGGCTGGATTGATTCCTCAGACACCGACTTGAAGCAATAGTAGATTGGCTAAGGACATTGCCGTAGCCAAACAACCAATGAGGGAGGAACAATAAGAAGATCGGTCGTCTCTCGACATCATCAATACTATCTTTATGGGGCTTAGTACTTCGACAAGCCGCCATCTCTTAGCCTCAGAGCCAGGGGAAGCTTGCTCCAAATTGAAAAGGCCCATATGAAATAGAGGAGGTCATCCGATCTAGAACTTATCGTCTGAAGGAGCTCGAAGGAAGAACACTCCCATGATCTTGGAATTCAAAAAATCTGAGGATGGAAGAAGCAATCAATAGTGACCATATTAAGAATAGGAGGAGAACCTCATCCTAACATGAGCAAATCAAAGTCCTTCAATCTCAGCTGGAGATAAGATCTCTTCCGAGCTTCTACTTCGATAGGAGATAAGATCTCCTTCAACCTCGGCTGAAGATAAGATCTCCCCCAATCTTCCACATCAACAAAAGATAAGAAGTCCTTCAACCTCGGTTGGAGATAAGATCTCTTCCAAGCTTCAACATCTACATCAACAGGAGATAAGATCTCCTTCAACCTCGACTGGAGATAAGATCTCTTCCGAGCTTTCTACGTCAATAGGAGATAAGATCTTCTTCAACCTCGGCTGGAGATAAGATCTCTTCCGAGCTTCAATGTCTACATCAACAGGAGATAAGATCTCCTTCAACCTCGACTGAAGATAAGATCTTTCCGAGCTTCTACGTCAACAGGAGATAAGATCTCCTTCAACCTCGGTTGGAGATAAGATCTCTCTCGAGCTTCCACGTCAATAGAAGATAAGATCTCCTTCAACCTTGACTGGAGATAAGATCTCCCTTCCGAGCTTCAACGTCTACATCAATAGAGATAAGATCTTCTTCAATCTCGATTGGAGATAAGATCTTCTTCGAGCTTCTACGTCAACAGAGATAAGATCTTCTTCAACCTCGGCTGGAGATAAGATCTTTCCCGAGCTTCAACTTCAACTTCAACCTTGGCTGGAGATAAGATCTCTCCCGAGCTTCAACTTCAACTTCAGCTTCAACCTCAACTGAAGATAAGATCTCCTCCGAGCTTCAAACTCAACGTCAACCTCGACTGGAGATAAGATCTTCCTCCAAGTTTCAACCTCAATGGAAGTGGAGGAACTATTATTGGGGATAAATTTCGATCCCATCGAAGTCCAGTCTGATGCTTAGCATAATACAATCGGTAATCACGGAAGTGCTTCAATTGAAAATTCTCCCTCCAATGGTTGAACTCCGGCTAAACTCCTTTAACGATCAAACTCCAATCGAACTTTTTTCCAACTTCAGCCGAACTCCTTCCAGACTTCTTCATCAGTTGGGCCCCTCCAGCGGTAGAACTCCTCTGAATTTCTTCTTCAGTCCAGCACCTCCAAGAGCCGAACTCCTTTCGGACTTCAATTGAATTCCTACAAGAGCCAAACTCCTCTTAAATTTTTTTTCAGTCGAATTTCTATAGAAGCCGAACTTCTTACAAATTTTTCTTTCATTCGGATTTTTATAGGAGCGAAACTCCTCCCAAATTTCTCCTTTAGTTGGATTCCTATAGGAGCCAAACTCCTTTCGAACTTTTCTTTCAGTCAAGTTTTTCTAGAAGCCGAACTTCTTCTAGACTTCTAATTCAATCAAGTTCCTCCATGAGTCAAACTTCTTTCGAATCTCTCCTTCAGTAGGATTCCTATAGGAGTCGAACTTCTTCCAAATTTTTCCTTCAATCAAATACCTTCAGGAGCTGAACTCCTTTTAAATCTCTCCTTCAGTCGGATTTCTATAAGAGTCGAACTTCTTTCGGATCTCTTTCTTAATCGGATGCCTAGAGGAGTCGAACTTCTTTCAGACTTCTTCCTCAATCGGATGCTTAGAGGAGTCGAACTCCTTCCAGACTTCTTCTTCAGTCGGATTTCTCTAGGAGCCAAACTTCTTTTGAACTTCTCCTTCAGTCAAGTTCCATCAAGAGCTGAACTCCTTACAAATTTTTCCTTCAGTCGAATTCCTCCACGAGCCGAACTCCTTTAGGACTTCAGCCAAACTACTTCCAGACTTCTCTTTCAGTCGGATTTCTCTAGGAGACGATCTCCTTTTGGACTTCTTCTTCAGTCGGACTCCTCCAGCAGTAGAACTACTTTCGAATTTCTTCTTCAGTCAAGTTTCTTCAGGAGCCGAACTTCTTCCAAACTTCTTCTTCAGTCGGATTCTTTTAGGAGCCGAACTTCTTATGAATTTCTCCTTCAGTCAGATTTTTTCAGAAGTCGAACTCCTTCCAGACTTCTCCTTTAGTCGAATTCCTCCAGCAGATTACTTCCAAATTTTAGCTAACATTCCTTTCGAATGATCTTCTCTAGTCGTATTTCTTTTTTAGAGTCTGAACTCCTCTGAAATTGATGTATGTTAAAGCTCTTCATCGACCAATGTCTGCTTCCTCTAAACTTTGACTATTAAATCTCAACAAATGACCATATCATGGCAACAGACATCATTTTTCATAACAAACTTCATGTGACCCCGAGTGGCCCACTACCGGATGGTTACGATCGTCACTATCAGTCTGCTACAGACTTCATCTATAAAAAAAAAATTCTCTAGATACGTTTTCTCTAAGCTCTCTTCTTCTTTCTAAAACTCTTCTAAATTCTTGTCTGAGCACTTTATTTCTATTGGCCAGAAGAGCTAATTTGATCGTCGAAGGATCCTATCAGAGCTACCACCATTGACTCCGAATGAAATTTTATTTTATAGGTCACCGACAACGACCTCTTCTTCCTCGACTCCAGCTCGATCCGGTGTCAACCAAATTCTGCACCAATAAAATTAACTCTAGAGGAAGGGCCCTCTGTTCCTGAGGTACTCTTGTTCTTAAAGGAGTGCTCAGTCGACCCTTTGGATCTTCTTCTCCAAGGTCCATCTCCATCCTCTCTCTCAATCCTAAAAAATGCCTTCAAAGAAGACGACTGTCCGAAGATCTACTGCTTCTATCAATAGTTCTAGGCCAGATCCATCTGTCCCTACTCCATCATCGGTACTTCAACCTTGTCCTCCACCAGCAGCCACGGTAGATCTAGAGCAGTTTAATCTACTGATGTGGTAGGTTCAGAGCTTTATCGAGATGATGCAGGCCATGCGGCAGCCTTCGATGGTGATTTCATCAGAAAATCCGCCATCAAGATTATAGAAATTGGCCCCAAGGAGGAGCACTTGGGCTAGCATACTCGTTGCCCCTGGAAAGAAGAAATAGAGAGCTGAGGATTCTTGCTCGGATCATAATTCTTCTCTGAAAGGGACATTTTCCATCCACTATCGAAAGTCTTCTAAGATCTGTGATCGAGATGACATCTTTGATTAGAAATTATCGGAGATGGACCGATGGATTGAGAAACTCCACCATGTCGTCTTGGTTCACCATGACGACGTCTATACCGATCTTCCTTTCTCTCTCCAAATTATGCAAGAGCCTATTTCATCGAGCTTCAAGCTCCTCCAATTTGAAAGCTACGATGGAACCTCTGATCTGGTTGATCACCTAGAAGTCTTCCGGATTATGATGCTGCTCTATGACGCACCAGACGCCATATT
Organism: Cocos nucifera; assembly: GCA_006176705.1. NCBI lineage: Eukaryota > Viridiplantae > Streptophyta > Magnoliopsida > Arecales > Arecaceae > Cocos > Cocos nucifera. Next base: position 2,739,445 of record QRFJ01000057.1, on the reverse strand, counting down.
ATACCGAGCTTTCTCATCTACCTTGAAGAAAGCAGTAAAAAATTGATACTCAATGTTGAAGTCGGGTACGATCTTCTTCTTTGATCAGATGAGCCATTAGTTTGTGATTCATTTTGTTAGCAGTCAGTGTCTCCATCGAGGTTCAGATTCTCTCATGAATATCAAGCAGAAGGTGGAAGAATCCATTCGAACTTATGTCATCCGATTTAATGCTGCTGCATTGGAGGTCCAGAACTTGAATCAGTCAGTTACGATGGCCGCACTCAAGGATGGCCTACAGAAGAATGATTTACTATTCTTCCTGAAGAAGAAGTACCTCAAAAACTTTATCGATCTTCTAGCTCAAGCTGAGAGATATGTCCGAGCGGAAGGAGCCTTCAAATTGAAGGATGAGGAAGCCGCAGGAGAGTGGCATAGATCTGCCATTGATGGAGGACCGAATGAAGTTTGGCCACGCTCACGGATTCCTTCAAGCGCAAGCGAGCCCGAACTCTCTCTCAAGCTCATCATCAAAGAAGCTCCGACAGAAGGGCGCAAAGAAGTTCTCCCCCCGAAAGGTTCCATAACTATGCCCCCCTTAATGCTCTTAAAGCTTAAGTTCTGATGGAAATCAAGAATCAACTATCGAGACTAAAAGAATTACGATCTTCTCCAAACAAGTGCAATCGAAGCAAGTACTGCCTCTACCATCGTGACCACGGTCACGATACTGAAGAATGCATTCAGCTCCAAGACGAAATCGAGGAGCTCATCAGGAGAGGTCGGCTGGATTGATTCCTCAGACATCGGCCTGAAGCAAGAGTAGATCGGTAAAGGGCGCTGCCGTAGCCATAACCACCAATGAGGGAGGAACAACAAGGAGATCGATCGCTTTTCGGCATCATCAACACTATCTCTAAGGGGCTTAGTACTTCGGCGAGCCTCCATCTCTCAGTCTCACAGCTAAGGAAAGCTTGTCCCAAATTGAAAAGACCTATATGAAATAGAGGAGGTCATCCGATCCGAAACTTATCGTCTGAAGGAGCTTGTAGGAAGAACGCTCTTATGATCTTGAAATTCAGAAAATCTGAGGATGGAAGAAGCAATCAATAGTGACCATATTAAGAACAGGAGGAGAACCTCGTCTTAACATGAGCAAGTCGAAGTCCTTCAACCTCGGCTGGAGATAAGATCTCCTCCGAGTTTTTACTTCGACAGAAGATAAGATCTCCTTCAACCTCGATTGGAGATAAGATTTTCTCCGATCTTCCACGTTAATAAAAGATAAAAAGTTTTTCAACCTCGGTTGGAGATAAGATCTCCTCTGAACTTCTACGTCTACAGGAGATAAGATCTCCTTCAACCTCGGCTGGAGATAAGATCTCTTCCGAGTTTCAACGTCTACATCAACAGAATATAAGATCTTCTTCAACCTCGACTGAAGATAAGATCTCCTTCGAGCTTCCATGTCAATAGAAGATAAGATCTCTTTCAACCTCGACTGAAGATAAGATCTTTCTCGAGCTTCAACTTCAACTTCAACTTCAACTTCAACTTCAACCTCGGTTGGATATAAGATCTCTTCCAAGCTTCAACTTCAACTTCAACCTCGACTGGAGATAAGATCTTCTCCAAGCTTCAAACTCAATGTCAATCTCGGCTCGAGATAAGATCTTCCTCCGAGTTTCAACCTCAATAGTGTAGAGCTTGAAAAGGGACTTCAACAGTCATCTTTTTTATACTCCCTTTCTTTAAATTTTGAACTCGAGAGTGGGGGTACTATTGTTGGGGATAAATTTTGCTCCCATCGAAGTCCAGTCTGATGCTTAGCTTAATGCAATCGATAATCACGAAAGAGCTTCAATCGAAAATTCTTCCTCCAGCGGCTGAACCCCAGCCGAACTCCTTTAATAGCCAAACCCCAGCCGAACTCCTCCCAGACTTCTTCATCAGTCGGGTCCCTCCAGCGGTAGAACCTCTTTTGAATTTCTCCTTCAGTTCAGCACCTTCAGGAGCCGAACTTCTTTCGGACTTCTCCTTCAATCGGATTCCTATAAGAGCCAAACTCCTCCTAGATTTTTTCTTCAGTTGAATTTTTATAGAAACCGAACTTCTTATGGATTTCTCTTTCATTCAATTTTCTACAGAAGCCAAACTCCTCCCAATTTCTTCTTCAATCGGATTTCTATAGGAGTCAAACTCCTTCCGGACTTCTCTTTTAGTCAAATTCCTCTAGGAGCCGAACTCCTTCCAGACTTCTCCTTCAGTCAAGTTCCTCTAGAAGCCAAACTTCTTTCGGACCTCTCCTTCAGTCGAATTCCTACAGGAGTCGAACTCCTTCCGAATTTTTTCTTCAGTCAAATACCTCCAGGAGTCGAACTTCTTTTGGATCTCTCCTTCATTTGGATTTCTACAGGAGCCAAACTTCTTTCGGTTCTCTCCCTCAGTCGGATGCCTAGAGGAGTCAAACTTCTTTTGAACTTCTCTCTTAATCGGATGCCTAGAAGAGTCGAACTCCTTTCGGACTTCTCCTTCAGTTGAATTCCTCCAGAAGCCGAACTCCTTTCAGATCTCTCCTTCAGTCGGATGCCTTCAGAAGTCGAACTCCTTCCAAACTTCTTCAGTTAAGTTCTATCAGGAGCCAAACTTCTTACAAATTTTTTCTTCAGTCGGATTCCTCCATGAGCCGAACTTCTTTAGAACTTCAGCCGAACTACTCCCAGACTTCTCCTTCAGTCGGATTCCTCCAGGAGCCGAACTTCTTCTGAACTTCTTCTTCAGTCAGACTCCTCTAGGAGTCGAACTACTTTCAGATTTTTTCTTCAATCAAGTTTCTTCAGAAGTCGAACTCCTTTCGAACTTCTCTTTCAATCAGATTCTTCTAGGAGTCGAACTCCTTATGGATTTCTTCTTTAGTCGAATTTCTTCAGGAGCTGAACTTCTTCTTTAGTTGAATTTCTCCAACAAATTACTTTCAGATTTTAGCTAGCATTTCTTTCGGATGATCTCCTCTAGCTGTATTTCTTTTAGAAGTTTAAACTCTTCTGAAATTGATGTATGTCAAAGCTCTTCACCGACCAATGCCTGCTTTCTCTGAACTTCGACTATTAAATTTCAACGAATGGCCACATTATGACAACAAATACCATTTTTCATAATAAACTTCATGTGGCCTCGAGCAGTCCACTACCAGACGGTTACGACCGTTACTATCAGTCTGCTACAGGCTCCGTTTATAAAAAGAGATCCTCCAAATACGTTTTCTCTAAGCTCTCTTCTTCTTCCTAAAACTCTTCTGAATTCTTGTCTAAGCACTCCATTTCTGTTGGCTAGAAGAGCTAACTTGATCGTCGGAGGGTCTTGCCAGAGCCACCACCACCGACTCCGGATGGAACTTTATTTTGCAGGTCATCGACGGTGACCTCTTCTTCTTCGACTCCAGCTCGATCCGACGTCAACCAAATTCTACACCAACATGACGAAAGGATAGTTTGGGTAGTTGAAATATTAGCGCTTCCGCCTTGGATATAAACCTGTTATTAGGGTTTTAAGGGATCTCAAACGGGAGGCCGTCGCCGCCGTGGGGAAGCAGGGGCTTCGGCTCTGAGAGGTATCTAATTCCTTCCATCCGTTAGGGTTTCTTTTCTCCATTCTCGATCTAATCTCATCCAATAAACTTAGCGCCAGGGATTTTATAGCTATCGCGGTTACGGATAGCTTCTCTCATTCTACCAGATCCGAGATAAGATTCTTTGGAGAGTTGGAAATAGGGATTGCTAAGGATAAGATTCTTCCGGCCAATCCTCACCAAACATCTAAGCAATAAAATCATAATTCCATTTCCTTTCACCATTTACAAACAAATCAATCACCCTCATATTCTCCACTCTACCATAGCCAATTGTTGTAGGTACATGATTAAGAGGAAAGGATGATAGCCAAGGATCCCAAAGAACATTAATTGATTTGGTATCTACAGTCCTCCATTTGGTGCTTGGGTTCATTCTTGGTTGACCAATTGTACGAAGGAACCAAACTATTTCCGATCACTATATTTCACCCTTGTCAAGGAACTCCACATGTTATTTTTCTCCAAAAGAAGCTTTGCTGTATGCTTGGCTAAAAGGATATCCTGACTAGAGACTCGGGCCAGAATCCTAAGGGAACCCAATCTAAGCCGATTGGCAAAGGATTTCCCATGCTATTTGGCGAACTTGCTTCACACTAATAGATAATCCCATAGAAATTCTCTCATTAAATGCTCGAGCTTAAAGATGACTAATCCAAGGAGAGCAATATTTCCATAGAAATTGAAAGAGCACATAGGCTTATCCTGCCTATCAGGGAAAGAGATTTTCATTCTTAGCCCTTCTTTCAGAAATTAGGACCCGCAAATAATAAGTCTCATCACATTCCATAACGTCCAGGGACCCTTAATTTGTTGCTTTACCAAGCTATGTTTTTCTGGCTGAATTTTGTAGTAGATCTATGCAAGTTCATCCATTGAGTAGATTTCAAGTGGTAGTCCAGGGCCAACCTCCTAAACATCTTAGAATTGCTTATCATGGCTCGATAAATCACCATACAATCGTGTGACAAAGAAGACATTGAATGGTTGGGTTAGCATGCTGTTGACACCACCTCCATAATATGAGGACGATGGGCAACCCTGATGAAGAAGCCCAATCACGGAATCCTTTGTTGGGCAGCGACGCACCATTCTAGTGCTGCTTCTTTCAGAATTCTCCTGCTCGAAAAGTTACCATCATGGTTGTTTTGCCAGTGCAGCCCATTTGCCAATCGACCACCTCCTAGCATGAGTCAGGACAGCTTCCATCCGCCCGGTCGGCCAGCCTACATCCGTTGTTCCTCTCCGGCTGCCCATGGGTCAACATAGAATGGAGCTACAGTATCAGAAGTTCTTTCTTCTCTCTCTCTCTCTCTTCCCTCTTCCTGTCCGACACTAACCAGAAATAAGTTCATGAATACACATCATCTCATTCAACGTTGCCCATTTAAATATTTTTGGTTTTTAATCCAGGGCAATATCGTAACCAGAAAGATTCCCGCATCGATTCCGGCACCCTACAAGCAATAAACAACCGCACTGACCAATATGGAATACATTTTGACACCTTGGTCGCTCAAAAAAGCTTTAGCTCACTGGCCCAACATGAACAGGTTGATTCTGGCATTGTAAGGCAGATACAAGCGATCGCACATACAGGCACACACGTAAAAACGTTCTTGGAAAAAAAAACGAAGCTCAAACTGGTTTCAAGAATTAAAGAATTACTTCTCTATCATTCCTACAAAAGCATATGGAAATTTGTACAATTTCACAGCAGACATCAAACTCTGGATAATAATAAATGGAGAAAAACCTAACTACAAAAATCACAACCAGCCACATTCCAAAGATGGCGGCAGGTTATCAGTAAACTTCAGCAAGCACCTACAAATAAGTTCGAGTGCAAACTGTTTTCAAATATCACGGGCAAAGCAGGCATATAAATATTCATCATCTAGAGAGTCCATCTGACCTTAACCCTGACCACCACGGCCTCGGCCTCGGCCTCGGCCACGCCCTCCCCTGCCACGTCCTGCCACAACAATGAGTACTGCTTAATGACACATGCATCATACGTAAGAAGGTATCTAACGGCAGGTAACGGTCACTTCACCTGATACAATTCAATATTAGTGATAGTTCCAGGACTCTGACAAACAAGTATGCTTGGAAAAAACAAGAGAATGCACAGCGCACATCTCCAAACAAGAAAACTTCTAAAACATTTAGAAAAATAAACGAAGACCAAAATAGCTTCAAATTGTAGATGGCATTTTTCCCCAAAAATAACATTTCCCATGGCATGTGAGAAAAGATCAAGATCCTCAATTTTCAGAATCTCAGAAAATTATAATAAATACTTGACACTGAAAACATTGCCAAATGTGCTTTCAATTTTCAAGCCACAAGTAGAGAGAGGTAGCTGAGAAAAGATATTTAAACAAATCACTAAATTTAGATAATAATACTGAAGAACAATGTGTCAAGCAACTAAGTATGAACTCACCACGTCCTTGTACCCATGGCTCACCATTGTCATATCCATCTGATTCTTGTTGCACATCTCTGCCACCATAGCGACCACCATAGCCGCCACCATAGCCGCCACCATAACTACCACCATAGCCTCTTCCACGTCCGTAGGAACCACGGCCTCTTCCTAGGCCTCTCCCTCTGCCACCATATCCACGTCCACCATCCCAACCTCCATCAGCATCGTAATCCACCATCCCATTGCTGATCCCTGTACAACAGAAGTATGAGATCAAGAAAGACACCATGGATTAGTATGCAAACAAAATGCAGGTTGAACGATACTGACAACATCAATTCAAAGTTTCATTGATTTATGCAAAGCACACCAAGACCTATGGTCCCCCCCCCCCACTCCTGGGTGGTGAGATGTCCATATTGAGTTTATGATATGTAGGATTACAGAATTAACTGAGATATTTAAGGAACATCAAAGCTATCTATCATAGGCTCAAGGAATCATAAAGCAGTTCAACTCTAACAATATTAGAATCAAACAACATCACTAAGATTTAAAAAGCAGCATCATTGACAAGAGTACTGATTTGAAACACGTCCTAAAGAAGTAACATCCAAGTAGCCTGTGCTGTAATTTAATCCATGTTCTATTTAAATTGACAAATTCATGCATGATTCACTCTCACATAGACAAGCACTGTACCTCTACCCCTGCCTCTTCCACGACCACCACGTCCTCTACCACGACCACCAAATGGCAAGAGATCTACATTTATGCAATCAAATAGCAATGTCAATATGTATTGGCTACAAGGATGATAAAATTACATCCAAAAGGCTTACCTCCTTCATAATCAACTTCTGCTGAAGGCTTCACCTGATCAGCTGGCATGGGTGGTTGGTACCTGCATAGAATGAAAAGTTACTGACACAGCTGAGCAGAGACACATTGAAAACATCATTAACAAAAGAGTACCCTAACAAGCTATGCATATATACTGCATTATCTTGACATGCTAAAACACACATTAACAAGTGCACATATAAATCCCGTGAAGGAAAAGCCAGTGACAAAAGACTGACATAAAAAAGTTAAAAAAGAAAATGAAACTAAAAAGAAATATGTCTATGATGTAGCCACTTTTAATTGTTAAACTAATTTTACACCAATATTAATGAAGATCTGATTTATCTTTTTTAAGAATGAAAACATACAGACTGCCAACCAACCTAGAAGTTAATTACCTTTTGCTCTGTTTCTAGTTTAAGTTAATCACTTGTTTCCTTGCTTCTAGTTTCAATAGGTTTGACAGAAGAGTTATAGTGCTGCTATCCTGGTAGACCATCTACTCTAAATGTTTTGAGCATTTGGCTACAAGAATGAAAAGGATCCCTTCAAAAAGACAAACTTTTAGATGTTTTTTCTAAAGAAAAAAAACTCACATTGCAAGAGAATCAAAGCAAGAAAATAAATTAAGGCTTTTCAATGCTAGTTATGATAAAGAACTTCTGAAATATCTGCCTGTACTGATAGTTCAATAAAGGTCCAGAGCTACTGACTCAACGAGTTGCTGATTGTTACAGAATACAATTATAGCTTTACATATATTGATAGCTAAGTTTTAAGAATATAGAAGGAAACATGAAAGTAAATTGGCTGACTTCCAAAGATAAACAAACTTTCTTGACATGTACATGTACATATGCAATTATTCAAGATCAAGTACTTATATGATGCTGAAAATAATCCATTGTTTGTCGACAATGCCCGAGATCACATTGTTCATAATAACAATATTTACCCTGGGGAGGATGTATCTAGCTCCTTCTTGGACAAAGTTATAGTTATCATTGATACATGGCGGATAGTTTCAAGGCTGTCAAAAACATCTGTTAGACCACAAGTTGATTCTGACAACGAACCAGAAACCACATCTATGAAAACAACAAAAAGGAGCAATAACTAATGCTGCTTACGGGAGAAGGCCTTCTTCCAATGGCTCCCACATATCAGTTATATCAATAGATTCGATTTTTGTGTTCTGATGGAGATCTGCAATCCTCCTCTAGAGGGAAAAATATGGTTCTTTAATTAAGCACATATTACTTTATCAAATGAAATATATGAATAAGCACACTTTCAAGCAATAAGTTTCAGATGTAACCTTGATCAACTCCACAATCATGACTGTCTTGTTGATGGCTCTTCCCATAGCTTTGATAATGATTTCATTAGATCCCCTTTCCTAATAAAGACACAGGGAAAGAAAATAAAATAGGATACTGATTTGTAGGTTATCACCGAGCAAACTGATTACATACACATACCTACATACATAAGTACCTATTTACATACGTGCATATTCATGCATCAAAAGGAAAAAGGATATTGCCCAGTTACGATCGTGACAATTGAGGGTCTTGGGGAAGGCAAACTTGGGACAAACCTAAACTTCGGCATTTTTTGTTATGCACAAAGTGGCTGTCCGAAGACTCAAAATAGCACCATTGCGCTTGTTAGTCTAAGCCATGGTTTACTGTCTTGATACCAGACGTCATATTAGTATCATCCTATTACAATGTTGGTACGTGATGCAGTAAGAGACAATGAAGCGTATCAAGTGTTGGTACTAGGGGTACAATCGAGCCAAGCCAAGTAGTTCTCGAGCTTGGCTCAATTAAAGATACTCGAGCTCAAAACTTGACTTGCAATTGATCGAACCTTAGTATCCCAAGCTCGAGCTCGGCTCGATGAAAAAAGGCTAAACTCGAGATTGACCTGACTTGACTTGAATATCAACCGAGTCATACTCGAGCTCGAGTTTGAACTTAAGTTCGAACCTTAACGTACTGATAATATATATGTACACACGTACACACGCACACACACACATACATATATGTGTATGTATGTATATGTATATGTATATGTATGTGTATATGTATATATATGTATATATGTATATGTGTATGTTTGTATATGTATGTATGTGTATATATGTATATGTATATAATATTATTATTAAAAATATATATAAATTTTAATAGGCTCATGAGCTTTTGAGTCGAGCATCCTACTACTCGAGCTCAATAACAACCAAGTCAAATTGAGTTTATATAGCTCGCGAGTAGCTCGACTCGTTTGCATCCCTAAGTGATATGGTATGAAATTGCATACTAGTTCGGTACTAATATAGTATGGTACGTCCTATACGGTATAGTACCGATCGGTACAATGAATCTTAGTCCAAGCCTTTTACCATTGCATCAAACAATGGAGCCTATATATGTTCATACAACATTTTTATATTTACATTTAGATGATTTACACAACTAAAAGATTATAAGAGAGATAAACTCGCATTTAAATAATTTAGACCAATAAAAGATTACAAAAGAGATAAAGATGAGTTGCAATGAAAGGGGATGCACATGCATATGTTGTGTATGGGATTCCAATTTTGAGCCCCCTTCTCCCTTCAGATTCTAATGAACAAAGTTTTTGGTGTCACAAGTCGTAGGAGTACTAATCATTCCGATCTTACAGGAATAACACAAATAACAAATTTTAAAGGAATCCATGAAACCATTATAAAATTATAGTTTTAAGTGCAAACTGCAAACAACCGAAAACTTAAGTAGCTGAGGCCGCATAACTTAAAGTCCAATACAAATCTCTGATAAAGAAAATAGCACTTGGAGCTCAATTTGTATTACAGATATAAGAAAGAAGACAACTGTTTTCAAAACCTTTTGTAAAGAGATCAATGCATTTTCAGCTAATGTTCTCTTCTATTTATCAGTCCTAGAACGAGGATTTGGTTTGAAAGATATTGATACCCAGCTATTCCTTAGTTAACCTTTTATGATAAAGGTCCAATTTTCTCAAAAAATTAATCATATCTTGCTAGGAACAGATCACACTGTGGGGTGCCACAGCAAAGAATTCTGCAATTTTCACAACAATTATAATAATAAATGAACAATGGAACAAACAATGGTTATGCATAAATTTTCGTCCATCCAATATATCCCATACTTAACAGCAAGACTGAGGTCTGTGTACAAGGCATCAATTTGACACATAATATCCCTCCACCCCCTTCTTTTTTGGGGTTTTGTGGTAATAAATCTTCAAGAACAATTGGATAAAAGCTTGATTCAGTTTCAGTAACATACAAAATGTGATGGGGTAAGGAGTGAACCAGCTCAGCAAGCAACATGGTCTGTGTTTGCGTTTTCAGGTTGAGAAGGGGCAATGGGACAGGAGTTCTGAAGAATGGTTAAACATCAGTTTCCAAATTGAATTGCTTTAACATGTGTACAGGGCCTTACAACGTTGATGTTCTCATCACATAGTTTACACAGGGCCTTCATATAAATAGTTGGATGTACTAGCTGAAATCTACCACTTTTAAGCACTACTAGGAGGTAGGATATCTAAGTCCTTGTATGTGATCATGCTAAAGAACTCGTAAAAGACAAGATTACAGGGCCTTCATAGAAATAGTTGGATGTACTAGCTGAAATCTACTACTTTTAAACACTACCAGGAGGTAGGATATCTAAGTCCTTGTATGTGGCCACGCCAAAGAGACTCGTAAAAGACAAGATTATACCTACAATGTGTATGTATGTACGTTCGCGTATGTGTCTATATATAAAGAGGACTGCATTGAAATACCCGATGCATCGTGCTTGGAAAGCGGGGAACACACGCTTTTCTTCTATTTCCTGTTATTTTGTTATCAGTGAATTACAATATCATTAAAAACCCTATGCAGCAAGCTGGAGACACAAAAATTTAAGAGAAAAAGGAGAAGCAAAAAAAAAAAAAAAAACTCCTTTGCCCTTGGTTATCAGCATATTTCAGTATATGAAAAAGAGAAGTACACCCACTAATAACACGAAGCAAGCTTGAATAAATGGGAATCGCTAGAAAGTAAGAAAGAACTACCACGTCAGAAAACTTATGCACAAGATTTGGGCCAAGACTATTACAAAAATTTTGATCTTTCACTCTATGATCTAATTTCCCGGACCAAAAGACTCCAAAACCAAATCTTCAACAAAAAAGGAACAAAGGAAGCACCTGGAGCAAGGTCGTCGCATAAGTGATGTAGTTCCTTGTCCTCCCTTGTGTGGTTATCCGAATCTCATTCTCGTTGATGGGCGTCTCTACTCTCGGCTTCTCCACCCTCTGGTACCGATCCATCTACAAACCCACCAAATCACCTTAAAATCAAGCCACAGCACCAAAGACAAGAACCCAAAAACCCTAACTGCAAAAGAATCTATAACCGCAGAGATCTCCGAATCAAGAAAGAGATCGAAATTTCTCAATAGAAGAACAACAAGAACACAAGAATAGGGGAAAAATCCGCACGAACAGGGTCTAGAATTAGGGTTCGGTACCTTTTCTCGATCTCGATCCTGCTCCGAGAGAGGAAGAAGACCGGTTCGTTTTCTCGGTCCCGCTTCGGAAAGCGGGGATTACATGGGACAGAAACGGTATTTATAGGACAAGAAGTGAGAGTAGGGTTCCAAGTCGGAAGTTATCGGGTAAGCCTGTCACGTGAGGTGGAGATCAAAGACGGCGCGCGAGCGAGCTTTGACACGTGTGATGATCCCGTCACCGCTTTAATGCTAGGTTGTGGACGCTTCCTCTCCATTTGATACGAAGAAAGGACACAGAGAAAGGATCGGTAAGAGGGAGGGCGGACGGATCTCCCAGTGAAATATAAAAGATGAATGGAAATATAAAGAAGGGATAAAAGAAAGAATAGATAATAATTACATAATATTTTTATTAATTATTATTTGATAAAATATTATTATTATAATTAATTTATAATAGTTATTTATACTAAAGAAGTAGAATAATGTATAAATTTATAAATAATTTTTAAAATTAATTATAGACAAATAAATTTATTTATATATTAGTTATATAAATAAATAAATAATTAATATGATATTTTTATTAAACTATTATTTAATAAAAAATATTATTATTATTATTAATTTATAATATTTATTTACATTAAAGAAGTAGAGCAATGTATAAACTTATAATAAATTTTAAAAATTAATTATAGGTGAATAAATTTATTTATATATTAATTATATAAATAAATAAATAATTTATAATTTAATTTAAATATCTAATTTATTTTATACAAATTATTAATAAAAAATAGATATAAATAAAATATAGAAAAAGATTTTAATTATTTACTTATAATTATGAAAATTATATACTAAGATTAAAATAATTAGTAATAAAATTTAATAGTATAGGATTAATAGTATTTAGTTTAGATAAATAATTAATAAAAAATAATATATATATATATATATATATATATATATATATATATATATATATATATATATATATATATATTATATATATATATATATATATATATAAAAGAAATAGAAGAAAATTTTAATTATTTACTTATAATTATAAAAATTATATATTAAGATTAAAATAATTTATAATAAAACTTAATAGTATAGGAATAATAATATAAATAAAAATAAATAAAAAATAAAATAAAAAAATAAAATATTATAATTTTATTAAATAATTAATGATATATAATTTTATCAATATAAAAATCCATCTTTTACATATTTCATCTGTCCTTCCCTACATGCTCTCAAATTAAGAAAATATAAATTAAAAAATTAAAATAAATAAATAATTTTTTTCATTCATCTTTTTAAAAATTTTTGAACTAATCTATAGATGGAGATCAACCATCCTTCCAACCACACACCTTAACTAAGCATATAATTTATGCTGCTATAATTAATTTAAAATATACATTGCATCAATCTAAAAATTCTTCGCTTGATGCAATTTTATCAGTATAAAATATGAATATTAATCTATATCATAATCTACGCCATATGGATATAAGATGATATAATAATTTTTTTGAAATTCTATTGTAATATCATAATATTATTATTCAACATAAATAATATTTTAAGAATATTAATATTATTAAATAAGATATTATTGTAAGTAGAAGCCATCTAAAGTTGAACAATATTATCCCCACTCTAATCCATGATTTTAAATGGCAGAACCATAAAGCATAAAATCAAATTTTCAGTTATACTTTTTTAAATAAAATAATATTTTAAACAATAAAGTAGTACAAAGCAGTGTCTGGAAATTAGGTACGTGTCAGACCATCGACCACGTACGGCCATGATCTGGTACGCCACTCAATGCAGCCGTGACTCCAGGGATCGAGCGCGAGCTCAAGATGCTTCTGTGAGTTATGCCTCTCTTTCTCCACCGCCTCGTCTGGCCTCCCGCCGCTCCTCCTGTCCTCGCCGGCTCCCGGAACCCACCTCCAAAAACCTACACCGCCCTCCACCGCTCCTCTTCCTTCTCCGCCGCCTTCCCGAGGCTTCTCCATCCCTGTGGCGCTGGGAGAGTGGAGGGCTCCTCTTCTTTCGATCCCGCCACGTTCGAGGCCGACCGAGTCCGCCTGGACGCGGAGGCCCGCGCAGCTATGGCGTCCGCCGCAGCCTCGGCGGAGGAGGGAGGCGACGACCCCAAGGCGTGGAAGTGGAGGATCCGAAAGCGGAACTGGGATATCATGGAGGCCGAGGACATCGCCCGGAATCCTCGCCCTGTCCACCACCGCATCCCCAATTTCGCCGGCGCCGCCGCCGCCGCCGACTCGGTTCGTGTTTTTCTCTCTGCTTCGTTTCATTCAAACAATTCCTATTTCCTTTATCCCTTGATAATTTCTGTTCTAAACGATCTAATCTCTTCCAATCTCAAGCAATTAATGAGCACAGATACTTGGATTAAGTTGATAAAGTAGACTAAACATTAAAGAACATATTTCTCGAGGCGTGTGAATCTTTGAACAAGGATCTGTAAAGCCTCTTACCAGAAGAGATAGCGGAGGAGACTCGCCAAGCTTTGTTATAATTGAAGGGGGACAAAAGAAGTATTTACTTGTTTAAGAAATTAGGTCTTCTTAATCCTTATACAAGTTCATATTAGGGTTTGGATAAGATGGAATCTCTCATCAATGGCAAGACTGAAACCCTAAATAATCGACTTGAGTTTGTACTTGGTCCCTTTGATTTGGAATACCCAAAATTTTCCCCATGTTCTGCCCTGATCGATTGCAAGATGCAATCTTTAACGAAGTCTCAAGATTAATGCTGCATTTTAGAGCCTTTTAACTGCTTCTGAAACTCTGTTCAGGTTATAATGTATTGTATTTTGGCACCCTCCGGGGACTGTGGAGGTTTATTTTGCAGTCCTGTATTGATAGTTGGGAGTCTTTTAAGGCTTCCGCTTGTTATCACAATAATGCTTTAAGGCCATAATTTTTGGTTTACAAATGAAATTAGTTGGATGAAGTGGAAATCAGTCTCTAGGCTTCCATACAACTAGCACATGTTAAAGAACATGTGGAGAATAGCTTAGAATGCAGTTATTGGATTTGTTCTGTGTATGCTCAAATGACATTGTTTGTGTCGTGCATAGTGTTTTTTACTCATATGCTAAATGGATATGATGAGACTTCTGTTCGTTGCTTGTAACATGATAATTACATGAAGACTAACAGATCTGAACAGGTTAAAAGAAAAACTCAATACTCACTTAGGGATGTCGCTTGCTTCTTATGTTCAGTGGATCCTAATATTGTTGGTACCTTTAAAACTATGGTACCTTGAGCTGTTATCTTTAACTTAATTCTAGTTACTGAAATTTTGTATTTTTGGTGGGTGTTAAGTTAGGGAGACTCGAAGTTTTTCAAAAGGCTCAATGTGTGAAGGTCAACCCTGATTCCCCACAGAAGCAAGTCAGGTTCTTAACTCTTACAGGTTTGTTGCTCATTCATTCTGCATCATGTTCTACAACTGTCATTTTAAGGTTTATTTATCTAAAGAAATGACAACACATAATATTGTTCTCACATCGACACATGTACACAGACATTTTTATCTATATATTCATGTCTTATGATCTTTTGCAAATTTAATGCATTTATTGGAAAAAATATTTCTTGATTCTAATTTTAATACAACAATTTAACCCAAGTAATAGTATAGGATTTGCATTTGCTTAAGTTTGTGGGCAAGTAGGCAATGCTAGTGCATTGCATGCCCACAAATAATGGTAGAATACATGGTAAAAAACCAATATCTATGTATATGAATTCTTGTCAGTAGAATACTTGGCAAAACAGTCAGTCTTGGGCAGGCTAGACTCTACCGCTTTGGCTGCAGCATTGTAATCAAGATCCATATGCATGCATTTCTGCTGCAAATAAACACATGTCTATGCTCTGTGTGTCTTGCGGACATCACTAATTATGGAAACTTTGATGTTCTCTCCTGTCTAGGATAATTATTGTCTATGACATAGGCTTATGTTTTATATCAAAATAAATATTTTCTACGACAAAGGTTTATGCTTCATATAAAAGGATATCTTAATTTTCCAACTTTTTTGCATTTTGTTATGATATTATATATGTTGGGTTTTTTCCTTGATTCTTCTTCTTCTTTTTCTTCAATGGACTCCATACCTAACTCGTCTTCTTCTTCAATATCATTTCATGAAAACCTTTTTAACCAAATCATAGCACAACCATGACTTTGTACCAGCTTTATCAGAACTTTGGGAATATGGGAAACTCCCTCCACCTTAAAAAGTTTGACTTTTTATGGTTCAGTTTGCATAATTTCTAATCACAATGTCTTCTCTTCTTCTGCTTCTTCTTCCTCTTCTTCAATATCATTTCATAAAAGCCTTTTTAACCAAATCATAGCACAACCAGGATTCTGTGTCTGACTTAACATAAATTAGGTAAAATTTATTTAACTAGTTTTGGTTATTCTAAATTTCCTTAACCAGCCTGGTAAGAAGTGGCTCTGTTAGAACTTTATGAGCAAGCAAATCTTCCTCCATCGCTTAAAAAAAAGTTTGACTTTTCATGGTCCAGTTTGTGTAATTTCTAATCACAGTGTCCCTTGGATTATGCAGGTGGGAAAAAGTTGTTGACTCCTCAACCACGTCTGAGAACTGGTTTCTTTTCGGTGTTAGAATCTCAGATGTTGTCTTCTGGTTCCATAATGGAGGCATGCACTTCTGTTGGGGCTGCTAAGTATGGCAGACCTATAAGTCTGGATGAAAAAATTAAAGTGGATTTGATAGTTATTGGATCAGTTGCTGTTGATCCAAGAACAGGAGCACGACTTGGGAAGGGAGAGGTGTTATATCTGGTCCATTATTAAGCTTTTGCTGTTTTAGTTGCCATTTTTGAATTTAATATTGCTAGACTGAGAACTAGGCAATAATTTTAGGTTGTCCTCAGCATTACTTTTAACTGTTTCACATTAACTTATTATTGTCCTTCATTCTCTTCCTTGCATGTCTCATATACGAAAACTGAATCATATTTGTTTATCTCAGGCAGCAGTGGTAAGTTTAATTGTGAAAATATTATTTGTAATGACATTCATCTCTTATTAGGATTTAGTTGTTGTAGGGATTTGCGGAACTTGAGTATGGTATACTACGATATATGGGGGCTATAGATGACACAACTATGGTTGTAACATCAGGTAACGGCTCTCCTCTGTTGTCTCATATGTATCTTCAACTTGTCTCATTAAGCTATATATCTATCGGCATTAAACTTCCTTACCTGCTATTTACATTCTGCCTTCTTATGTTGGGTGCATGATGAAACCTAAAGGGGGTATGTGGATGTCTAGTTGCCATAGCAGTATACATCATTCTACACACAGGTGGGTAAGAAAGGCCTAAGGAATGAAGAAGAGAGAAGTAGGAGGGGATGGATAGGCCTTTGCTCCCACAATGCAAAAATTTTGCGGGATATTGCTTATTGCTGTGTTTAAACATAGCTGGGAGGTCCAACTCCAACTCAGAAACTCTGCTGGTCATGCCTCCAAGATACCTGTTCCCTTTTTTCTCCTAGCTTCACAAAGAATCCGATATTACAGCCAAGCACTCATGCATCTCTGAACTGCATGCTAGTTCATGGTTTTTCTTCCATGAAATGTCATGTACCTTGACCACAAAAACAGTTGTAGGCATCATGTTTCTTGTTTAGGACAAGGAATCGCTAATTAGGTACACCCAGTGTCTTAAGTCAACCTTATTTGGTTAGTGTCTAATTATCATGTCCATGGCTCCAGTGCATGACAAGCAGTTGGTGGATGATATCCCAGTTGAGAAGTTGTTAGTTCATGATGTTGCAGTTGACATTATCTGCACTCCAACTCAGGTGATCTTCACCAATTCAACAATCCCTAAGCCTCAAGGTGGGAAATAAAAACTTTTCATGAGCCATGTCCGTCTCCTATCATTCAACTTGGAGCTGGGTGGTTTAATAGTTTATATGATTGTAGGAATTTACTGGGAGAAACTTTCTCCAGAGAAGCTTGGCCAAATTCGCATTCTCAGAGAGTTGAAGAAGCGGATAGAACGAGAGACTGGGCAGGTGCTTCCTTGTGGGGCTTCAGAAAAGCTTCCTCCCACTGCTCAACGGAGGTGATGAATTGTTAAAAACTATAGATATGAGTATATTGGACGTACATGTTTTTCCCACCACCATCATGGAATATGTAAATGCAATTTGAATTTCTTTTTCCCAGTTTAATATGCTATGAGAATATGTTACAGAATGTTCATCATCAAGGGAATAATATGAGTGGTGCGAGCTTCATTGTTCTTGTGAAATATTTGGTTGTCATCATATTGAAAACTTTGTTGCGAAGTAAAAACATAGTTTTAGCAAAGAAGCATAATTCCTGGTCCCATTTGATGGTTCGTGTTCATGGTATACGTAAGTCCCTAATGTTTGCTGTGCGTAACTCACAAAAATTCAGTTGCTCATGTATTTATATTTTAGATCATATAGACATGATCTCTGTTGTGTGTTCAACAACTGACTTGACTGCAGATGAGGAAAAGAGGTAGAAAAAAAGTAAATGGAGAAAGTTAAAATAAGCATATGCTAATGCCAAAAGCTGGAGGCGGAGGAAAGAATTTTTTATGAAAGACTATTAAATCTAATTATTGGACGACTGAATGCAGTGCAATGCCAACTAAAATATTTTCTTCTAGATTTTTATTGTCCTTTTCAGGCCTGCCAATTGTCATTTAGTTCCAGCAAAGATTGAAATGTTCTCGTATTATTTACTTTACATTTCAATCTATTACCTCATGGCATTGTAGTAAGACATCTTGCAATTGCATTTCAGATTCTGGAGAATGGAAGTAGCGAACATCACATACAGCAACATGTTGAGGGTAGCTTGGTTATCCATCTAGAAAACCAGGGAACCTAACAAAAGATTGGTGGAATTATTTTCCAACAAGTATTTTGTGATGTTTACAAAAGGATTGTAGGAAGTAGATTGCGTGTGAAAGAGAAGCCATCAACTTCAATTTTGTGATAAAAAACATGACTTAAAAATGCTCAGATTGATAGTAATGGTTATCTCTATCAAAAAAAAAAAAAAAAATACAGGTAACAAAAAATATTTTAAAAATAAAATAATTAATTAAGCCGCTAGGGGAAGGGTACAGCAACATGTTGAGGGTAGCTTGGTTATCCATCTAGAAAACCGGGGAACCTAACAAAAGATTGGGGAATTATTTTCCAACAAGTATTTTGTGATGTTAACAAAAGGATTATGGGAAACGGTTTGCATGTAAAAGAGAACCCATCCACCTCAATTTTTTGATCGAAAACATGACTGAAAAATGCTCAGACGGAAATTAATAGTTATCTCTAACAAAAATGAAAAAAAATATAGATAACAAAAAATAAAGTAATTAATTCAGCCGCCTGAGGAAAGGCTTGAACCTTGAATCTTGTGTTAACAGCCACAGGCTCTAACCAACTGAGCTACTCCAGCACGTTGCAAGTTCTCGCACATCATTTAGATGCCTCAGAACACAGATTCAGTCATGATAATGCCCGACCGCTTTCTAATACGTAGAATAACCCGTTCAACGCCGTCAGATAACGAAAATTCAACAATGATCTAACAGAATCCGTGAAGCATGGCCATAGCTGTCACCCTGTTGCTTAACAAGCTGCTTGTAACAAAATTACTGGACAATGAACTCATCTTGCCTTTTGGCAGAACTGCTTTTTATACACAGATTTCTATTTGTCAAAGACTCGGACTAACATCCCTCTTTCTCACAATAATTCTGTCAAATGAGAAATTTCTAACAGGAGGGGAATCTAGGAATCTGAGGCAATACAACCTCATTCATTAACAAAGCAAAACCATTAGAAGCTTCAATTAATAAATTCATCAAGTACCGTGCTTTGCATCACCATCCACAAAATCTGAGTCACTGTAGTCAAGCAACCCAACAGCTGCAGTTGTTGCCTAATCTTCAGAAGTAGTTTAAGAAACACTCCGGAACTTCGCTTCATACTCTTCGGGCCGCTGCAGAGAATGCAAGTATATAAGCTCAACAGAAGGTGAACACAAACAACAAACCAACTTGGAATAGAAAGGGAAAAAACAGTATGATTCTAGGAATCAGCAATTTTGGAGCGAACTGTTTATGGTATATATGGTTTTGCTCACACGACCCGCCTGAGCCTCGGCAATCTGAACTTAAGTTCACCCATATGATATAACTCTGGCGCCATCCAACATTGGCATGAACTATCAGGGTTGGCTGAGAAATTGATGAAATTAGGTCCTCATGACTATTTATATGATTTTGATTTCTCCAAATTTCTCTTTCTACATATTAATCACCTCACTGTGTGATAGTGACATCCTTTTAAGATAACACTATGTAACAAGCCAGACTCCTACCATAAACGTTGCAGATATAGACCTCCGTGCATACCATCTCATATGCATTGCACGCTGACAACAAGCAGCTGCCGTCATAGAACCAAACCACAAATACACGTAACCATGGCTATTCCTGTAAACATAATAACCAAAAAGAAAAGATTAGATATCCAACTGACAATCAAAAGGAACATGTTGAAGGATTCATGATAACTTAATACAATAAGGCCCTGTTGGATGCTGGTTACGGGGTGGTTAGGCAGTGGTTATCTACTTAACCAGCCAAACAAGTGGAAAAAAAAAGTTGTCTTAACTTTATTTGGTCAACATCCCAAAAAATGGCTTAACCAGATTAATTATTTCACAGGACATGAAATAGATTTAACCACTGAGAACTCTCCTCTCTCTCTCTCTCTCTCTCTCTCTCTCTCTCTCTCTCTCTACTTTTCCACTTTTTCCGCAACTTATCTCACCAGCCCACATACGTCAACCAAACAAAGAATAAGTCTAATTCACAGTTACCTGATTAGGGGGTAGTACCAATGGTTAAACGTATCTATCTCCCAGTTAGCCATGTGGGGACCAAACAGGGCCTTAAAGGATACTGGTGACAAGGGATGCTATGCCTACACAGTTGTGCAGGTGAAAACCATAGCACTTGTATACACAGAATTCACCTCAAGTTTGCGTTGTCTCCTAAACAGGTCCCCATGCTCTAGACGACACAATTTTAAATACTCATTGGCATAAGAATTCTAAAACACTTTTAACAATCTAAAAGCTTAAGCTTAATATAACACTGAAAACTATCACTACTTTCATTATTTGATACTTGCATTTTTTTCTGATTTATGTCCAGAAATTCATATAAGAATCTAAATCTATTAGAATGGTAAACATCTAGCAAATATCCTTCATACATCAAAATTCATCACCTCCAGTTTCACTGCAAAGAAGTTTATCGTTACCTCATACTGGAGGAAAATTAGGCTCAGAATATTCAAAAAGTGACATTTATTGATATAAATAGGCACATACGCATATAACCACATGAAAAAATGCATAACAAGCATTGACCAGACATAAGAATTATATGGTACAAGGTTTAAAATCTAGTGAGACAGAGGTGCCCCAATATCTCCATGGAATGGGAGCCCTGCTGTCCCGTCCCTTCCCGACAGCAATCCTAGTCATGCATCATGGTAGATATCCTCCATCTCCCTCCTCTTCTTCTTTCCCTTCTTTCTTTTTTTCTTCCTTCTTTTCTTTCCTTTTCTCATCCCTTGCTTTCTTTTCCTTCTTTTTTCTTTCATTTTCTCATCCCTTCTTTTCTTTTTTTCCTTTTCTTATTCTCTCTTTCCTTTCTTCCTATTTTCCTGTCTTTTTCTTCTCCCTTTCTTTCTTTCTTTCATTTTTCTTTTTTTCTTTCTTTTCACTTTTTTCCTTTCTTTCCTCTTTCTTCTCTCCTTGCATGGATGGGTTTCAAAGTCCCGACCTCATCTTGATCCCATTTTCTCATCGGAATAGGACCGGGGGGAGGGGATAGGATGGGATGGCAAGGATTCCCCCCGTCCGACGTAAAACCTTGATATGGTACACATATCTAAACTACTAAAAACACCAACATTTGTTGGGGTGGGGTGTTGGATTGGGAGGAGGGGCAAATTCATGCCTCACTCCCTGTGAAAACTAAGGGGGAAAGACCTAGCTGCAAGAGTCTCAAACTCTACTCAGAGAGGTCACAGGCATCCTCTATTATGTATTATAACTGCCACCATCCTTCTCTTCTCGCTCCAGAACACATGAGATTGTCTTCTCGACAACATTGCATTCCTCCACCAAACCCCTTATTCTCTCACAAGTAATAAATATCACAGACTGCATCTGTCAGAATTGTCTTCTTGAACTCATATACATGACAAACCTTCCCTTTTCTTTGATGCTAAACAACATAAAAGCAAACAAGCATGCTGACAACTCTGTGGCACTGTCTCCCAACCCATGTCCATGGCATATCTCCCACATGGATAAGAAAAGAGGAAGTATAGAACCATCAAGAAATAAAAGTCAACCGATTGGGAGATGCCTCCAATGCATCATCCTCAATTTTCATGGAACCTGGCAATCATCTTTACAAAGAAGCTGGCATCCCTAAAAAATCGGGATTGTCTACCGATAGCACCCCTAGAAACTTGTTCTCATATTTGACACCCAGATGTTGGTAGTACTCGGACAAGGAAATCAGCCATCCAGAAGTCCCCATGTGTCAATATAGTCCAAGGAACCTCCATTTATCTAATTGCCTAGCAAAGTAATGTATGCAAAACTACCACTAAAATCCACTGTGATGGAGTAAGATGGCATTTAAGCTTCATTAATCCCCAAAAAAAAATACTAGGTAAAAAAAACAGTACTTGTCCACATAGATATGTTTCACCGAACCGAACTTGGAACATTCTTCTTCAACTTCCTCTTTGATATCCAAATCAAAATCTGGATCCGTCTGTAACAAAATTTCATAGTTTAGCAATCCACCCGGAATATGATTACAATGTATGCAAAAGTTTGTTACAAACCTCAGTGCTTGGATCAAACATATTTTTTAATAGAACACACTCACTGGGCTCCCCAATAGGCTCAGTGAGAGGGGAAGCTAGTGCTGGAAGGGCTGCAGGCACCATAACCTGCCCATTCATAGGCAAGCTTAAGGCCTGCTGATTTGGAACAGGTCCACTAAGCACAGCGACTCCAAGTGAACCTGCAATACTGCAGAAAAGGGCTACAGATAAGCTTGCAGGACACTATATCAGGACAAAAAAAATTCTTGACACAGAAATGAACCTTGAAGCACTTCCAGTTCTATCCAATTTCTGCATGAGTAAAGCTCTAGATTGAGCATTCAAAGACTGCATAACAAGAAATAAGAAATCAATTGTCTCCATGTTAAAAGCATGTCAATTGAATTTCCTTTTTGATGCAATATGTTAAAGAATTTCAGTGGAAAATCAAAACAAATAGACAACGATGTGATGATCTTTGAGATCGAAACAGCACATTGAAGTATTTAATATTAAAAAAATCAGGACACCTACCGCAACTTTGCAAGCATGTTAATATAACATATTGAGGAAGAGGAAAGTTGAGCACATTTACTCACCAAACCACCACCAGCATCATCATCAAAGTCAGCAATGTTTGGTCCACCATCCTGCATACCAACATGATCCGTAACAGATGATATCTGTTCCAACGATACGGAAGTCTTTGTTAATGCAGGATCAAAATCAATCAAAGAAATATCCGAAAAGCACCATGCACGATGAATACCTTAATGCCCCTTCCAGCAATTTCCAGCTTTCCATTTAAACTCTGAGCTGCCTTGGCATGTTCAACCTGAGCAAACTAAAAGACCGAATGGTAAAAAAGAAAGACCAAATAGTATGTCAGCAAATATTAATTGAAATAATAGCCACCACATAAATATATACTTACTTGAATGAATCCATAGCCTTTACAGTGCCCCGTTTCTAGATCCACTGGCAACTGCACAAGCTCCACTGGACCAAAAGGTTCAAAGACCTAAAAAATGCATTTAACAATTCTAATATACATGTTGGAAGCTGCCACAATGTAATAAAATGAACAATAAGCAAGAAGCAAGAAGTGCAACTGTAGAAAAACATTAACAAGAGATAAAAAGGAAAAAAAAATATGACACTACCATAATTACATTCAAATCAAGAAAAGAAAGCAGTTTGTAAAAACTTCATGAATGGATGATATTTCACAATTAAAGTCATCAACAATAAGGAATGATATTTAACAACAAGTACACATGTTGTAAATTCCAAATGTGGAGCCCATTTTAAACAGAACTACATTCAACTACTCAGACATATTGTTACGAAGAATTGAAGCAATAGATATCACCTAGAAGTGAAAGAACACAAAATATCTTCAGCAATTATGATTGTGCCACATGAACATGACGAATCTGAGAGGATATAACCCAAAATCAGAAGAGTACAAAACATCCTTAGTGATCAGCACCTATACCACAAAAACACGAATCGTATCATATAGTCATACACTATAGAATTCTGCAACAAGCAAACCAATTTGAAAAATCGATTCCAACTGAGTGAAATTTATTGAGAATTACCAAAATAATGAATGGACATAAAAAATCTGCAATTTAACACAACTCTGCATCCATTGAGATGATTCTTGTGAATTTATGTTCCAGAGCGCAGACTGATGTAAATAGAAAATATTAATATCCAGATAAGGGAAATGCCAATCGCAATTTGGGCATGTTATATAAAAGAAAATCTTGACAAGAATATATGTACTGGCTCCTGGATTGCTTTTTTTAAAATGAATATTAATATTTCATAGACAGCGAAGGAAGCAATAACTCAACCCAGCAACAACTGCAATATTAATGAATCATATACAATTTAAAAGGAAGGACTACAGCTCTTTAGGTAAAAGTCTAGAGTAAAAATCCATCAGCACTAACATAAAGGATAGAAATCAGGTTTAAGAAAAAGAAGCACATGTACACCCTATTCTGATTCTGAAAGCTTTATTATCCAATTTCTGTGCCAACAAACTTGTACTAAAATCTGCATTTTGGAAGAGTCAGACAAATACTTAATTTCCATGATGCACCTCTTATCTGGCTTGTTTCATCACCAGACAAGAAAATAACGGCATATAACCTTGCTGACTACCAGCTCACTCTCCAAGTCCAAATCAGTTGTCATTCAAGTAGACTCACAATTTTTACAATATGCATGCAAGCACACAATAATATAAATATAATGTTTAACTTGCAAATCCAAGTATCCAACTATAAGCCAAGCTGGATTTAATCAACCAAAAATCTTTCATCGCAAAATGGATCAAATCTTCCGCCAACTGAACATGTTTCTTACAACATTGGCAGAGTTACACAGAGGCTAACGGATCAACTGAGATCTTTAAGACCCAGAGTTCTTTGTCAGCTTGATTCATTGAAAATTATGTCAAATAAAGTGATTTGCCCAACAGACAGCATGAATAGATGGGGGGACTATTGTCATCATCTGATAAAGCCTAGGAGAACTGAGTATCTAAAACCTACAAACTGACCCTTCTTTATTCTTCTCCTCCTGATGACTGAGAAAACAGAACACCATCTATATTGTAGATTACAATGCGAAAACGAAAGGTATTTCCATCGAGGAAGGATGGTATTCTATAATTAATCTAACCTTTGTATGACAAAGATGAGGTTTCCTCTATCTGGTTTATGCATATAATTTTAGCGGCCTAAAAAGCATACTATTTGATCAAATCATAAAATATACAAAAGGAATAACTGAAAAATGAACTCAAGCTCCATATTATTGAATTTCAGTTAGAATCTTTTTTTTTTTTTGGTTAAAAAAGCCATACTTGGGTTTGCTATTCATTGGAACAGCTTTTTAAACCTGGATGTTGGTTAACATGCACCTGGAACATTGAAGTTTAAAATGAAAAACATGCACCGACAGCTAAAAAACATCTACCCAAAAGAAAAGAAAATTACTGTAACTAACCCCATGAAAGATGAGGTCATCATAAATTTGCAGATACACCAGCAACAGCAGAACTCATAATAACACATTATGGCATAACAAGGTCATTCCATATTAGCTACATTTCAGTTTACCCATCAGCTGCATTCACCTGACGAAGCTGATCCTCTGTAATGTTGAAGTGAAGATTTCCAACATAAATTTTTCTTGCAGCAGCCCCGGTAGCATTTGACTGAACAAGATTCTTTTCTGCTTCTGAAGGTTTAACCATCACCGGTTGACCAAGAAGAAGTTGACCAGAAAGAGCTATTGCCATCGGCACTGACATTGCATCATAAAACTCGATGTAACTGTAACAACTCCAATATAAACAACAATAAGATGTTTGAACATGCAAATAGACATTCCACCCCCGCCCCATATGTGTACATATTTGTGTGTGTGTGTGTGTGTGTGTAAATATGTGTGGGTCTATATATATAAAAACATACATACATACAACTTAAAGTGTATAAAAATGAGACAGATATGCACAAAATGATGATCATGAGATAACCTAAGCAATCATTTAGGCCATCCTGGATACAGGAAGAGAAGAAATCAGAATTACAATGTAACATAATTTAAGAATGGTGTAAGTAGCAAGAAGCTTCAAGAGTGCATGATCAAGACACACTCCAGTCTCAAGGGTGAGTTGCATAACAGGAGATTTTTCTTTGAAGAATGGCTAACAATGGATTTGAAGAGTCTGAGTAAAGAATTTAAGCCCGAAGAAGAATGAATAATCATGGAGCATGCAGCCCATCTTCAAAGTCATTACATGCTGCTGTTATGAAAAGTGACCAGCAAGAAATGTCACATGAATTAGAATTTCAGGTCATAGAGAGCAAAACAAAGCTGGGACATATAATAGCTGAGTTAGATGTGAGGATGGCACGATCATTTATCAGAGTCCAACAGAATGGCAATGACAATGTGCAACAAAGTTTAGAGTTAACAACATCAAAAAACTAGGATTTCTTGCAGAGGATGAAGATTTAAAGGTTAAGATGGAAGTCATAAATGGGTTTCTTTGGAAGCTAGCATTTTGAAGATTCAGTGAAGTTTTAAACGAAAGCTATGACATAATATTTTAAAGGGCCATTTTGAGTTAAAATTAAAGCAAAGTGACAAGAAATGATTATGAAGTGCAACCAAATGCATAGGAAAAGGCTTATTCATCATAATTATAACTCTCTTTTTAGAGGGTAGCTCCAAATTCTAACGAGAACTTGGAGGCTTCGTGATATTGCATAGACAAACTTCAGGTCAATTTTTTACACTTACATCATCAGGAATAGGACGAGGAGTTGCACATTAATTTCAAGGAACTGCAAATATTGTTATGACCAAAAACAGTGCAAAAATGCAATGAAAATGCAGCCAAGGAGATAGAGAAACAAATCTCAGGGGCAGAAGTACATATGGCAAAGATGGTAAACATATAAAAGCCTCAAAGACGTCTAAAGTCAAATGGAGAAGTTTTATAGAATCTGAAATTTTTCCAAAAACTCTGAGGTTGGTTAAGAAAAAAAGCTTATGCTTAAGTTTGAGAAATATGAGAACATAACATATTGCCACCAAGACAAGTAGATAAACAAAAAGATTGCTTAAAAGCTCCAGAAATGTTTTTGAATACACACATACACATATATTATGGTCCTCTAAGGCAAATATTGAATGTCAATCTGATGCAAAAAAACATTCTACAGGAGTTAAAATGATTTACATAAAATTCCCACAAGTGGTTCCTACATCTTTTTCTTTCTTTCTTTCTTAATGCCATTGCAGTTAATAAACACAATAAAATTAGGCAAGAGATTTTGTACAAGTGAAAGGAAATAGAAATGTGTAGCTTCAGGTTCAAGGGAATCACATACCCTACTCCCTTTGAACGCCTTGAATTGCGGTCCATAATCAAGCGTACATCCCTCACCTGGAAATTATGAAAATTCAAGGATGTATTCTTTACCAGAAGCAAACAATATGCAGGGAAGCTACAGTACATGAGATACTGTGACATGCCTCATACATATTATATCACCCATTAAAGCAGATTGTATGATTGCTAATTGGCATCTTTATTCATCATCAGTAACCAAATAATACGTATATTGAGCCACAAAAAAGATATTATAGGTCACCGCAATAAGGGCTGCAGCATTTAACGCAATAAGCAATATCTCTAACCAGCAAGCACCAAACAGTTTTTTTTGTTGGAAATGCACCAAATAGATTTGAATGGTTAACTACATATCAAATGTTATATGCATGGCAAAAATATGATACAAATTATACCTTAATTGTGCATAAGATATATAGATTCCAGGATATATTTTACCTCGTGGGTGTAATGACATGTCAAAACATGCAGGCAAACCTTTAAAAGAAATACAGTGGAAGAGAAACATTAGCATCCTGCGGAACTAAGATACCATTATGTTTCAGTTTCACTAACCTTTCCTGCTTTTGAGAAGAACTCATATATATCTCTCTCAGTCGCCTTCAAAGGCATCTGGCATGTAAATGAAATAAAAGCCAACTTAGATTGAACATATCAAACATAAATTGTCAAAATTGCAGGCGCCACGTTAAATATAAACGTTAAATTACTGGTCACCCTATTCACCTGATATGCAAAAACAGTCCTCTGGTCCCTTTCTGGATCAGCTTCAGGTTCCACCACTTCTTTTTTCTCCTTGTACCTCCTACATGACAAAATAGATTTTACCATTAAAGAAGACTGCTTGATATCAATTTTTTACGTAAATGTAGCATTACTTTTAACCAATACCCTAATCATTCAAAAAAAGGAAGAGAATGGGAGAAACGCTACAAAAATATACAAATGGAAAGTATATAATGCCACAGAAGCCGAAAATTAGCACAAAAACAAATACGCCAAAGAGGATATAAGAAAAGAACATAAACAATACCTGCTCTCTCTTTCCCTCATCTCTCTCTCGATGTCTCTTTCTCTCAATGCCCTCTCTCTGCTCCTTGCCTTCTCCATCTCTCTTTCGACCTCTATATCATGCCTTCTCGACCTGCTGCTGCTTCTCCGCTCACTGTCCCGCTCCCTTTCTCTCTCTTTCTCCCTTTGTCCCTCCCTTCTTCTCTCACTATCTTCCTCTTTCTCCCTCTTCTTCTCCCTTTCCCTTTCTTTCTCTCTATCCCTCTCCTTCTTCTCCTTCTCCCTCCCTCTTTCCCGGTGATCTCTCTCTCGGCTCCGGTGGTCCCTATCCTTTTCACGCTCCCTCTCCGCCTCCCTGCTGCTGCGGTGGCGATCATTCTCGTGCCGGAGAGATCGATCCCGATCCTCGCGGTCCACCTTCTTGCCGTTCTGCTGCTCCTCCGCCCTCGATGGCCTCGAAGCCCTATCCGCGCCGCCGCCATCCTTCTCGTGGTCACCGTCGTGCCGGGAGCTCCGGCGCTCCTTCTCCTTCCTGATATCCGCGGGATCCACCGACTTCTCCAGGTAATCGTACTCGTCAAACTCCATTTTCCCTCCGATGCGATCGAATCCAAGAATTTTGAACACCCTAGAACGTTCAATTAATAGAAGAGAGGAAGAATCGAGGGTTTGGATTTGGGGTTCAGGGCTTAGAAGCGAGCAAGGGCAAAAATAGACGGGGGCTAAATTGAGAAAAAGGAAACTCACACTTTGGCCCCTCAACTTTCAGCCATTTGCACAATAACGCCACTCTGCGGAAAGTTTCAACTAACGTTTTTGACCTTTAGGTCCATTTGGTCCGTGACTCAAAATAAAAATAAAATAAAATAAAAATTAGAATATATATTTTATTTATAATTAAAAGAAAAATAAAAAATAAAAATAAATTAAATAGAAAGATATTTTTAAAAAATTAATTAAATTAAAAGTATTTTTAAAAAATTAATTTTTATAATCTGGTTAATGAGATATGAGTATTGAAAGAAGAACCAAGATTAAGTCCTAAAAGATCGAGACTTTCTCATTCTCTTTAAAATAAAAATAGGATAAGGAATGAGATTCCATCGACTAAAAAGCTGGAGTAGGAGTTACTTATTCATATTCCCATTCTAGATCCTAACTTCCTCCAATGATATATGACCTTAATTTGAATTTGAATTTGTTTGCAACCTATCTTGACAAATTTAGCTAGTGGCCATGAGCAAGTACCATATGAATTAAATTAAAGAGTTAGAATAGGTGAAAATCACATGACCTTTGTTGAATTGGATAGAGTTTAACTGATTGTATTAAGTGTGGAGGTGCAAGTTGAAGAGATGAAATTTAGCCATGACATAGATAGGCATATTGAAAGATTAAAACTTAGCTATGATGAACCATAATACATTGGTATGAGTTACATGCCAAAGAATACTAGATAGTATACGATAGGTAGGATCATGGGAGTGAACCATCAAAACTGCTAATGATAATGGTGATGTGGGTAGTTATAGAGACCAATGATTATGCTAAAGTTATCATATTTCTAAGTATAAAAGAAATGTAATTGCTTTTCGACAATTCAACTTATTAATGTATTTTATCTTAGCTTACCTTGCATGTAGATTTCTATCTTAGGAGCACTATTAACTTAAATCTCTAATATCATAGCTTAGGCTATGTCCTTATCCTTATCCAAATCTATCTTTAAATAGTGGTGATGGTGATGCAAGTTCTTGAAGATCAAGATACTTAGATCCATACTACTCACATATTCTCCTTTTGATCATCATCTTGCTAGCTATTCTAATATCAGTCTATGCACCTATTGCAAAGGTTATCTGCTTGCTCGATCGAATATCTTCTCCTCGAATTACAACCAAGCACTTATAAAAGGGGCAACCTCATATATTGAAGGAAGATCCAATGAACCAAGATGAACTTCAGTCATTAGCTCCTATCCGACCTCTTAATCGGATAATTACTGACCCTATTGTCGGATCCTACCGACGACAATGAATGAAGCCTAGTAACCCACCCAATTGCATATCCAAGGTAGAACCTCGGCTCAGCACCAACCTCGGGATACTAGGCTATTCTTCCACATGGGTGATACTTGGAATCTCCCAACAATTCCCAGAATGTGAGCACAATCTGCGATTGACACCCACACTAACGACCCTAGTTCATAGGTTAGTGGGAGGATTTTCTTTCAAAATAGTCTATCAAGTTGAGACCTAACGACTGGGGAATTAAGATCGAATGGCCTACCAAGTTTCAATATAACAACTCACAGTTTCATTTCTATACAAGAAGGTAACAAAGAGACCCTCAGGTAAGCTCAACTCTAGAGAGCAACCCCACGCTCTCACTTTCTCTTCCTCTCATACTCTCTTTTCTCTATTGTTCTCAAGCTTTGGCTAACTTAAGCATCGGAGGATTTTCCATCGAAGAACCTTCGATGAGAGTAGACTTCTCTTGTAGGTTTCTTTTAACATTTCAGCCTCTGGGATAATGTCGACTTTTCGGACTAGAAGGAATCTGACCCCTACCACATCCATTTTGAATCAGAGTCTTGCTAGAGGAAGGGCCATCAGTCCGATCAAAGAGGAAAGAGGACATGGCGAGAATGAGGGCACATAACTCTACCACCTCCCACTGATGATCCTCCAATTGCGGCTAATGTTATGTTGCTTGATGTCCACCATTATGCAACCCCCTACCACAGTTGATCTGCAACTATTAGAGCCCTAGTCTAGTAGATCCAAAAGCTAACATGTGTGGTGTAGTAGCTTCAGTAAGCGGTGGAGCGGCCTTGATCTCTAGCAATGCCACCTCAGATGGCTCCTTCTTGGCATGGTTGTTAGTCATGCCCTAGGACTCCGAAATTGACCCTCTGATGTACCCTCCATTCCTCTCTTGCTTCTACACTCCATCGATCATCTTCCTATCATAGCCTGATGAAGAAAGACTGATGACAATGATCTTCCTCTTCCTTCGATAGAGATTCCACTTTGAGCTACTCCCTGCCTCTCGATAAGTCTCATCGAAAAGAGGATCTTAAGTGGATGTTTGGAACATTAAGCACCATCTCAGCAAAGTCTAGAATAGGGTGCATCGAAATGATAATAGCCTCAACTTCAATTCTTGGCCTCCCTTCTCTCGCTTCATCCTGAGGGAATCAATTTCAAGTCGGTTTAAGATGCCTCGGATAGAATCATATGATAGCTCTTCAAATCCCCTCGACCACTTGGAGGATTATAAAGCTTTCATGATGCTCTAAGGCATCTCAAATGCCCTTCTCTACCTTGCCTTTTCGGTCATCCTCGAGAAATTAATATGGGCATGGTATTCGAAATTCCAGCTGGAGTCCATCTACTCATTTAAATAACTTAGAAGGCTATTCCTTGCCTGCTTCGATAATAACCAAGTCCAGTCGAAGAATATTGACAGTCTCTTCTCAATCCAACATAAAGTGGGTGAGTCATTGTGCAACTACGTGGCGCACATTATTACTGCCATGCTTAAAGTATGAAATCTCGACAGTAGTAATGTCGTTGCTTAAGCAAGGACTGTAGAATGAGTGTCTCATCTTCTTTCTTAATAAAATATTTTTGAGAGACTATGCTGATCTACTCATATGAGCTTAAAAATACATGCAAGCAGAAGAAGCCCAGGCTATGCAGAAGTAAGGCGAGGGGAAGAAATTATCCAATAAGAAGCAAGGTCAAGAAGAACCTTGTGTGGACCATGTGGGAGAAGAGTCCTCCTGAAGAACTCCAGGCTGAGGAGCCCCCCCCCCATGCTTTAAAAACTATATTCCTCTGTTTGCTCCCCGAGCCTAAATCTTGATGGAAATTGAGGATCAGAGGTATCTTTGCCAACCCCAATCGATGAAGGCCCCACCAATAAGGAGGAGCAAAAAAAAATATTGCCACTTCTATCATGATCATGGTCACAACATCGAGTACCTCCAACTTAAGAATGAAATCGAAGCCCTAATTCGAAGAAGCTTTCTTGGGAAGTATGTTCAAGAGCGACAGATTCAAGTGCCTAAAGAGCTATCTCGGCATCAATCCGATGAGAACAACAACAACAAATGACCCATAGTTGGTGTCATCAACATAATCTCTAGACACGTAGGTGGTGGGGGGGCAGAGGGACGATGCATGGGGAACTTCATTTCCCTCTTCGATAAGAATGTATCTCCGGTGAGTCGGACATCCCTTGGTTACATCAATAAAAATATTTTCTTGCAAATCTTTTGTTAAAGCAACTAAATAAAACATTTGACTGATATCGGCTATAAAGTCATCGAGAACAATAATCGAGAATACTACAAGATGCATATCTGAGATAATTGAGTCTAGCCTCAGTCCTCGGAGAACAACAACCAAAAAAAATTCGATCCAAGATATCCGAACCCCAATTTAGACCCCAGTGACTAGGTCAGAAAGTACCGACCTCATAGAGATATATCTTGACTACGGCTTAGACCTCCATAATGATAATTGGTAAGATCCCGATCATCAGAAGATATTCTGACCCAACTTGGGACCTCCACCTCATCAGGATCTTTTCGAACATCCTCTTAGAGATCGGATTAAGATGACGATGGCAACTTGACAAAAATATTGCCACAGATTGACATTGCATTAACTTTGGATGAAATCTAATTACGATCTTTTCAAACATCCTGCTAGAAACTGGGTTAAGACAATGATGGTGACTTAACAAAAATATTACTGCAGATCGATTTTGCATTGACTTCGGATGAAATCTCGTTGAGATCTTTCTAAACATCCCCTTAAGAATCGGTTAAGACGACAATGGTGACTTAGAAAAAATATTATCACGGATCGACTTTGCATCAACTTTGAATGAAACCACTTCAGGATCTTTTCGAACATCTCCCTAGGGATCGGATTAAGATGATGATAATGACTTGACAAAAATATTGCCACAGATTGACTTTGCATCGAATTTGGATGAAACCTCATTGGGATCTTCTTGAACATCTCCCTAGGGATCGGATTTAGACAACGATGGCAATGTGGCAAAATTATTGCCGTGGATCAACTTCACATCGACTTTGGATGAAACCTCATTAGGATATTTTTGAATATCTACCTAGGGATCGAGTTAAGACAATAATGATGACTCAATAAAAATATTATCATAGATAAACTTTGTCTCGACTTCGGATAAAACCTCATTGAGATCTTTTCAAGCATCCCACTGGGGATTGAGTTGATATAACGATGGCAACTTAGCAAAAATGCTGCCATAGATCGACTTTGGATGAACCTTCGTTAGTGCCTTCCCGACCACCCATTAATGGGCGAGGACATTTGCTTGACGAAATTTGTTGCCAAGGATCGACTATGGATTGATTTGGACCAACTTTTGATAGTATGACTTCGAACTAACTCTAAATACCGAGGCCTTGGACCCAGGTCCGAACCAAGGACTCCTACCTTATGAGCAATTAACCAAAGCTATGATTATGTCAGTCAGACATGTGGTCGATATTGAAAATTGAGGTCACTCAACATAAGCATTGAAAGATAACAAAGAAATTCATTTTATTAGAAAAATCCTATTGCCAGAAGTTGCTACCAGTGAAAAAGGAAAAAAGCAAAGTACAAATAAAACTAGATAAAGTCCTTTAGCTCAGGCTCAGTGCTATGATTGACGGTCTCCTCGGTAGGGCCCTTCACGGCATCCTTAACAGCAGGTGCAAGAGATAGATCTTTCGCTGGAGTAGGCTCATCCTCAAATGAGGTAGACTCATCCTAATCTGATGAGCGAGCCCCACCCTCGTCGTTACTGTCATTAGGATGAAGATCGCTCAAGTTCAACTTAGGGATCCTCCGATCCAAGCACCTCTTATAGGCTTCGAAGTCGTACATGTAGGCTACCGAAGATCCCTCGACAACATCATTCTCAAACTCTACTAAAGCCTTGAACTCTTTGATGCCCTTGAGCTTGGCCTCAACAATGGCCTTCGCCTTGTCCTCCTTGGCCTTGATGAGCTCTCGCCTATCTTTGGTAGCTTTAACTATTGCCTCTTCGAGCTCTAGGGTCTCCTCAAGCTCGGCCACCTTCTGACGAAGCACCTCAGCAAGTCCATGCTCAATGGCCACTAGGCCCTCTAGGGCCCTGACTCTCTCTTAAGTTGCCAGGAGCTTGAACTTGGTTCAAGAGGCTTCTTCCTCGACTGCCTTCTTTGTCTCTTTAACAGCTTGCTTGGCCTCCTTAGTAGCCTACCTTGCTTCCCCCATAGCTTTTGTGCAGGCCTCGGGCCCTCGGATACCTTGAGCTTTTCCTCTAGGGAGAGCTTTGCTTGTTTAAAACCGACCAAGCCCTCGTTGAGGATGGTGATGTTGTGCACCAACTACATAGGAAAAGCAAAGTTAGCAATCACGGCTAAAAATTGAAGACAAGTATGAAAGACAAAAAAACTTACCTTGAGGAGGTTGGCGTAGGAAGCACCAACTACCTCATTCAAAGAATAGGCCTTCTTCTCTAACCAGTCGATTGGCAATAAAGTCATCTTCACCAACTCCCGAGCAAGCTGTTGGTTCTAGAGTGCGCAGTCATCCCTCCGTACTCTCCTCGCTATAGTGATGAATCCTCCTTCACTCTGGATGAGGAGGGGCCCATCTTGAACCTCACCGACTCACTTGGCACCATAGGAGATAAGCACAATGAGGCAGGATGAGGTGGGGATGACGCCTGCCCAACTATAGGAGGGGATGAGATCCGACCAGTTGGTAGGGATGGAGTCTGAGCAGATTTTGGAGTCATCGGTATGGCAAATCATAATGGCTCGACACCATCGATTTGTCTTCGATCTCAATAGGGTTGGCACTCGCCATTCTCGTGGATGGTATTGAGATCGAGGCTAGAGTAGGAGTCCTTGGCTTGGTACCATTCAACTTCTTCAATGAAGACTCCCTACTCGAAGAGCCCATCTTTCTCTTCAGAGCTGATTTGATGGATGAAAGGGTTAGCCTCATCGCTGTAGAAATAAAGAAAAGGTGGTTAGTTTAAGTTCTAACAAGTAGTCCAGAATCTTTTCTAAATCAAAAAAAGATGCTGGCCATATCTTGAGGTAATGTCGGGATAATGCCGACTTCATAGAGATTTTGCTCGATCAACAATTCCTTTAGCTTGAGCATCTTAATGTTGAGCAAACTTCGATAATCTTTCTCATCCTCGGGAGGGATGGACTTGTTCTTGTTAGGAGATAAATGGGGATCATCCCAAGCCAGGCTAAACCATCCAAGAATGATTCGAGGACACAAAGAAGAAATGGTTTTTCTAGCTATGGATCGAGGAAGAAAGTTTGGTAATAAACTTGCACTCTAATCGAGGGAAGAAGTGCCACCACCACCACCTCTTGTGAGGGTGCTTCATTAGAGTGAACAACTCTCTGAAGAGGGAACACCTTGAGGTGATGCCGAGCTAGTTATAAAGAATGATAAAAACAACAACACTTAAGTGAAGATCGGGGTGATCAAGATCTGGAGAATCTTATAAAAGTCAAAGATATTACTGATGAAAGGATGGAGTCCAAAGACTGGCCCAGAGGGACTCCTCGTACAGCATGACTTGGCTCTCTGAAGCATCAGTCACATGGCCATTTCGATAAGAAACTTCAAGCCAGAAGATCGAAGAGATAGAAAACTAAGAACAAAACCTTTCCAGATCATCCTCAGTCAGATACGACTCTTCATTGCTCGAACTCTAGAAATCTCCGAACCCGCATACAGGGCTACCCATGCATCAGGGTTCGAGGGATCGGCATTTGATTGAAGAGCCAACCTTGGTGGTAGTTTGAGAGGTGCTTTAGGGCCTGATCCTAGGAGGTGGCGATTGAGAACCCCAGCTACTATGAAGACTTTCGCCTCTAACCTCACCACCATCAAAAGATATGGAAAGAAAGAAGCTACTGAATGCAAAAAAAAAAACTTAAGAGACGAGAAAAGGAAGGGGAAAACCGAATCAAGAAAAAGAAAAAGAATGCAAGTAAAAGCTGACATAGAGGAAAGGACCAATCGAAGATTGCAGTGCAGAGGTCACCAATGTTAAAGAAGATGGCAATGACAGCAATGCCCTCCTTTAGTTGGCTGTGACAGCAATGGAGGGGGGGGGGGTAGTTGGTATAGAAAGCAGAGATATGACAACAAAAGCAAAATAGGAGAAAAGTGATAGGAGAAAGACCTACTTATACCACTCACTGATGGTCGAGATTCAAACCTCATCCACCAGATTTCAACATGTGGCATGCATCAGAGCTTTGGAATCATGCGACTCTTCATCGTACAACCCTCGGATTGAGCCATGTAGGCCAATTTGCAAGATATGGTGCAAGACCTACCAACATGTGACACATGGTAGACCTCGACGGGCTAGAAATGATCTTAGGATCTTCATTTTCAAATCATTATAGTGTAACACCTCGAGCCACCCATTCGTCATAAGTATAGCAAGATTTGCAAAGTGGCATGTTGATGATGCCATGAGATTTTCTCTACCAAGTGCTATCAATTAAATGCCTAGAAGAGAAGGCTGGGTCGGTGATCGAAGGCCAGTTTGATCATCGGCTACTCCTTTTGTCCGAAGCAATAAAATTGCTTCAAACTTGAAAGTGAAGAGCAAGTATTGTGGAGGTTATTCATCGCCCGACTTGATATCCCCTCCTTGGATCACAATCAAGCATTCGTCGATGGGGCAGTCTCGGATACCGAAGGAGGACCCAAAGAACCAAGATGAAGCAACTTTAGTCATCGGCTCTTATCTAACCTCCTAATCAGACAATTACTGACCCTAATGTTGTATCTTACCGACGATGATGAACGAAGCCCGGTAACCTACCCGATCACCAATCCAAGGTAGAATCTTGGCTCAGCACCGACCTCGAACATCAATCTATTCTTCCATATGGATGATCCTTGGAATCTTCTAACAATTCTTAGAATACGGGCACGATCCATGACTGATACCCATAACTAACAATCCTAATTCATAGATTAGTGGGTGGATCTCCTGTCCTAACAGTCTACTAGGTTGAGGCCAAATGGCTAGGAAAATTAGGGTCAAATGGCCTATCAAGTTCCGACGTAACAACTCATAGTTCCACCTCTATATAAGGAGGTAACAAAGAGATCCTCATGTAAGCTCAACTCCAAAGAATATCTATGTGCCCTCACTCTCTTTTCCTCTCATACACACTTTTCTCTATTGTTCTTAAGCTCCAGCTGACTTAAGTATCGAAGGATTTCTCATTGGAGAACTTCGATGAAAGTGGACTTCTCTTACATGTTTTCTTTGACATCACAACCCTCGGCTAACACCGAGTTTTCAGATTGGAAGGAATTCGATCTCAGCCACATTCACTTTAAACTAGAGTCTTGTAATAATAGCACCTATCCATCTCTTGCCTTTTAATTTATCACTATTCCTCTTTTTTTCGGTGCATCCCAAACAGAATAGGAAAGGAGGATAACATGATCATTGTCATCCTTTTCCTTGTCTGCCCCATGCTATTATTATTATTATTATTATTTTGGTAAGAGAAAGCAATAGCTGGATTATTGAAATTGTAGCAAAAGTTTACAGTATATAGCGAAACCCAAAAAAAGAACTGGGCCCAAACCAACGTTGGAGGCCCAAAAATAAAAGTATCTATACAAAAAGAAGTTTGTGACAATAGATAATTGGATGTACATAGAGAATCTGTAAGATGATTCATAACACCAAAAAATAGTATGTAAGGATCGCCCAGAAGCATGAGAGATCAGCTCTGTAGATCAAGAACATTGTTGGAGTATCTCTGGATCCGATAGCAAAAGAGCGCAATATAGGATATGAAATAAAGTACAGAAATATAAAGAGATGTTATCATTGTTAGAATTTGACGCTTCAAATTTGATCCACAGTAGAGAAGAATCAATATCAGCAAGCAGTCGAGCTGGCTCGGATACGGGATCGAGTTGACTCGGGTTGAGATCGAGCCGGCTCGAACCATAGCCGAACTGATCCTTTTAGGCAAACAGAAAGCAAGAGTTCGGATGAGACATAATCGAGCCAGCTTAATTTTTGATAGAGCCGATTCGACGGAGACGAACAGAATATGATAGGATTTTTTATTTGGACTCGGATTGTGATTAATTCAAGAGATCTACAAAAGTTGCGCGTGGACCACAGGATCTAGTGGCCATGGAGGATTGCAGTCATAATTTAAAAGTTGAGAAATATTTCAAGACTCCATCAAGATTATGTTCGACTCATATTAGGAGAAAGAACTCTGTTAGAACTTTTGTGAACTACTGAAAAGAGGATTCTCATCTTATTTAAAGGACCGAGGTGCTGAGAAGCAGAAGATGACACGCATGATGTGAGAGGCACGTAGAAAGGCTCAGGCAACCGCCAAGAGTAGCTTGACAGAGCACCGAGTACGTATAGCCCGTGACAGAGAGAAGTAACAGATGCATAACATCTGGCGAGGAGGCTGTGAAGGTAGAGCATCTTGTAGCTTCTGAGGGTCTTCTTGAGATTCCGAGAGAGCTTTTGTAAGGATAGCTTTTATTTGAGAAAGATTTATGTACGGTGAGTTGAGAATGTGTGTTATCCTCTTGTACCTATTTTTTCTTTCATAGTGAAGCTTTACATGCCCCATGGAGACGAGCCTTTGGGTTGATCTATGTACTTAATTATTTTCTTATTTTGATTTCTTCTTTCTTCCTGTTACAATTCATCGATATTAGATTCTTAACAAGTAGTATCAGAGTAGTTGATATCCCAACAATCATAGGCTGGTGAAGATATGAAACCATGAAAGCCATGCCGCAACGAAGGAACCATCAAAGGTGGAAAGGATATATGTTATTGCATGACCTAGAGAATCAACCTTCTAGATCTCAAGATTAGGTGATGGTGTAGAAGAAACCGGCAGCTGCAGGTGATGCCACGGCTATACATACATGCTATGATTAAAGAGATCCTTAAAAGAATCTTCATGTTACTCCTGATAGTGTAGAAGTATCCATAAAGTAACAAAATAATTAGGCCTGTAAACCTGTGTAGAGAAGATCCCTTACAAACAACATTAAAGAGACCATTTCCAGTAGTTATGATTTGCTGCGAAACATCATGTGGAAAATTAGAAATCCCATCATTATAAAAGGTTTAAATAGCCCACATATTCCCATCAATGTGCAAATTTTGAAGCACATCATGGGGGATAAAATGATACCAACAAGGTTCCTGTAACCAGCTATATATTATTTGTATGAACTACAAGATATAGCTCATCCGATATTCAACAGTATAGCCACATTTTTCATCGGTCATATTTAACTATGAACCATCATCCGGGAGAGAAAGCTCGTAGCGAAGTACAAGCAGAAATGAGAAAAATAAATAAGATGCATGCACATTTCCATCAGCATATGCATCAAATGGGATGAAATAATATTTGCAATAGGAACCTTGGGCACCATGCAAAGTAGTTCCTTTAGACTTGAAACAACAACAAGAAAGGAAAGCCAAGCACGTAATAAATATATGAGATAAAGACAAGCTTTCATTAGTAACAAAAACATAAATATCATCAAATGAAAATTGAATAACCAACCAAGCAAAATTCCATATCATAATTTTCATAGATCAAAAAGAAATGCTATAGTTCCCATCAGTTGACCCATCACACGGGAGTAAGTCAGCATGCAAATATTAATGGTTAATAAAAAGCTGATGCCCAATGGCATTGGATACTCCATAAAGAAAGTATGAAGCATCCATCCTAGCCACATATCTCAAATATATATTCAGAGTTATGCATGAGCTATAAGACCACAAGATATAAGGAGCTAACATACAATGCTTGGATTGCACCAAATTTCTGCAACTAAAATCCATATATAATGAGAACATTACCACAGACTGTATGCATAGGTAATTCGGATGTGTGAAGTAGCATAATTTGACTAAGCATAAAATAGGCTGATTGAGGAAGGATGCCTATACCACAATATGATTCCAAATGCATAACCACAAATAAGTAGCAATATTAACTGGGTTTAGTGATTTGTAGGATCTATAAGCATAGAGATTGACACCTAAAGATAGGAAAACTAATAAGCAAGCATGAAACGTGTAGAACCCAAAATGCAACAGTTGAAAGTTCGCTAATGTGAAAACAATATCCAATGTTGGTATAACCTACAAGCAAAGGTGATGTGAAAAAGGTGTAACATTATATAAGAGAACCATGATGTAGCTTAATTGTATGCCAAATAATTACAGAATCCCATAACATTGATATATGGACTGAAGTTGGCTCAAGAACAGATCTTTCAGAGAATATACAAAAAGCCCCAGATTTTCATTAGTACGATGCAACCATTGCGATTCTATACCCCAGTTATATAGGAGGAGTCCCATTGAGCTACATCCTTTCTGGTAAGGGTAGCCCCATGCCATTATTAACGACACTTAGAAAACAACCAATCCATCCTTCTCCTTATTTTTTTTATTCAATATGTCCATCTTATTTCCTAGTGATTGGCGGCATAATTCCTCTTCACCTTCACCATCACCTTACACCTTATCATCGCTCTCCTAATTTGCATGTATTTGTAATAATAAATTGCTAATTTTGGACCACTTAGACCGAGTTGTTGATTGGCTAGCGGTGCAATCTAATTCGACCTCGACCATTTGTCACCTCTAGCCATTTTTACTGGATTAGCACTGAAGGTTGGATGGGATGGAGGTGTGGAGGTTGGTGGGCTTTTGATGGTACCATTGGATTAGGCAACATGCATGGAAAAAGTATGTGATGGAGATCCATTATAACTCGGACCAGGGTTGAAGGTTTGGCTCGGGACTTAAGGATCACCTAAGAGGTGGTGAAGGTGCATGACCACATTGCCTTTCGGTTGCACAGGAACAATGCTATTCTCAATTTCTCCAATGAGATAAGCAACGTCGTCATAATATGTTAAAGACCACCGATAATGATAGCAAAAAAGAAGAGGAGGAAGGACGCACTAGCGAGGGAGAGGAAGGAAGAAGTGAGACTGATTACTAGGGAACGGTCACTAGAGTCAATGGAGGAGGAGGGGAGGGAGATATTTTGTCAATGAATGGTTGATGATGGCAAAATGCTGATGGTAGTTGGTGTAGGGCTGAAATTGGATGAGATAACTAATGGTGTCAAGCACCAAGTAGAAGGGCTTTAGTGGGCTTCTAATCTTGAATGGAGAGAAGCACTTATTATTGCATAAGCTCATCCTAGGGATGATTAAGCTCTTGGTGGCCTTGTAGATGCCATGACCTCCCCCATTGAAAGCTTCAAATTTGGAAGTTTGACATGATGGGCAAAGAGGGTAAGGCAAGCAGCAAACCTAGGGAGGTTGTAAAGCTAGCCTTGGTGTTGGTGGGGAGGAAGTCTTGATCAAGAATGCAGCTTAAGAGAAAGGCCACTGGCATGGGTAGAGAGATTTTACAAAAGAACAAAGAATGCTGAACAAGACAACATAAGGGCTTTAGACCTGACTCGGCTCCTTAGCAAGAAAAATTAGAATAAAGGATAAACTAGAGAGGCAGAACTATAAACTTTTCAAAAAGAATAAAAAGGAAACCCTAAAATTAGATCTCACGTGTTATGAAAATCTTAACTGTTCGATGATGAGTTGGGGGAGAGTGACTTATATCGAGGAACCTTGTCAAGCTAGAAGACCATACTATTACTAGAAGCTTCCCTTTCTAACTTCTATGGAAACTGAAAGGCAAGAAAACTCCCGCACGGGTCCTCATATAGTCCCTATATTAAAGTCCTGATGTTCTTAGTAGACTAAGGGTGCTAATCCATATTTCCATTTATAATTATCATGACCGGTCCAATGAACCTATGGTCGAATCGGCTCTGATACTATTTATGACGATCAAGGATCTCATCCAAAAAGACTAGCTAAAATATATTTTTTAGATTCTTTGGTCCTATATAAGTATCCAAGATCTTTTCGATGAATAATCGATGTGGAACTAAATATATACCTATACGAATCCTCACAATGATATTACTGTAAGCTTTCTAAAAATGCCTCAATATTACGTAAGCACAAACTAACCTGTATTAGTAACGGCATGACATGTAAAGTCCGTAGAGTTTTCTAAAACATGAGCTATTACAGTATAGACAAGAATTTATTGATTCTATATTTAACCACTTCTATTCTAATGTAGATTTCAGAAATCGCAATTAAATTAGAGTTCAACAAATCATTAGTGGTTGCTCATCTTTTATTCCACTATCATTATTTATAGTTGAGAATTTGGATTGATACCAAAAATTTAGATGGACAAATATATCAGCTATTATTTTATCTTGGGTTTGCTGCTTTGAATTTCTTGAATTTATTGTTTATAATGATTGGATATTATTTAGGAGAAGTTTTTTCATTATTGATAGTATTATTGGAAGTGAAAGATATAGTTTCATGTTCTATAATTTTTTCTATATATTATTATTCTTTTGTTACTTTTTTTTTTACCTTGTCATTATATTCTACAATCAATTAGATATTCAAATGATGTTTTTGTTTGGGTTTGACTGTGTATCAAATGGTGTTTAGAAAAGATCTTTAACAAGGATGTTCACTTTTTTTTTGATTATTTTTAATGTATCATTAATAGAGTGATTAATTATATTTGAAAGCAAAATCTCTAACAACATTAAGAATATTGATATGGATTATTACCATCTATATTTATATTCTCATAATTTTATATTCATTATCTTTCATTGAATTTATCAATATCAATTTCATAATTATTTTTATTTATTATTAAATTAAGTAATTAATTTTATAAAATAATAAATTATATGATGTAGAACCTACCTGCAATGCATGGGCTCAA
The DNA here is from genome assembly GCA_006176705.1 of Cocos nucifera. NCBI lineage: Eukaryota > Viridiplantae > Streptophyta > Magnoliopsida > Arecales > Arecaceae > Cocos > Cocos nucifera. The sequence continues at coordinate 2,696,082 of QRFJ01000057.1, read as the reverse complement.
AACTAGTTAATAGATATCAACCGCTGATATAACATAAAAGTTCCCCACAAAAAGTTTACACTGCAGAGCTGCAGCCTTCTCATTGGTGTGAAATTTGACAGCTTGTATCATATAAGTCGGGAAGGGAATGTTAGAAAAATTGCACATCATTTGTGTGGTTACATTTTGTGAAACTAAGTCAGACCAGTATCGCTCACATATATGAAAATGGAAACAATTTATTCTCCAAATAATAAGGGAAAAGGCAAATATGGCTGCAATTCCTGTTAAAACATGGCCATTATGGCTGAAAATTGGTGAAATGGCAGTGACATCTATTTTATACATAAATAACATGACGAATGACTTCCCAAACTAGTATCATAGTTATTAATGTGAAACGTTATTATTTTAAAATCGCACTTGAAAACTAAGTAAATACGTGTATGATCTCAACCAGTCCAATTGGGACATTTCTCACAATCCAAGCAAATCTTCTGAAAACATTATGAAATTATTCGAAGAAGGTAACTTATCCTCACAAAATCTTCAGCATTCACGAACTTTATTTCAGAAGAAAGAACCCAGACTCAGAAGATCCTGGGTGAGAGATTTCGAGGGAAAGAATTGAGCCTCATCACGCTTTGCAACAGATATGGATTCCACTAGGAGGAATGTACCGAGACTATATTACGGGGGAAAGAATCGGGACCAACTTATGAATCAGGTGCATGAACATGTATATTTTCGACGTATGGAGGTGAATGACCGTTTTGCCATATTTCTTTGTTCACGCCGTCTATTCATGTCCGTTAGATTGCAAATGCCAGGGTGTTGACTACTTCACCAAGTCTGCAACCAGAGGAGTCTCAACCTCTAGATTGGTTGAGAGGTCTGAACGCTGGTGGACCCATTCAATTTTGCAGTGTGGGAGTGAATCAGACGTTCGGCAGAGAACATTAGATTAGATGAAGGTGAAGGATGCTATAGGGCAGTCATCACCTTGGTACATTTGTGCCCATGTAAAGCTTTCTTTTAGCACCCACGAGTAATGGAAAATAATGGATGAATTCTGCTCTCTCTGAGTTTTTGTTGTTACATTATGTTCTGTTCTACTCAAATGAAAAAAGAACAGGAATAAAAGCATTTATTTCTATGAACATAAGATTCTGCTCTCACGTCTCCCTCTTGAAAATAAAGAAAAAGAAAACACAAATTGTTGCTCCCATGCAATTTTATTTTGTTTAGTCTAGAATCATTACACAATGATCCACAAAATTTATAGCAGATAATATAATATATATATATATATATAAGAAAAAAAACACATGCATTTTTTTGAATTTAATCTGGCATTCTTTGAGTAATTTCAATCTAGCTAGAGAAAAGATCAAAATCAATAGTTTTATGAGAGGGATTAAAGAAAGAACGTCACAATACATGAGGCTCCAGCCACCGTGGAGTTTTTAAGAGGCAGCCTTACTCCATATGTGGAAAGATGGTTTCCATGTTTCGAATCATGGTGGAGCAATTTTACCATTGTGCCAAGGCCCACCCTATTTTTATGACGGGGATTACAACTTCAAGATGGTTCGAAAGAACCAGTTTGAATTAAAATAGGTCTCTTACCTTTCATGGCTGTTTTAGGCATAACAGCAGTCGGTAGAACCCAGCAACTTCTGTCCTATAGCCTTATTCTAAATTTCTTGCTCCCAATATTCAAATACTTGGGCCAAAGTGGCAGCGAGGTTTCTAGTGGTTTAAGAAAAATGTGGAGCAAGTAAAGCTAGCAAAAAATGTGATGATCGTCTTTCCTGGATTGGGATTTCATTTATCGCGCTAATACATGGGCCAATGGACCCCTCAATTTACGAACAACTATTGTAGGATACTTACAAAGATGACTATATATATAGCTGCATAAATTTTTATCCTTTCTGCGACAAAGACTGCATTCCTTGTCACAACCATTAAGTTCCAATCCATGACTTCAAGGTACCAAAGTCAAACCGCTCTCTCTAAGAGTCCAACTAACTCCCATACGGCTTCCCATAATACCAATTAACATTATCCATGTTAACAAAACCCTCAGAAAAAAAATAAATCGTTCATCTATTAAGTCTATTTGAAGATGAAGAATGCGACAGTTCCAACCAATCGAATGAATTTGGATGTCCGGTAGATCCGCAAAGATCGACAGTTACACGAAGTCAAATGTCGTAAAATCATATAAAGCACGCTCGGCAACTTCTTCAAATCAGATGAGATCAAAATAATATACAAAATATAGAGGGTTTAGATCAAAAGGAAGCAAGATTTTTTCCCCTAGAGTTCATAAAAAGAGAGGCTAGCATCAAACGCACCTCATCCGATTTGAGGGGAAGAAGTGGAATGTCTAAAGAGGGGAGGGGGGGGGGGGGGCAGCAGTGGTTGCCATTAATTAGCTCGAGCCAGGAGAAACAGAGGAGGCAAGGATAAAACGGAACTAGAGAGAACCATAGCTGTCGTCGGAATCACCAAAGCTAGAGGTTGTGGGAAACTTACCTAGAGATCCCTTGTCGAATCTCTAATTAGTTGCAAGCTTTAAATTGCGGTCTTTAGGAAAGTAGTACAAAAATTTATCTTAAGTCCCTAAATGAAAGTGAAATATTATTTTCGATGGATTTTAAGCTTCGCATGAGTCCGTAAGTCTCCCCGACTTTAGCTGTGAGCAGTGAAGTCATAAACTAGCCCCTAGGATGTCCTGATTCCCAATTTGCAAGTACCACGAGAACGGTCGGCGCAAACTGCGGTAAGAGATATTTTACATAAGGATGTCTTATTATTTACAGCTCCAAAAGTGACAGTTTTCATACTTGTTATATGTCCAGAAAAAATCACCTTGGTTCCAAATTGATAGTTTCCTATTTTTTAGCTCCCTAATTTATTACTTTATGGTGTATCAAAGATAATTTACCAATAGATCCCGAACTGATGGGATCCTATTCATAATAATATTCACAAAGTTAGCAAACGGCGCGCACGCGCACACACAATTAAAAAAAAAAAAAAGAAACTAAAGATTTGTGAAACTAATCTTACATGCCCTGCATAACCCAGCAATATCATTTATTATTGATATTTGAAGATTAGTCAAGACAATATATTTTATTTTATACCATATATATCTACCGAAAAGTAAATAATGGGGAGGACTAAGGGTCGCCATTTATTGCGAATCATGCTTGTGGCAAAACTTCGAATACTTCTAATCCTTCGAAACAATTTTATAATATTTTATTTTTTTAATTATATTAAATATATTTATTTTAAATTTATGTGTATCATTTTATTTATCCAAAAATAACATTATTAATGAATGATTAATATTTTTTTTTTAATTTTTTAATAGGAAAAGGGGGTGTCATCATGTTGGTGAACCATCCAAGATTTTTTTTTTTTTCTTCTAACAAAGTTTTTTCATAAAGTGAGGAAGGCAGGTCCTTTTTTTCGATTTAAAATATTTAAAAATAAATAAACTATATATTTTATTATTGTTCTTTCCGCGTCTCTTTCACTTTCAGGCAACGCTGAAATATTGCAAAGTTGCAGGTGAAAGGCATTTGGCAAATATCAAAGTAAATAATAAATTAAAGTTCCTGCATCGCTGATAGAAACCTCCAGTAAGCTCATGCTAATTTATTTTATTATATTATAAATAATATGTATATTTTTTTTGGTTGAAGTAAATAATATAACCTTTTAGTACGTGGGTAGTTGGGCTTCACAAGCTCCAATTTGTTTCGGGCTTGAGTATTTGCGTGTTTTATACACTGGTGTAGCAAAATTGAGGTGAAGCATATTATTTAATTATTTTAAATTATATAATAAAAAATAATAATAAAATATTTAATATTTTTTATTAAATTTTTAGTGATGAAAATATTTTTTTTTCTATGATGTCTTGTATGACATGCTGTGAGTATATATGACATCCTAAATTTTTATGACATGTAGAATAATATTTATAATTTTTTTTATTTTTTTATATGATATTTTATAATTTTTATAATTTTTTATAAATATATTATGACTACATGAATAATATCTATAATTTTTCAAGATTTTATATGATTTCTTATGAATATATATGATATTCTAAATAATTTATATGACTTTTTGTAAATATGTATGACATCCTAAATAATATATATGATATTCTAAATAATATATATGGCTTTTTGATGTCTTATATGGCTTTCTGTAAATATATATGATATCCTGAATAATATATATGATTTTCTGCAAATATATATGATATCCTGAACAATATATATAACTTCCTGTAAATATATATGACATCCTGAAAAATATATATGACTTTTTATAAATATATATGACATCCTGAATGTTGGAGATAAATCCTGCTCCTACCGAAGTCCAGTTCGATCTTCAGCCTAATGCAACCAATAGCCACAGAAGAGCTTCAGCGGACGGATCTCGATCGAATTCCTTCAGCCGGTCGAACTCTTTAGAGGCCGAGCTCATTTAGTCGAATTTTTTCAGCCGGCCGAACTGCTCAACGGTCGAGCTCCTTCGGACTCATAGCGATCGTGCTTTAGCCGAACTGCTCAGTGGTCGAGCTTCAGTTGGACTTCCGCAAGGATCGAACTTCCTCCGTGCTCTTCCAGTCAGACGCCTGCAGGAGTCGAACTCCTTCCAAGCTTCCCCTACGATCGGACTTCTTTAGAAGCCGGACTCCTCCCAAATATTCTCTTTAATCGGCTAAGCTCCTTCCAAACTCTCCAGCGATCGAGCCTTAGCCGCACTCCAGCCAGACGCCTATGGGAGCCGAATTCCTTTCGAGCTTCTTCTTCAGGAGTTCGAACTCCTTTAGAATCGATATATGCCGAAGTCCACCAAGCCTGCTTTCTCAAAGCCACGGCTATTAAAGCTGGATGAACGGTCACCATCAGTCTGCCACAGACGACGCTACAGGCGACTCCGTCAGATCTCGAGCAGCCTACCACTATTGGATGGTATGGCTGTCACTATCGGTCTGACGATACCATCCTCTCCACATCAAATTCGATGCAGTCTCGAGCGGTCCGCCATCAGACAGCTGCAGCTGTCACCATCAAGCTCCGTCTATAAAAAGGACCCTCCATATATGCTAACTCTAAGCTCTAAGCTCTCCTCTCCTTCTCTAAACTCTGTCGAACTCATTCCAGAGCACTCCATTTCTGTTGGTTAGAGCTGACTTGATCGTCGGAGGGTCCTGTCGGAGCCACCCCCCATCGGCTCCGGACGAAATTTTATTTTGCAGATCTTCAATAGCGACCTCGTCCACCTCCGCTCTAGTTGATTCCGACGATGATCAAATTCTGCGTCAACAGATTGGCGCTAGAGGAAGGGCCTGAACCTTCGAGGTTCCCTTATTCTTAAAGAAGTGCTTAGCGATAATTTCTCTCTTCCCCCTCCGGAGATCTCCCTCCTTCCTCTCTAGAGTTCTTTTTCGAAGAGAAAATACCTCCCAGGAGAGCTTTGACTCGACGATCGACAGCCCCCATGCCAGGTCCATCTGCTCCCACTTCGGTCCCGACAGCCTAGGTTCTTCCTAAAGCCACCGTAGATATGGAGCAGTTCAACCTGCTGGTCCAACAGGTTCCTGGTCTCGCCGAGATAATGTAGGCCGTGCGATAGCTTCCGACAGAGACTTTGCCAGCAAATCCGCTATGAGGATGCCAAGAACTGGCCTTAAAGAAAAATATTTGGCCTAGCATACCAATCACTCTTAGGAAGGAGAAACAGAGTAGAAGTTCTCCCCTAGAAAGTTTCACAGGAAGGCGGAATGAAGCTCGGCGCAAATGATGCTGCTGAACTTTCCCTCGAGCTCGCTATCAAGGAAGCTCCGACAAAGGTTTCATAAGAGGGTAGAATGAAGTTCGGCGTAAGCGAGGCCGTCGAACTCCCCCTCGAGCTCGTCGTCAAGGAAGCCCCGACAAAGGGGCATGAAGTTCTCCCACAGAAGATTTCGTGGGAAGGCAGAATGAAGTTCGACCATGCACACGACCTCCCCAGCGCAAGCGAGGCTGAACTCCCCCTCGAGCTCGTCATTAAGAAAGGGGCATGAAGTTCTTCCGTAGGTTTCAGCTCAGTGCAAGCGATGCCGCCAAACTTTTCTTCGAGCTCGCCACCAAGGAAGCCCCGACAAAGGGGCATGAAGTTCTCCCGCAGAAGGTTTCACAAGAGGATGGAATGAAGTTTGGCCGTGCTTACGACCTTCCCAGCGCAAGCAAGGCCCGAACTCCTCGAGCTTGCCACCAAGGAAGCTCTGATAGAAGGGCGCAAAGAAGTCCTCCTCCCGAAAGGTTCCGCGACTATGCCCTCCGCAATGCTCTTCGAACTCAAATTCTCATGAAAGTTAATAACCAACTACTAAGACCAGAAGGATTACAATCTCTTCCAAACAAGCACGATCGAAGCAAGTACTGTCTCTACCATCAAGACCACGACCACGACGCTGAGAAATGCATTCAGCTCCGAGACGAAATTGAGGAACTCGTCAGAAAGAAGCGGCTGGGTAAATTCCTTCGACGTCAGTCTGAAGCAGGAGAAGATCGGCCAAAGGCATTGCCATAGCCAAAAACGATAAGGAGGTCGGCTGCCTCACGACGTCATCAACGTTACCCCTGGGAGGAGCTTGGTACTTTGGCGGGCTATCATCTCCCAATGTCAAAGCAAAGAGAAGCGTGCTCTAAATTGAGAAGGTCAGCTTGAGATAGAGAAGGTCGTCCGGCCCGGGACTTACTGCCCGAGGAAACCTGGAGGAACAATGCCCCCACGATCCTGAAATGGGGATGTGCTGCAAGTAACTTTCCCTCGGTAAAATATTTTCCTTTCAATAATATTGTTTCTGGGTGCAAAAACTATGTGACGACAGGGAAGAAGCAGTCAATAGTTACCGTGTTAGGAACAGGAGGAGAACCTCGTCCTAACACGAGCAGGTCAAAGACCATCAACCTCGGCTGCAGGAGATAAGATCTCTCCCGAGGCAACCTTGACTGCAGGAGATAAAATCTCTTCCGAGGGTCTGGGCCAACCTCGACTGCAAGAGAAAAGATCTCCCCCGAGGCAACCTCGGCTGCAGGAGATAAGATCTCCCCCCCCCAAGCGTCCGCATCAACCTCGGTTGCAGGAGATAAGATTTTTCCCGAGCGCCTACAATCGAAGCAACCTCGGTTGCAGGAGATAAGATCTCCCCAAGGATTTGGGCCAACCTCGGCTGTAGGAGATAAGATCTCCTCCGAGGCAACCTCGGCTGTAGGAGATAAGATCTCTCTCGAGCACCTGCATCAACCTCGGCTGTAGGAGATAAGATCTCCCCTGAGGCAACCTCGATCGTAGGAGATAAGATCTCCCCCGAAGGTCCGGGCCAACCTCGGCTGCAGGAGATAAGATCTCCCCCGAGGCAACCTCGACTGCAGGAGATAAGATCTCCTCCGAGCGTCCGCATCAACCTCGGTTGCAGGAGATAAGATCTCTCTCGAAGCAAACTCAGCTGTAGGAGATAAGATCTCCCCCCGAGCGCCTGCATCAACCTCGATTGCAGGAGATAAGATCTCCCCTGAGGATCCAGGCCAACCTCGGCTGTAGGAGATAAGATCTCCCCGAGGTAACCTTGGCTGTAGGAGATAAGATCTCTTCCGAGCGATCGTGACAACCTCGACCAGAGATAAATCTCTTTCGAGCGATCGAGTTAACCTCGACTAGAGATAAGATCTCTTCCGAGCGACCGAGTCAACCTCGATCAGAGATAAGATCTCTTCCGAGCGACAACCTTGGCTAGAGATAAGATTTCTCCCGAGCGACCGAGCCAACCTTGGCTAGAGATAAGATCTCTTCCGAGCGACAACCTCGGCTAGAGATAAGATCTCTCCCGAGCGACTGAGACAACCTCAGTTAGAGATAAGATCTCTCCCGAGCGATAATCTCGACTAGAGATAAGATCTCTCCTGAGCGACCGAGCCAACCTTGGTTAGAGATAAGATCTCTCCCAAGCGACAACCTCAGAGCCAACTTCGATCGAAGATAAGAAATCTCCCGAGCTTCGAAGAACCTTGCCTACAGTCCATTAGGAACAGGAGAACCTCATCCTAACGTGAGCAAAGTCAAAGGCTTCGTTCATTTTAGATGAGACGGAGGAAGAGACCCTGACAGCAGCCCTTATGTGCCCCCACAGCCCGTTAGGAATAGGAAGAGAACCTCATCCTAACGCGAGCAAAGTCCAAGTTCGAGCTCCGAAGTCTATAGGAGATAGGATCTCCATCAACCTCGGCTGGAGATAAGATCTCCTTCGAGCGCCCGCATCAACCTCGACCGTAGGAGATAAGATCTCCCCCGAGGTAACCTCGACTGAAAGAGATAAGATCTCCTCCGAGGGTCTGCAGCAACCTCGGCCAAAGATAAGATCTCTTTCAAGCAACCGAGACAACTTCGGCCAGAGATAAGATCGGAGATAACCTTGGCTAGAGATAAGATTTCTCTTGAGCGACCGCAGCAACCTCGGCTAGAGATAAGATCTCTCCCGAGCGACCGCATCAATCTCGGCTAGAGATAAGATCTCTTCTGAGCGACCGCGTCAACCTCGGCCAAGGATGAGATCTCTTCCGAGCGATCGAGACAACCTCGACTAGAGATAAGATCGGAGATAACTTCGGCCAGAGATAGGATCTCTCCCGAGTGACCGCATCAACCTCGATCAGAGATGAGATCTCTCCCAAGTGACCAAGATAACCTCGGTCGGAGATAAGATCGGAGACAACCTCATCCAGAGATAAGATCTCTTTCGAGTGACCGAGACAACCTCGGTCGGAGATAAGATCGGAGACAACCTCGTCCAGAGATAAGGTCTCTTTCGAGCGATCGCGTCAACCACAGCTACAGATCAGGTCTCTTTCGAGCGTCCATATTAACCTCAACTGCAAGAAATGAGATTCCCTCCGAGTCGACCTCGGTTGTAGGAGAGGAGATCTCCTCCGAATCAGCCTCGACCATCGGTGACAATATCGCCCCTGAGAAGCTCGACCGCAGGAGGTGAGATCTACTTCAACCTCGATGGGAGATGAAATCTCCCCCGAGCTTCAACCTGAACCAGCACGGAGCTCAGAAGAGGACTTCGGCAGTCGCTTTTTCTGCACTCCCTTCCTTCGAGTTTCGAACTCGAGAGTGGGGGGACTATTATTGGGGATAAACCCCGCTCCTGCTAAAGTCTAGTTCGATCCTCGGCCTAATATAATCGGTAGCCACGGAAGAGCTTCAGCGGACGGATCTCGATCGAACTTCTTCAGTCGGTCGAACTCTTTAGAGGCTAAGCTCATTCAGCCGAACTTTTTCAGCTGGCCGAACTATTCAGCGACCGAGCTCCTTCGGACTCACAGCGATCGGACTTTAGTCGAACTGCTCAATGGTTGAGCTTCAGTTGGACTCCCGCAAGGGCCGAACTCCCTCTGCGCTCTTCCAGCCAGACGCTTGTGGGAGCCGAACTTCCTTCAAGCTTCCCCTACGGTCGGACTTCTTTAGAAGTCAAACTCCTCCCAGACATTTCCTTCGATCGGTCGAGCTCCTTCCAAATTTTCTAACGATCGAGCCTTAGCCGCACTCTAGCCAGACGCCTATGGGAGCCAAATTTCTTTCGAGCTTTCTCTTCAGAAGTTCGAACTCCTTTGAAATCGATATATGCCGAAGTCCACCAAGCCTGCTTTCTCAGAGCCATAGCTATTAAAGCTGGATGAATGGTCATCATCAGTCTGCTACAGGCGACGCTATAGGCGGCTTCGTCAGACCTCGAGCAGCCCACCACTATCGGACGGTATGGTTGTCACTATCAGCCTGACGATACCATCCTCTCCGCATCAAATTCAGTGCAGTCTTGAGCGGTCCGCCACCAGATAGCTGTAGCTATCACCGTCAAGCTCCGTCTATAAAAAGAATCCTCCAGATATGCTAACTCTAAGCTCTAAGCTCTCCTCTCCTTCTCTAAACTCTGCCGAACTCATTTCAGAGCACTACATTCCTGTTGGCCAGAGCTGATTTAATCATTGGAGGGTCCTGCCGGAGCCACCCCCTATCGGCTTCGGATGAAACTTTATTTTGCAGATCTCCGACGGTGACCTCGTTCACCTCCGCTTCAGTTGACTCAGGCGATGACTAGATTCTGCGTCAACACTGAACATTATTTATGGCTTCTTGATGCCTTATATGACTTTTTGCAAATATATATGGTATCTTAAAGAATATATATGACTTTCTGTAAATATATATGACATCCTAAACATTATATATATCTTCCAAATGCCTTACATGACTTTCTATAAATATATAGGATGAATATATATGACTTTCTGTGGATATATATATATATGATATTATAAATATTATTTATAATTTTTTAATATCTTATATGACTTTCTGTTAATATATATGACATCCTAAATAATATATATAATTTTCTGTATCTTTATATGACCTTTTATTATTTATTATGATTTTTTGTTGCCTTATTATGACTTTTTGTTATGCCATATGGCATCAGGAAGTTATAATATTACTCTATTGAGTGAATGGGCATTTTCATCACTAAAATTTTGATCAAAAAAAATTGAGTGGCATTAAATGCTCTTCCATTATTACTTAAGTTACATGGTAAAAGATGATTAAACGGTATACTTCATGTCAATTTTGCTATACCAGACGCGACGCACAAACTATTACTCTGGCGCTGCATTAGTCCAACGATACAGTCAGTTTGCTGAAGCTTGATCAATTGGATTCTGAAATGAAAATAAAAATTAGTGACTCTTGCTTCAATCGTTTGATTTAGATAATTTTTATTTCTATTTTGATTCTAAGAACATCATGATAGCAATTTTAGCCAGAAACCAAATATATAAGAAAAAATAATCATTCTGATTTATATTTTAATTTTTTTCGATTTCAATACTAATTTCAATTTTAATCACGAGCCAAACATACTGCGATCTAAATATTGAGGTGAGGGAGCGCTTTTAAGCTCCCATGAGATCTAAGTGCAAAGCGAGAGCAGTAGTTTTGTTCTATCAGCTAGATTCCATGCTCGCAGGTCTGGGGTACATGAGCTAATTTGTTCGTCCACACGATGTATGGTGGATAATCTTACTGGGATGTAACTTATAAATTTTACACAACGGTTCCTATGCATGCTTTGTTTGTACACGTCACGGGGATACGAATACTTTAGTTCTCTTTTCAATTCCTACGGAACTCTCTACCATATACAATGCTGCTGATTTACTTATAACCGACACATCCTTCTTCTTCATCGGCCACATCTCAACGCTGATTTTTGGGTTAGCTGCATTCCACCATGCCATCAACAGGTTGTTTGTATACTCTATTACAGGTTTTGTCTTTTGTGTAATCAAACTATTATATATAGTTTTATTTGTTTTGGTTTTGTCTCTGCGCTCCAATTTTGTTTCACCCCCTGTAATTATCAGTTTTCAGTGGATAATTAGTTTCATATTTTATCTTTTCTTATTTTTTTATGTATAAAATTTATTACTGAATATTTATATTTAGCTCTAAACAGAGCTTATTGCTAATAGTTTTTATAAATTTTATTTTTTTGTTTAAATAAAATGAAGATAGCTCTGCTATCTCCTGTTCACGTCAAAAACGGTTCTACATGTCCAAAAAAAAAAGGAAAAAAATTGAAAAAGAAGAAGAGCGTAACATTTCAACTAAGACTCCACAATTCGGTAACGTGTTTGCTGAGATGCACTGGTAGCTAAATTTAATGACCAGGTTTAACTTACATGTCTAGAAGGGCCTTAGACGGCATCTCTCGCTGACGACTACTGGTTTAATATTTTAAAAACCAGAGATGAACGGCAGATCCAAATGGTCCGGGGACACGTGACCCTGCCATTTTACCGAGTCGGTTATCCGCGTTGCCCAACCGCCAACCGCTGATCCAAAAGCCGTGAACGCCCATCTCAAGTTACAAGAAAAAATGTTATAAAATGGAGCATGTCAGGAGGAACGCTGATGGGAAGCGGATTTAATGTTTCTACCTTGGCTTGTCCGACGCTCACCATAAAACTACTAGGTTGTCTCCTTGCACAAAGCCCAGGTTGTGCAAGATAATCAACCTGACATAAAACAACTTAATCGGCATTGTTTTTTTTTTTTATATGTCTCTAAAAACTATTCGAGGGTACAAGGCTTATCTTAAATCTTGTACGTGCTTAATTTTCTAATCTCAAATTATAGGCGTGAACAAAACACAAAGTTAGCTAGCAAGCATGTAAAACGCTGCTTGGATGCTAAAACTTATATACGTAATACATCAAGAAAAGGACCGGAAGGTTCGGTGAGAAATCTCGGCTAACTCTCCATTCTTCCTTTTCCTTTTTATTTTTATAAATATTTCTTCCCTTAATAAAACTCTGGCTACATCCATTCCCTTCAAAAAAACATAAAAAAGATGTGTATGGTCCCAATTATTTGGGAAAACTTTATCTATGGAAAGTATGAAGTGCCTAATCTGCCAGCCTTCCTGGATGCTTTACCTATTTTCAATTGTAAAATCCCATCCACCATAAGTTATCTGCAGATGATGGTACAAGCATTCAAATGGTCCTGCATGTCATGGTTCAATATCGTTAGTGATTTTTGTCATAGACGAATTTGGTTGTGCTTTTTTCATTAGAGATTTTATGAGCATTTAATTGTCTATCAATATATTGATGATAGTATTAAAAAAAATATATGATCCTCTTATGGCATGTGATTTGTATAAAGTTTGATGCAGCATTCGATGGCAGCCACCAAGAAATAAATGGTTATCAAATGAGATATTCTTATATCACATACATGGCATGATAATGACAGCCATATTGCATTGAACCTTGTGATATAAACGGTGCATCGTAGAAGATCCTGAAAAAAAAAAGAAGAAAAAAAGAAAAAAAACTGCGGTACCAAAATATATAATTTTTTGTGATGTCCCACGTGGCTTGGTGTTTCTTTATTTGCGAAAGGCCATTGGCCGACAACGGAGTCATAGTTAGGTGTTGACAAGATAAGTACCAAATTGGCTGTGGGATAATGTTCACATGCTGTGATACCTTTTAGCATCTCCAAGGGCCTTCTAGACCTCCTCAGGTTGGCACCGAAGTAGATAAGCCATGGATCGTCAGAAATCTACAACCGTTTGATATTATTTTTATTTTATTCATTTTTACAAACAAGTCCGTCGTAGAGGTAACATTAGATGTGTGTGTGGAACTGCGGACTAGTTCTATTTATTCCATTACAAAAACTGGAGTACTTATATATAAAATCCACATCTTGGGAGTCACTTTGACCCTTGCCATGAGCCCCATCATTAAACTTTCCCTGCACATCGTCCACATTGAAGTTTACTTCAAAGAAAACTATGGTCGGTCAACTTTCGATAAAGCATTCAATAAACAAAACAAGGCTAGTCAACATATGTACGTGTAATTAGATTATCATGCAAATTTCTTTGATCTTTATATATCGTATTTCATTTCTCATTGCAAACATGACCTTCTGCTAATAAATGGATTTGGATCCTTTTTCCGGGAGTTTTGACAAAATAAAAAGCACCCCAATTACTTTCATTTCTAACAATTTATTTTGGAAGAATTACTAAAACAAGAAGAACGCCCGTAGTTTAATGATTCTATATAAATAATAATTTTAATTGACAAAGTCCACGGTCATCCATCAAATTCTTCTTATGTGGACGTATTGATATATATCCAGTATAAACAAAAGGCGTATTTGACTTGAATTCTGCACTAACACAATAACGAGCCATTGAATGCAAGAATTGGAGGACGCTAACCTCTTTTGGTCTCCCTAATGACCCCAAAAGCAATACCAGATCACATTTTAAGAAATAACAAAGAAGACAAAAACTATGGTATAAGACTGGAAGCAAACGAAATGTCTATTGCGAAGAAGATGGCGGATACCGGCCAGAATCCGTCCAGGGCGGCGCCGGCAAGCCCGCTCCACTCCCTCCAATCCCACTTCCCCGCGGCTGGAGATAGCCTATCCGCTGCTGTGTTTCCCCTGAAGGATAAAGCAGGGGAAAAGCAGAGGAGGAAGAGGAGGAGGGGGAGGAGGAGAAAGAAGATGGAGCGGAGGAAGAAGAAACAGAGGAAGTCGCGAAAGAATGAGAAGCCAGTGAAGAAGTGTTCGGCAAAAGAGATGCCGTAGAAGAACTCGAGTACATCATTGGTTCCAAAAGGGCCGCGGGAGGAAACGTCCGGTATTCCCCTGTCCCCTGTAAGAGCCTTGAGTACTCTAAATAGTCCCTCGAGGCACCGGAAGCTTGAAGTTGAGCAAATGGTTGGTATTCCAAAAGAGTCGCTGGTGGAGGAGTGGGAGCCGGCAGTTGAGGCGCAGGAGAAATGGGTGCTACCGGTCGAAGGCGGACATTCTCGGGGAAGTTCAGCTTGGCTCGGTTTCCTCTGAAGCGGAGTGCGGCCTCGTCGTAGGCCCGGGCGGCGGCTTCGGCGGTCTCGAAGGTGCCGAGCCATACACGGGCCGCCTTGTGTGGGTCTCTGATTTCTGCCGCCCATTTTCCCCACGGCCGCTGTCGGACCCCGCGGTAGCGCCGCCTCTGCCCTTGCTCTGGCTCGGTGGTGGCCGGAGCGGAGGGCTCCTCTGTCGTTGAAACAGGGGTTGGAGGGGTAGACGACTGGGTGGCAGCTACAAGGCTGTAATCGCTGTGCTCTGATGCTGTAGACATCGAAAGAGAAGAGTAAATAATAAGATAGAACAAATATATATATATATATAGAGAGAGAGAGAGAGAGGTGGCAAGCAGTAGTATATGGAGTGGTGAATTATTCTGATTGGGGTGGGGACTGATAACTGGGAGAGAGGAGGAGCCGGGAATGGAACAGTAGAGCAGACAAGACAAACTCTTTTAGATGGTTATTGTGCTCTTGTTGGATTCTTTTGGAGATAAGATGAAGGGCTAAAAATCTAGAGAGATACCTTCGGCAGCCCGCATGAAAAGAAAAGTTAAAGCAGATAGCTTCGGGAACACATGTCTACATATCTTTGTAGCGAAGATTCAAGGCAGGTCGATATCTCTTACAAAAGTAGCGACCTAGAATCTAGCAGTAATGCCAATATAGTATTTTTTTGGTGAATACGAAAAATATCTAATAAGCTAGTTTCTAAGTGTACAAACTTGATTATGTTGTTCGAGGTACGAAGATACATAGTTTCCTGATAAGAGGAACGTTCTCGATGGTCTTAATTCTTTTCTACCGTTCATCTG
The DNA here is from genome assembly GCA_006176705.1 of Cocos nucifera. Taxonomy (NCBI): domain Eukaryota; kingdom Viridiplantae; phylum Streptophyta; class Magnoliopsida; order Arecales; family Arecaceae; genus Cocos; species Cocos nucifera. The sequence continues at coordinate 2,680,757 of QRFJ01000057.1, read as the reverse complement.
ATTAAAAACCTTAATCATTTTAACTTGAAGAGAAGAAAAAAAAAACATAGCTTACACTTTAAAATTCTGAACCTTGGATGTGCTGCTACAATAGGAAATAAATAAAACGATCATCTCAAAGAACAAAAACGAGCAAATGATAAAATGATGTCAAAACCTCATTGGAATATAACAGAACAATATTTATATGATCATATGCAGTACTGTCGCAGAAAAATCAAAAGAAGAACCGATCACCTGCTATAATGGTTGATGACTCCCCGGAGGCCGGGGAGCTCCCGACCTCCGCCGCGAAACCCCGGTAATACCTCCACAGCGACTCCGGCATCAGCTCCTCCCTCTCTCTCTTCATCCCACCAACGACGCCGCCACTCTGACCTCCCATCAGTGGCGGCGAAGACGAAGACGAGGAGGTGTACGAAGGCGAACCGACCGCGCCCGCTCGGGTCCCCGCAACGACATGCGCCAAGGCCGAGACCATCATCGACATCTCCCTCTCTTGACTAAACGTAGAGAACATCGCGGCCGCCATCTCCGTAACCTGCCCTTCTTCTTCGGCGCCGCCGTGCGCCGGCACGGGCTGGTCGAGTTCCTTGTCGTCCTGTGGATTCGCCACCTTGAAACACATGTAACCCTTCAAGTTACTCCTCTCGGGCAAAAGTTTCTTTCAACTGATCGAAGCATGGAGAAGATGGGGGATATATATACAAGTTGAGTGCTTAATTTTTGGTAACGAGAAGAGAGCTTAATTCAAACGAAGGAGCGCCGCCTCACGAGCAGTAGCCCAGTCCTAGTTTCGTGAACCTCTCTTCTTCTAGTTATTAACAATCAAAATATTGTAAATGAGAACATTTTTCCCTTTTTTTTTAAATAAAAAAAAAAAAAAGAGGGAGGAGGTGCTGACCAGAGAACGGGTGTTCACACCGGAGGCGGTTTGAGCGCCGTTGGGTTTTGTTAGGGGGATGAATCGTGAAGCCGGTGGGTGCGAGCATGGGTAAGTAACGGACGGTCGAAATTTAGTAGGATTCCCCAACGTCGGTGATGGACCGAGATAAGGACGAGTGGGGGAGGAGGATTCGTAGTCGGATTTGAGCTTCTTAATTCACACACCGGAAGGTGCCGACATCGGTACAGGGGTTTCTTGGACCGGGTCTGATCGTGCGCATTAGTTTGGGTGGGGCGGGTTGGGCGCGGTGTCGTGGGGCTGTCAATTGGTCGGATTCGATTCCATAGGAGTCAGCCCAATTATCTTGAGAACCCTTCAAGCTCTAAAGGTCTACTTTAGCTCGTTGATGGATCGGGCTCGAGCCAATGCATGCAAACCGCCCAATTATTGGTTGTTGATTTGGTTTTATCACTCTTCAAGCTCTTTTTGCGAATTTTATGTCCTTATAGTCAACATAGATCTCTATCGACGAATGGAGTTTGAACCATGAGAGTTAATGATTCATTTATTGTTCATTAGATTTGTATATTTTGGAAGGTCATAGATGTGCGACATTTTTTCTAGTCCAAGGCAGATGCAGATGGTGCAAGGTCAGACTCGGGTGGGATGGTGAAGGAACACGTGACAGGTACGATGGATACGTGGTGTTTGAAAAATTGATACACATGTTTAATTGTGATACAGCATTAATGATGAATTCTGCTGTCAATGGTTGAGCTGGAAGTCAAGAAAAAATTTTGATCCAGATATCAGATTTCGACCAGATTTGGGTTATCCAAATGAGGTCAAGCTATAAAAGTCTTACCTTTAGGAACTTATATAGGCAACCTAGTAAAATAATTTTACTAGTCTCCGGCAGAAACAAGTGTGAAAGGCTAGACTATGGTGACAGGAATGGAGAAAAAGGAGAGGAACATATTATCCGAGTCATGGTCATATTTTCTTCTAGCATGGAGGAATAGATCTGTTTCTATGGTTGGAATACCGTGGATGGGATTAGACGTGCCAACTTGGTTCACAAGTTCGTTAAGGATTTGCACAAGAAGTAGTTGCCAGGTTGACAAGACAATTGGGACCATCAGTCTAAAGCTAAGCCTTACAATTATCACCGCCCAATGTGTACTAGTCGTTTACCCGCCAGTCTACATTGATGCAACAATTAAAAGGGTTATCATATATATATATATATATATATATATATATATATATATAAGTACTTTTTTTGTAGGAAGATATTAATAAAGCTCTATCCTTGATCATTAGCACTATTTGCATTATAAGTATCATGTGAAATCATGTTTCTTCCGTTCCTTTACCTTGAAAACTGCATTCTTTTCATATTCATCAAAATACACACACACACACACACACACATAGACAGACGCACCCACGCATGCATATATCTTTTTCATCAGGGCTGCGATGCTTATATTTTTAAAATTTATCAGCAAATATTATGAGTGCACGTAAGAGTAGCTTATGCAGTAAAAGCAAAAATTGATTTTATCATGCTTAGATTACTAAGATTTTGCATTTAGAGAGAGAAAGAGCGGGCGATGATTTTGATAGTAATTTCGATACACTGGGTAATTCTTTGTGCTGGTTTTTTTGTAGTAGTAAATATGATAGAAATCTCGAGCGAAAAATTAATGCAACTAATTTTAATTTTGATGGTTGGTAGCTTTAATTAGTCGGCAACAATAGTGACTTCTACTTGGAAAGTTACAGAGCAACTGCATAACTTTTTTTTAAAAATGCGTGGGATGACGCTATTGAAGTGTCTATTTTTGCTTGAACTTTGCTTCCCTAAGAAAACAACTAGTAGTAATATTGTCGGTCAGGAATCTCTCTAGAAATTTTGCACATGCGAGTGCAGATCTTTCAAAGAGTTGGGCCACATATGGTCCAATCACCTATCATGACGTGTCCTAATCTCACAACAATTATCCAACTCTGGTGACTAGTCCTTTTCTATTAGATCATCCACACAAGTGAACACCTTGAACAAGAGGCCTTTCGAACCGTACTTTAGTCTAAAAAAGTACGACCCACCCTGATTTTATCTTCTAATTTCTTATTTATGGAATATATATTTTTGTTTTTGGTACCTACTGCACCCAATGAATCTTTTTCTAGAGTAATCTATGAGGTTTTTTTTTTTTAACACCCATCACATAAGTCACTGTATTGAGTCTCCTAATTATGTCATAAGACGTTAGATAAAATTCTCTCATCTTATAGGATGATGAGACAATATTTTCCCTTGAAAAGACTAGACTGAATAATTAACTTGCATTACATTGTTAGGCACCAATCTCTCTTCTTATAAATGGAATGCTGTAGTTTCAAATCAAGGCATCCAGTCAGTTTTGTTTTTTTTTTTGATTGATAAGATGGAAGAGTCGTATTATTTTAGAATGAATATGTCCAATAAAATTTTAAAAAAAAATTATCGTGAGGAAGAAAAAGAATTAAGTTATGGCCGGTTCTTAATTCGATTATATAGGAAGCATTTCAGTCTACAATATTATTGATAAATATATATGGCTTGAAAAATGACACGCAACCCTCTGCTGGTCTCCAGCGTTATCTAATGTTTAGATGAAAAAAGCATTTGATGATGGGAAGAAAAGAACAAAACTTTAGAAAAAAAATAATTGGATCCCTAGCAAGTGTACGGCCACGTTTTTTTTTTTTTTTTCCAAAGTTATATTTAGCGGTCACATAAGTCTAGTTTTTTATATATTTACCTCCATTTGCCAAGCTAACACGGTTCTTGGACGTAAGGTCGCTGTTAGCAGACGTGGGAAGCCGGTGAGGTGGCTTTGCTGTGATTCCCGTTTCTAAAATAATACTTACTATTGTACCAAATAATAATAATAATAATAATAATAATAATAATACCTCCCACAAGTTGGTCGCCGATAGGAGACGCACCTTGAGCAACTTTATTTGAGAACTACCTCTGAAATGTGTATCTCATGCATTGAAGAATTTGCGATGGCCGACAAGTCGCGCTTGGATTGGAAGCTACCTTACCTACAATGATGCCAGTGGAGCCTCCTCACCCATCGTCCAAGTAAATAATAAACTTTCTTTTTCTTTTTTGTTTTTTTTGAGAAAACAAGTAAATCATAACTTGTGCTTCTAAATTTTTATTTGTTTATATCGTTCCATATAGAAACAATTTTTCAAGCACATTATGACCAGCAAGTCAATATTTCTATATTGTACTATGATTCTGCCTATTACAACGTCACATATTTACAAGCAAGCTAATATTATTGTTTTTTTCTCAAAAAAAAGCTAATATTACTATTCAATAGATAGCAAGCTACATGGTCAATCATACTGCAACTATAGTAGGAGATTCTTCAAAAATTTTTCTACTTAATATTAATTTTTTTTTTTTTTTTTTGATTACTGTGAATATATATACTTATATAAATTAATTTATCCAACTTATTAAACTAATTGTGATGGAGTTTCGTCCCTTTGAGGGAGCACATTCTTGTTGCCGTGATCATCATTCATGCTAGGGTTAGCATCTGCTTCTGGAACATCTTCCCTTGCTAATTTGTTGTGCACTGTCAGCCATCTTATTATCTCATCTTGCAGTTTTCCATTTTTACAAATATAATTCTCTATCTTCCTTTCTGTGTGTGGGGTGCGTGTGTGTGTGTGTGTGAGAGAGAGAGAGAGAATACTATTATTACTCTAATTTTTAAGCAATAGGTCCATCTATCCCAGATCCGGTCCGGTAGCTGTCCTGATCACGAAGGCATACAGGTAACAGGTTACAGATGGGAACATGGTTAGGTTAGCACTGTGTTAGTCCATTCAAAGCTTGCTTGTCTCACCATAATTGCTTAAACCAGTAGTTAATACTTGACACAATTGTATACGTTTAGTGATGATTTTAATATACATATCAACTTAGCTTTTGATGCACTTAATCACATCATCAGACGTGGTCGTTAATACATGTCACCCCTGACGTGTGTCAACATGAGATCATATCAAACGTAGTCTGACATTTTTCATGTTGAAGTGGTAGGTGGCCAAGACCTCCCACTACCCTGTAGACGACACTCAAATAGTATTAAATAAATGGGCTTCAAATGACAGGAGCCCGTGAATGCTCCTTCTGGTTTCCTAACACCTACTAATCCTGGTGGAGGCCCACAGACCGAGTTTTTACCTTTTCAGACCTAATCCACTTAGATCTTTTTGGACTCGTTTGATTCGAACATGTGGTCAATTTACAAAAAGACCTTGGTCAACCCGACACACCTGGTCAATTAAAAAAGACCTTTCGGGAGGCCCGTGGGCTTCTGTCTTAGTTACTGGGTCATCATCTTCATCAACCAAGCCTACATGACATGGTAGTTGGTATGCTAGCATGCTAAATAAAAAAAAATAAATAAGAAGCCCCATTAAATAAACAGTTGTTCTAAGACCCACAGCACGCCTTGCTGTAGCCTTTATTCATCAACCAGAACAGAAGTCCACAAATTTTGACGCATAAGATGACATCATGAGATAAGAAACGAATTGGGTTTGGTTACTATCTCCTAAAGTACGAATTGAACACGTTCCATGGGTGATATCCATTCAAATAAAAACATTGACTCGTTGCATCATGTCCACGTGTATATGTTGGGTTCTGGATGGGGAACAACTAGGGAAGGATAACGAGCGGGAGCCCTTCTATTTTGGCCTGGAGTTCGTGCATCTGGCTCCACCGTTGGACAAGGTGGCCCTCGCCTACTTTAACATGACGAGCATTTGATGCTTCTTTTTTAGGATATAGATAAATTGAGGTATATCCATAGACCGATTCTATATGCCAGCAATGGGTGTCTCGCAGGACCACTTGATGTGAGGGATTAATTATGATGACCAGCTAGCTAGACTGGGACCGGTCAGACTTGGCATGGGTCTGAAGGATTCATCTTCATTCATTGGAATCCATGATTGCTTTGAGATTTATGCAGATAGATGAATGATGGTGTTTGAAGTGCTTTGAGATATTTTAAAATCTAAGTTTTGGATGCTAGTTCAAATCGGTTGAGTGATCCAATAGCAAACTCGTGCGAATCCTTATTTTGTGAAAAGAAATACAACTCCAAAGCTCAATTGATTGGCACTCCTTTCTTTCTTCAGATGAGATGGTTCGAGGTGACATTTTTATTCTTTTTTTTAAAAAAAATGAACTAGGATGAAGAGATCATGCTAGTAAAATAACAAACATTTTTGTATGGCTGAAACTTGGAACAACAAACATTTTTGTATGGCTGAAACTCTGGAACATTTTAAAGGTGCTTCCACCATTTTTTACTCACTAAATTTGTGCTCCGATGTGTATGGATCGGTATTGGCCTATTTCTTTGTAAGGTACCAGCCTATTAGAATGCTAGCATACTCGTTCATGAACATCCCGCCAAAAAGTAAAAAGTTAGTAGCAACAAAGAAGAGAATACAGTGTGACACATTGTTCTCGTCCGATCGAAGAAAATAAAAAAAAAGCTGGAAAACCTTTTTTTAATGAAATCTAGCAATTAGAATGCTAGCATACTCGTTCATGAACATCCCGCCAAAGCGCAATCATAAATATATTTATAATTATATTTATGATATAATTATAAATATAATTATATCATAAATTATATTTATAATTTATGATATAAATATAATTTTTCTTTTTTTTTCCTTGTAGGAAAGCGCAAGATGATGCCCTGCTAAAGGAGCGGGTAATGAGACCTGCAGGGGTTTCTCAAGGATTTGGGGCAGAACCGCCCTTACGCATGTTAGAATAGCTTCTTTCCGTATGCCAACGGATCAGTCAAACGGAACGATTTTTGATGTGATTTCTTGCCTCAATGTTAGCAAGAATTTATGGTGGTAAACCAATTGGACCAGGACCCGAAATAGATGCAACTGTTTTTAAGGTCATCGAGAACGCAACTTCACCTAAACTTGCGCCAACTTCTAAGCACTCGAACCAAGTTCTCATTACGACTAGAGCTCGTAAACTGGGAACCACAATGGGACCAGGTTTACTCAAGGTTAAAAAAAAGGGAAATCCCAAGGTAACCAAATTTACTCAAGAAAAACCAAGGGAACGAACAAATCCAAAAAGACAGCAGTTCATGAGCTCCTCTCAAAATTGCTAATGGAGCAATTACACTCGACAAATCCCACGTAGAAAATATAAGATTACTTTGTATTTAATTCTTTTTCTTAAGAACTCAAAATTAAATCAATAACTGAGGTAGCAGATAGTCGGCAAGGTTTATTAATTGTATTAATTTTAAGAAGACTGAGCATCATCGCTTGCATGCAGAAGCAAACTTTGACGTTTCCTTCAAAAAAAAAATAAAAAATAGGGGGGGTGGGGGTGTGGGAGGCAACCAAGCAATCTTTGGAAGCCCCTGTTTTTTTGTTTATATTTTATAGTTTATACTGTCAAAGATATTTTCGGTATTTATTCCGGAAACGCGGACTCAGACAAGCAAACAACAACCGAGGAGTTTATAAACATTCCAACACGCATGCACTGCATCAAAACTGAGGAGAGAAAAGAGTGGTCTGATTTGTAGCATAAGAGGACAAGTTCAGAGTGAGAGTTCACAGCTGGGCTGAGATGTTCGGTTCGGTGCCAGAGCTTGTGGCTGAGATTTTTTTTCCTTTTGGGGTGGATGATGAGATTTTTTTTTTCTCCTTTTGGTGTAGATGAAGGGACTAGTACAGAACCTTTTGGAATAAATTAAGAGGCATCAAGACTTTTGAGACAGACATGAGCGCAAAATGTCCATGGGGAATGTACCGCAGCAACTTTGTTGAGAGTCCACGGTAGAAAGGCCAAAATAAAGTTCTTGGGGCATTGGAACGTAGAAAAGGTCCCAGATTCGAGTTTCAAAGCCAAAATGGCATGTAGCTTCTTTTGACCTTTCTGTGTTCGAGCCGAAATTTTTATATGCCGTCTCCTTGGCTATGCTTGTCACCAGAAGAAAAGAGAACAACCGAAATGCTCTTTGATACTGTTGTTTTCTTTCTTTTATTCATGAATGGTACTCATTAAGGACCCTACTGCTATTTCTTAGTCGTTGTTAATGGTGCTAAAGATGTTCTATTCCATTGCTAAAGCAAAAGCAAAAAAGCAATTTTTTTTTTTTTTTTTTTTTTGTTAATTCCCGTGTGCTCGATGAATGTTTGGTTGTCTGAAAGTGGAAGTGAATCATCCACTGCATGTCTTTAAAGAATGTGAATGTCAGGAATACACATCTGCTTTCTGCTCTCAGAAAATGGCATGGATAGCTTCAATAAAATAAAATTTAAAAAAAAAAAAAAAGAAAGAAAAAAAAGCGCATAGATCGCTTGTCAGGAGTCTGAATACAAGTAACCATCTTTCATTGTGGTTGATCCTAACTCACATTACCCTGAAACCAAAATTTTTTGTCATCTTTTAGGAATTCAACTTTGCCGGCTCACTTGCAGCAATTCTTTCAAGTGGCACCTGGCTTCAAGGGCTATTTATATTGGAACCAAAAGTGATTCACTGGAAGTCCAAGTGCTTCATCAAGGCTTAAACCCAAGTAAACGTATATCGTCCATTTGGAGATTTTCAAGTTCAAACATGTTCGGGGGTTCGAGATAATTTACTTTGATGCACATAAAGCATTGTTAGAGGATATGCAAGATAAGAAGACAGGAGCTCATTCAGGCAAAGTCTGGTGTCTTGATATGAAAACCCTTGTGATGAACAATTGGAAACAGCCTTCGTCATAAGACTGCTGAAGAAAATTCTTATGATGAACAATTGAAAATTCTTAAAAGTAAGGTTCTGTGACATGGGAAACATGTTTTTTAGTGACTGTGGTTGTGTTGGTATAATTCTACACGGTACAACAATATATTTAGCTTACTTCACTGAAATGCCATAATGAATCAATAGATCTTATGGTTGGTTCAAAGACGGAGTAGGTTTCCTGTTTGACCATGGAACTGCCCTGCTAGAGATGTGGTGTGAATCAAGGACCGAGAATGAGAAATTCATTAAAATTTTTAGGCCACTTGCATTCTTTAACAGTCACAGGCTTGGAGCTGTTCAGATTTGGGCCCAGAAACCAAGTAAACAGTGAGCCATCCCATGCTTTGTTGGGCGTTGCAACACCAACAAAGTGGTCAAAGCCAGTAGTAGTTATATATTAAACGAGCTTGATGACCAATAGATTAGAGTTGACCTCCTTGTTGCCTTAAATCTATGCCAGTTGGGGGGTTTAATTACATATCTTTTGACTGTCTTGTGCTTTATCCCCGACAAGAAAACATTCTTAACACCAATTCATCAATCAAAAACTATTTCATCTCTGTTCCCATCCCCATGCAACCAAGTCTTTGAGCCATGTGATGATAATAACAATGTTATAAAAAAGCATCAATGCTTCATTAATCCTTTGCTTTTCTTTCTAATAAGGGTGGTAGATCCATCTGATTTAATATTATGGCAAAAAAGTAAAAACAACTTGGCGGTGTTTAAAAAATAAAAGAAAGTGTTGAACTTCCACCAAGATTTTATTTAATTTTACTCTAAATGTCATCCTCTAACAGGATGGTCATAAGTGCAATTTGTAGCAAGGAGATGACATTGTTTGGCGTGAGAATTTTTTTACTACTTTTCATTCTACCACGTCTGATAGAAAATTGTCACCATTAACATGGAAATAGAAGACTGCAGTATGATTGTAACAACTGGAGTACCATATCTTTAATGCGAACCAAAAACCATATTAGCATGTCAATCTTTGAGGTAGAAAAGAGGAGAGGGAAAAAGAATAAAAAGCATAGTTTGCTTTGCTCATGCATACATTAGGTCTTGGTTTTAATTGATGGGCGCATCTCTTTTCTTTTAGCTGCAGAAGATTGGAGTTGATATCATCCAAACTTATGGTTCAAGTGGTTGACATCCTCCCTATTTAAGAAGAAATTATTGCATGCACTGTATATGTTGCCACACTGGTGCACACCACCGATCATATGCTCATCTCATTATGGCTCAGTGCAGTAGCGTGCACCAATATGGCTATGCATGCAATAATTTTTGCTATTTGAGTCCGTATTTCCATTATATTTTTCAAAAAATAAAACAAAAGAAAGAAAGATGTTAGGTTTAATCCAAAATCTCAACTAGCTTTTAAAGCAGAGGTCCATGTCGTTAGATTGCCCCATCATTCAGAAATCTTGGTCAGCACGTAAACAAGTCCAGTATTTGATCTGAATCAACTAATCATGATCCAATATCAACCACACTCGTCTAACCACCACCCACTGTGCCCAGAAAGTAACAGCTATGGGTACACAATAAATGACTAAAGTCTAAAGTTCAACAGTGTCTTCCATCTCCTCCAATCCGCTTGTCCTGAACGAGACGTTAAGGTCATTCGCAAATTGCCTACCTTGCCAAGTCCACCAATGTGACTTCGAGATTTGGACAAGAGATAAAATCTGATTTAATTTGACTGTGGTTTCAAAACTCCTTAAATGTCCTTCCTTTATTTTGGAACATGCCTCCATGTCCCTATTTGAGATGTAAATATCCTTCCTCTATTTTGGGATATGCATATGGGATGTGACAATTTGAGATGTGTTCCTATTTAGGATGTATTGACCGGACATAGCTGTATGATGGCCAGGCATAATTATATGATGGGTTGATATTTATCTTATACAAGCCGATGTATGTTTAATCGGATAAATCCCAAACATAATGGTACAAGAATGAGAATTTAATGATAAGGTCAACTTGAAACTTAATCGAGTTAACTTGACTCGGCAAGTTTTTGAGCTGAATCACTAGGAATTTGATCAACTCCACAAGTGATTCAACACTCGGCTCAAGTTGTTTGACTCAGCTGAGTCTTAAACACCAAATATAATCTATTGCAGTGGTACAGTTTTCCACCTGAAACAAGGCATTTTTTACTATATACAGCATAAAAATATAACAATACAAATATAACGTGTTTGAGGGCCCTCTTCTCACTGGGTGAATGTCCGATTCGAGAGCCTGATTTAAAGTGGGTGAATGTCCGATTCGAGAGCCTGATTTAAAGTGACCAGCTTGTGCAAGCACCATGCACTTCTTACTCATGTAAGTGCAATGATTGAGTATATCACGTCAGCCTCACTAAGCCGCCAATGGATCGGATGTCACTTTCAACCACTGCACCCAGGCTGCTAGACGAGATCACCGTAGGTCATTTCTTTCTAGCATTTAATCGGGGAGGGCTATTTAGCTGACTCGAACTTGGGTCGCTTGGGTGGAATACTAAGCCTATTCCAACTGGGCTACCATCTTAGTGGTTGCATGGAGAGGGTTTTACTGACCGCTCTCCTAACACTCCATGCTCACAAATGAATAGAAGTTGATAGCAAATTAAATAGACATCGATATCTCTTAATTTTCATAATTATTAAATAATGTGTTAGTTATATTTTAATCATAAATTATAAATTTAAGATTCCATGTGTTCATGCATACAAATATGTTCATTTATGCTACTAAAAATTATTATTCAATAATAAATGTATATTCAACAATAGATTTTTTATATATGTGTATATATAAGTATGAAATATATAGCATGTATATCCACTCCCACATGCATGGGAGGCGGGCCTATGGTCAGGAGGCAAGCCTTCCATCTTGGGTCATTCAAGCCTCAGCCATGTTGGGCCGTTTTATCATTTAAAAGATATCTCATGGGAGAGAGAAGATCTCAATCCATATAAGTCAGAGTCTCTCTTGATTCATAATCGATGTGGGACTAAAGATATTTTTTTCCGATAATAATACTCAATCAAGCCTTTAAATTGACTCAGCCTAAATAACTTTCAAGTTTTTAGATTTTAAACCATAGTTTGAACTCCTTAAGTCGCATGAAGCAATCAACGTATACATTTAGCAATCTTTTTATTTTTTTTGTTTATAGAGAAAACAGCAATCCTAATACATATATAGAAAGACGGACTAAGGAATAGTTCCCTGCCGACTACGCACTCAAATTCCAAAAGAGGCCATATGAATTAACTCCAAGACCTCCTCATGGGGCAGGCTACAGTAAGTGGACCAGACACCTCCGATTCACCAGCTAAACTACAGGAAAGGAACAATAGGATAGAAAACATTATGGATAACGTTTTTTTTTTTTTTATTGAAATGGAGGCAGAAAGACCACCCCAGAATTTCTTGAACATAAAAAATTACAGAATCAAGGAATAAGAATATACAATTCAGGTGCTGGCCGACAGCAGCTGAAGGAAAACAGGGAAAAAAACAAAGAAACGGAGATGGCAGAAGCACTGTTGCACAATTCAGTCCAAATATAAATACAGCAAGAGCATGAAAGGATGAAACAGAAATCGGAGAAAAAACAGCAAAGGTGAATCAAAATTAAGGGAGCCACTGCAGTATAAAAGATAAGATAGGAGCGGGTACACGAGGAGGTGTGAAGATTTTTCATCAGGATGAGCAGTAGATACCTCAATTTTCAGACTTCCTGGAGGCCAATTCGATACTGTTGCCATCAAGGGCTTGTGGATCAGGCAGGTCAGTTTCGCTCCCTCCCGCCTATATGAGGTATTATCCACTTCGGCCTTTGGCTGCATGGGTCTCATGGTTTTATCTTTTAAAAAGCACCTCACGGGGATAGAAGATCTCACCTTATATGACTTAGAGTTCGTGTTTAATTACTTACAGTCAATATAGGACTAATGATGTCCCCCCATCTATACTATAATAGATACCATGTTGCGCCTTCTGAAATTCAAGAAATTCAGAATTAGCACCATAAAGAAAGAACCATGCCTTCACTGTAAGACCCTTGAAACAAACTTCTACACAAATATCAAGCAAATAAGAAGGCAGGAAATGGCTTTTAATTTCTTGCATGTGCCTAAAACAAATACACAAACCTGCTAACTCTAGAAAAATTGCATTCTTTTCTGTCTCCCTGTCTCCTTATATAGGAAGGACATCATGGACCAATTCCTTGACAGTCTTAAACATATTGGCCAGATTCAGACTTGGCTAGTTTACTTTCCTTTCTGATGACATCCCGCTTTCAGTGATTGAAGAATTTATGGCAAACGCATCAGTTGAGGTCTCCCATCTCCCACTTGTCTTACCCCAGGTTGAGTGCCTCATGCCTGACCTTGTGATTAGTAATTACAACTACCACTCAGAGAAGAAGAATAAGAAGAAGACTACATAATCCTAACTACATAATCCTGGCACTAGCTGAGACCCAGAGACTGCACTCTGAAACCTATTGCTCTTTCTACCACCGATCTCCTCATCAGCCAGTTCGTAGTTATGGCATGGGGAGATCTTCAGATCCCCACCAATTTCCAGGTCATCTTCGCCACCTGTTTCATCTTCTATGCTCCTGAAATCGCAGACAGGTGACTGTCTCATGACTTCCTCTTGTGCATAGGCACGGAATTTGTTTCTTGAAGGTTTTATTCTCAAGCAAAATACTCGTCAAGTAGTTTCTCAAGCAACCTTGGTCATAGACATTGGGCCTGTTGTCAGCTCTGTATCGGAAATTATCGTAGGAAGTCGACCAGTAAGTATAAATCCACATGTTATTGCCATATTATGTCAATCAATAGAAGTTTGGATAACAAGGCACAAACTTAACAAGACTAGGATTTCATTAGCAAGAGTGGAGAAAGAGATGCCTAGCATATTTTCTCAATAATCCACCATTACAGTTGCACTGATATCAGAACTAAAGAGCATGAATCTTGTGGTAGAGAATTATCCGAAACTGTTGCTTTCATAAATTACATATTCACACTGGTTTTGTACATAATGGTTTGGCATGATAATTTTTTTACTAATTTTCATCATTCTACCATGTCTGTAGAAAATTGTCACCATTTCCATGGAAATAGAAGACTGCAGTATGACCGTAACAACTGGGGTACCACTATCTTGAATGCGAACCAAAAACCATATTAGCATGTCAATCTTTGAGGTAGAAAAGAGGAGAGGGAAAAAGAATGAAGAGCATAGTTTTCTTTGCTCATGCATACATAAGGTCTTGGATTTAATTGATGAGTGCATCTCCCTAACACTCCACGCTCACAAATGAATAGAAGTTGATAGCAAATCAAATAGACGTCGGTATCTCTTAATTTTCATAGTTATTAAATGATGTGTTAGTTATATTTTAACCATAAATTATAGATTTAAGGTTCCATGTGTTCATGCATACAAATATGTTCATTTATGCTACTGAAAATTATTATTCAATAATAAATTCATATTCAACAATGTGTGTATATAAGTATGAAATATAATATATATATATATATATATATATCCACTCCCATGCGGGGAGGCTGGCGCATGGGCGGGAGGCAAGCCTTCCATCTTGGGCTACTCAAACCTCGGCCATAAAAGACATCTCATATAAGAGAGAAGATCTCATATAACCTAGAGTCTCTTTCATTCATAACCGATGTGGGATTAAAGATGTCTCTCTCCCATAATAGTATTCAATCAAGCCTTTGAATTGACTCAGCCCAAATAACTTTCAAGTTTTTAGATTATAAACCATAGTTTGAACTCCTTAAGCCGCAAGAAGCAATCAACGTATATATTTAGCAATCCTTTTTTTTGTTTCTAGAGAAAACAGCAATCCTAATACATATATAGAAAGACGATCTAAGGATTAGTTCCCTGCCAACTACGCACTCAAATTCCAAAAGAGGCATATGAATTAACTCCCAAGACCTCCTCATGGAGCAGGCTAGAATAACTGGGCCAGACACCTCCGATTCACCAGCTATATTTCTTGTAACAAGAAAAACTACAAGAAAGGAACAATAGGACAGAAAACATTATGGATAACATTCTCTCTTTTTTTTTTGATTGAAATGGAGTTAGAAAGACCACTCCAGAATTTCTTGAATATAAAAAAATACTGAATCAAGGAATAAGAATATACAATTCAGGTGCTAGCCGACAGCAGCTGAAGGAAAACAGGAAAAAAAACAAAGAAACAGAGATGGCAGAAGCACCGCTGCACAATTCAGTCCAAATAAAAAACACAGCAAGAGCATGAAAGGATGAAACAGAAGCCAGAGAAAAACAGCAAAGGTGAATCAGAATTAAGGGAGCCATTTCAGTATAAAAGATAAGATAGGAGCAGATACACGAGGAGGTGTGAAGATCTTTCATCAGGATGAACCGCAGATACCTCAATTTTCAGACTTCCTGGAGGCCAATTTGATAATGTTGCAGTCAAGAGCTCGTGACTCGGGGAGGTCAGTTTCTACTCCCGCTTACATTATAAGTTATTGTCCGCTTCGATTTCTAGTACTATGGCACGGAGCTTTACGATTTTGCTCTTTAAAAGAAGCCTCTTGGAGAAGAGAAGATCTCATCCCATATAAGCTAGAGTCCTTGTCGACTCAAAATCAATTTGAGACTAATGATTTCCTCCTACCTACACCACAACAGATACCATGTTGTGCCTTCCGAAATTCAAGAAATTCGGAATTAGCACGATACAGAAAGAACTGTGCCTTCATTGCTAGATCAGTAAGACCCTTGAAACAAACTTCTACACAAATATCAAGCAAATAAGAAGGCAGGAAATGGCTTTTAATTTCTTTCACATGCCTAAAACAAATACACAAACCTGCTAACTCTAGAAAATTGCATTCTTTTCTGTCTCCTTTGCCTCCTTAGGAAGGACATCATGGACCAATTCCTCGACAGTCTCAAACGTATCGGCCAGATTCACACTTAGCTAGTGTACTTTCCTTTCTGATGACATCCCACTTTCAGTGATTGAAGAATTTGTGGCAACGCATTGGTTGAGGTCTCCCAGCTCCCACTTGTCCTACCCCAGCTTGAATGCCTCATGCCAGACCTTGTGATGAGTAATTACAACTACTACTCAAAAGAAGAAGGAGAAGACTACGACTGTAATCCTGACACTGGCTCAGACCCAGAGACTGTACTCTGAAACCCATCGCCGATCTCCTCATCAACCACTTCGCAGTTATGGCGCTGGGAGGTCTTCAGTTGATCCCCACCAATCTCAAGGTCATCTTTGCCACCTGTTTCCTTAAATTGCAGACAGGTGACTGTCTCATGACTTCCTTTTGTGCATAGGCACGGAGTTTGTTTCTTGAAGGTTTTATTCTCGAGCAAAATACTTGCAAGAAGTTTCTCAAGCAACCTCGGTCGCAGACATCGGGCCTGTTGTCAGTTCTGTATCGGAAATTATCCTGGGAACTCGACCAATAAGTATAAATCCACATGTTTATTGCCATATTATGTGAATCAATAGAAGTTTGGATAACGAGGCACAAGCTTAACAAGACTAGGATTTCATTGGAAAGAAGGAAGAAAGAGATGCCTAGCATATTTTCTGAATAATCCACCATTACAGTTGCACTGAAATCGGAACTAAAGAGCATGAATCTTATGGTAGAGAATTATCTGAAATTGCTTCTTTGATAAATATTCACATATTCACACTGGTTTCATACCTGTGATCTTCCACCAAATCATTAAAATGGTTTCAACGAGCAGCATTTGGAGAAGCTGGCTAACATTCTTTTATCTCAATTTATTAATATAATCATTTCGAATCACTATTTTGTTAAGTGGTAAATCCATATTTCGTGCACCAGATCATTTTTGACATGCTGCTGCAATGAAAACATGCTTAATAACTTAACAACTCAAGAGCTACAAGTATATAAGAACGGATCATTCATCATGACAAACGATAGGTCAAATGCTGTTTAAAACTTCAACATAAGCAAGACAACATGCCTGTTCCCGTAATTCATTTTAATAAAAACATTTCATGCCCATCGATTATTAAATTAGATATTAAAAAAACTCTCCATCAAATGTCATAGATTCATAAATTATATTAAATTTGTTTCGAACTGCTGCACTTGGTATTAGTCATGTAGCTAGATGGTGCAGTATGATCAGAGGAAATTCTGGCTCTGACAACCAGATGATAACTAGGTATGTACCCTTCCTTTCCAAGCAGATAGAGGTATATATCAGACGATAATAGAGAACACTGAAACAAGTCTAGCTTAACAATTTCAATCACTCTATCTAGTGCAAGATGACATTTATGGGAGTAAGAGTAATTACTTATCTAACTTATTAGACAAGGAGAATCACTAGACAGCAAGTCCAGTAAATACTTGTCCAATGCATTGCCAAACCAGGGGAAATGATGATCAAAGCATTCCACACAATTATTTCAAATTGATCGATATGAACAATGAGGTGGACATATAAGCATGCCGATGTCACAATATTTAATTTTTACAGGCATGCCATGAACCAATACCTTTGGTGCATGGAAATTGCTGATTCGTTCTGTGCCTTCCACCAGCCTTAAGATGAACTAAAGTATCATAAGAGAACTCTTCCTCTGGAGGATGTGAAGCATGTGGCATGATGCCTGCATCTCGAGCAGAAGTAACAAGGAGCAGCACCAGTATCTAGGCTACATCAGACCAATGACCACAAGTATTTCCATCAAAAGATAGAGAACTGTACGGACCAAATTAGGTTATAGTGACATTAAAGATAATAAATATATAAGTGTTTCATATGAAGCATGGAAGACTAACATCGGTAGTAAATACTGTTGCAATATGGCTGCTCCTGAACAGCAATAACAAAGAAAAATGAGCATCATCAGAACTTGTTGAAAGAACATAACTTCACATTTACGTGAGCCAAATTAAAACCGTGACCACTTTTTCTGTACTGGTAGCTATTAGGACCCTTGAAATCTCATTCCCCAATATTATTATCAAGCATACGCACTACAAGTGCTCAATTCATAACCATAAGCTATATCTTAGTCATGACCACCCTTTCTTGAGATTTTCCTTATGGACATTTTTACAGTTTCTCCATTCACATCCCTGATCCCCCAAAACACTTGCCAAGAAGTGCTCAATTCATAACCATAAGTTATATCTTAGTTAACAACATAAAATTCCTCTCCTTGGGACCTCATGATATCTCTCTCCCATATTAAAAAAAATCTTTTGATATCACCTCATCAACTTAATCACAACAGAGACAGAAGTTCTAAAGTCTAACATGTAGCACATTGAACAAATGGATGTCATTAATTTTACAGGGGTAAAAACATATGCTTCCATCCCACCAATGCTCTATCAAGCCTCTCTATCCCAGGATCTTAGTCTCAATAACTCAAACTTTCCAATTATAATTGTAAAACATTGTGCTTGACAAGAAGTTTATTGACCATAAACTCTGCACTGTCAATGCTTGGCCTAGCAAATCCTTGTCCATGGAACCTACAATGGTCCACCATGATCTTTTACTCTCTTTTCTCCATTATAATTATCTATAATACCTATGACCCCGTAACAAAGCAATTACAATAGACCTCTTAATTTATCGCAATTATGCCTTATTATTCATTCATTTATGCCCCTACCAGCCCCTCTCCATGTCCAACATGCAATTGGACTCTCAAATTGCACCATACAAAGCGAACCCTAGCATCATCTTGGTTATATTTTGAGCTATCCCTGGATATTCCTTAGCAAACTCCTCTACCTTTTCATAACAAATCTTTCATCATATGCTGCTCATAAATAATTCTCCTTCATTTATACGACCATTGCGGACATCACTTGTTCCACACGATTTCTGCAACCATTGTTGATATATCACTTTCCTACTCCCCTTCATCTCACATGGAATAAGAAAGGATTTCTTGCAAAATAAAATAATAAGCAACAATATTAAATTTATTTTTTCTTTTTTAAAAGACTAAGGATGGAATTACTATGAGAGGTGCGAAGAAACTTACTATATTAACGTACCATAACCCGTTTAGAAAATTTAAATTCAACCGAGAAAATGATGCAAAAAAAACAATAGAAAAAGACTCAAATCAGCCATGTCCAAAACTCAAACATAACGCTGAGCATTCAAAATCCACCGAACTGTTTTGCTTAGACAAATCTAAAATAACAACACAAAATCTTCTAACAATCATCCTTACATATAATAAACCCAATATCCGACAAGCAAGCCTGAATGTCCGTAACCCTTGGCCCAAGCAACCCAACGGCCTAGTAATTAATCCCTCAACCATTTTTCTGAATATTTATATATAAAAAAAGGATAGAGATTCCAGCTCCCAGGTGTCAACAACGTTAAACCCAATGCAGATTTCGAAAAAAGGGACCGCTATTCGACAAAACAAGCACAATTACCGCGCCAAAACCACGAGAGTTAACCCAATTCAAACACCAAAGATCTCAAAAAATCCACCAAAACCCCTCTATCGACAAAATCCACCATCCATAACAACAGAAAAGTGTCCGAATCTTACATCGCTTCATTCCCAAACCTCATAAACTCGCTTAGCCAATGGATGAGCATCCCGATTTCCCACTCCGAGAGAATCGCAGGCTTTGGCGTCCTCTTCGACTTCTTGGAACGGCTGAAAAATTAGGGTTTTTTTTTTTTTTCTTTTCTTTTTTGGGATTTTATTTTCGCAATTGTGATAATAAAGGCGGGGAAGAGCAAAACAGCAGATTCAAAATTTCAATCTTGATTGGAAGATATGAATAAAAATAAAGTATACAGTTAATTATGATTAGATATTTTCAATCTAAGTTTGGTTAAAATTTTTAATCTTACTATTAGATGGTCCAATCATTTTTTTTTTTTTTTTTTTTTTGACAAACTAACCAATAATTTCTTGCAAAACAGATCCCTTCCATCTTGCCGAATTAATTATCAAGAGATCATGGGATGAAAAGACGTCTGGGCAATATAAACTTCATGGGCTTCTCTTCCAAGAGATGAGGTTTTATATTCTCAATTTTCTTTGTTTTCTTTGTGTTGTCGAAGATTGGAGCAGGTCCTCAGGGTTTAATATTATTAAAAATAATAATGGTTCGAACGTAGCTTTTATCCTTGTGTTCTTTTGAAGTTTTTGATATATAAATAACCAGAGATGTAACATGAATCTAAGATTGATGAGGATATGATGTGTTGCGGTCGATCCTCTGATGCGCCTGCTATGAGAGAAAAATATCTGAAAAAAAATTCGCACTGATCGAAATATTTTTCGGTGGAGATCCTCCGATGCTCAAGTTAGCATAGGATAGATGAACAGAATAATTAAAGTGGAATGAAGCAGAGTTTCTAATCCAGAATTGTCTTACCAATATACTTGATTTACCTCTCTTTTATAGGAAAATGTAGTAGTAACTATCTATAACGGCTGGAGATCGTGGAATCTTGCTTACTCCAACATTAAGGGAGCAGTTAATGCTCACTAATTGATCGTGGAGGAGCCATTATCCTTATTTTCCGACAAAGATATAGCTTCTACCAATCATGCGTCGGTCGAACCAATTGTATGTCGGTAAAATCAATAGCTAATTGGTATTCTGTCCGATTGACGAAACTATTAAGTTTAGATAGTCGATCAGAAATTAGTTGACTAACCGTCAGCTAATCGTCGAGAGTTGATGTGACGATTATCGTACGAGGAAAGACGATCGGATTAAATTGGCCGATCAATAATCGGTTATCTAAGGGTATAGCTGATTTATAGTCGCTTGTTATGAGTTTAGAATTTATTACGCCTGTCGTATAGACGGACTCGCCATCTTTCAGTCGGTAAAACTATCCACTCTGTAATCTATCGGTCATCAAATCGGTGTAAATAAATTCATTAACCCAACAGTTGCCCCCCACTCTCAAGTTTAGAATGGTGAGGGCATGTGCTTCATCACATCATCTGGCATTTTGAACGATAAGAGTACTTATCTCGGATTGCGATTTGGCAGCTACTTTTGGCGTCAATGATTGTTTCACAAATCAAAATTATTCTGAGGACTGTGCAGTAATTATTAACACATTCGACGAAGAGGGTTCCAGCTATTTTATCGCTTCGATAGCCATGTAGCACTTATTAGCAAGAAAGTCGATTTGACAGCCAGACAGTTTGATCAATTTAGCCTCGGCTCAATTCGGTGATGCCATGCGTTGCATTGCCATTAGCTGTTGATTGATCTCACGGATGGTGCTGTAGTGGTACAATTTGAATGGAGGTGCGTCGAAGGATCCGAACACCTAAGGATCCAGATTCTGCCATGTTTCAAGAATCCTGATAGCTTTATTTTTATGGGAGTAATCCCAACCGTTGGTGGTTCCTATATATAGAACCACTATTACTTTTCTTGAACTTTTATGGTGATTTTGTCTTCTATTGGTGTTGGAGCTCTGAGTCTTTTTCTTCTTTCTCCTGTTACCAAGTTTTCTTCTCATTTTTCAGGTTAGGTTCTTTGTTCTTTCCTCTTTTTATCCCTAACTTTTTCAATAATGGCTAGTAGAGGTAGAGGTAGATCTGTAGGTAGCGGTAGCCGGCTGTCTGGTTCGGCAACCGTTTTCTCTGCCGGTCTTGGAGCGGAGATTTCTTCGTTGCTGGACTCCATTGTTAGTCGGCTCTGACAACAATATCGTGTTTTGGAGCAATTTCAATTTTTTGTCCCTGATCCGAAAGGTCGGGTATCTTCTCTATCGACTGGTTAGGTGGCGTTTTATGCAAAAAATCTTAGGTCGGATTTTTGGTTTCCAATTCTAGAGTTCATTCAAAATATTTTGGATTATTATCGAGTTTGTCCAGCACAGCTTGCACCGAGTTCTTTTTGGATTTTAGTCTCTTTTGCTCTTCTTTGTCATTCGATCCCGACCATTCCTCGTTTTTTTTTATTCCATCCTTTCTTCATCCTTTGTCCCCATCCGAAAGATGATGGTTGGTGGATGTTCGCCCCAAGAAAGGGTTTTTTTTTTTTTATCTTGAGTCTTCCATCGTTCATCCGCTATTGGAAGACTCAGTTCTTCTTTATGTCGTCCACTCTTCCTTGGGATTTTCGTTCATTTGGGAGACTCCAAACACCAACTCGAATGACAACAATCGGATTGATTCAGCTGATCGAAAGAACTTCCTAAAGTTAAAGGACATGGAAGTCCTAGCGCAAAAATATTTGCTGATCGATCATGCTTTATATAAAGCTAGTCTTGGTCC
Source organism: Cocos nucifera (assembly GCA_006176705.1). NCBI lineage: Eukaryota > Viridiplantae > Streptophyta > Magnoliopsida > Arecales > Arecaceae > Cocos > Cocos nucifera. The sequence continues at coordinate 2,658,659 of QRFJ01000057.1, read as the reverse complement.
AGCACCAACTGATGATATAATCTGATGTATATTTTTACTTTGTTTTTGGCTTCTCTTTCATTTGACTAACTTTTATTTTTATTTTCAGCCATGCATCCTTCGTCGACTCGTTCGGCAGTCGATATTCACCGACTTATGGGGAAGCGTAAGTCGGCTGCTGGTGAAGGGTCGTCGAGAGCGGCTAAGAAATAGAAAATCGATATTCCAATGGCAACATCAATTTTTTTGATCGATATTCCATTGGTTAAATCTGTTCCGATCGATGTTTCATCGATAGAAATATCTTGCATGGCCGGAGAAGCAATCGTCGTGTCGGCAGTTACGACCCTAACCCAAGATGTGCCAATTTTGGTGCTAGCCGAAGATACGTTGGCAGGAGCTGCGTCAACTGCCAAAGAAATGGTTGCTGACATGGAGGTCGTGGAGCCTTCAGTGGCACCTATGGAACCAGTAATATCTCGAGCACCATCAATGCTTGAGATTGAATCGAAAGGACAGAGGCCTTCTTCGGGATCGGCAACTCCCGATTGGATATCGAATCTATTCAATCAGTCGATCGCTCATCATCCGGGAAAGGCTCCTGCATCTTTGGCTGCTAATGAAACTCCGACGGGTTCAGGACCCATCAACATCCAAGTTTCATTAGAAGGGTCGGCTTTGACAAATCCGATATTGGTGAAACAACTGATCGAAACCATCCTTCTTTCGATTGATAGAAAAAGTTGGAAAGGTCGTATGCTGGACGACATGTTTTCATCATTTTACACTTCACTTATTGGGGTAAGTTACTTTTTTTTTTTAATTTTTAATTTTACTTTTTTATATATTTTCTTCCCATTTCTTATCTTTTTTTCTTTTCAAGCGGCAATGACATGGTGGAGTCAGACAGGTTCATGCGCAATTTCACCAAAGTATGCTGCGATTGGAAAAGTAAGGCAATGGCAGTTGTTAGAGAGAAAGAAGTTGCTCTTCAGTGTCTTCAGGCTACCATAATCAAAATAAAGGAGATGGAGGAAGCGGAGAAGAAGAAGGATGCAGAAATCTCCTATCTAAAGGCCGAACTTGAGTCGGTGCAAGGCGATTGTGAGTCGGTGAAGGGCGGCCTTGAGTTGGCTCAAGTTGACTTGGAGTCGACTATGAGTGACTTGGATGCAATGCGGGCAGAGCTAGGGGCCGTGCGCCTTGAATATTTGTCGCTTCGGGGGGAGGAAGAGACGACTGAGTAGATCATTGAAACTCAGAAGTCTTATATCCATAGGAAAAGACATGATGCTAGTCGGCTTCGCAAGGAGTGTGACGACTACGCTTCGGAGTTGGAGGAGGAGAGAAAGAAGCTGCAGTCTTTTGAAGAAAAGGTTGCTTCACTTCAAGCGGCCTTGTATCGAGCAAAAGAGCAAGCATTGAAAGAGTTTCGAGGGTCGGAGGACTTCAAGGAGGAACTCATTGTAGCCAATTGTCTTGCTTATAGGATCAGATATGAAGATGGTCGAGATATGGTTGGCTAATTATACTCGGACTTAGACTTGACTCAGGTGCTCCCTCCTGATTCTGATGAAGAAGGTGAATCAGCTAATGATGTTTCGATAGATCGAGCAGCTCCAAACGAAGTTGCTTCCATCGGATTAGCGGCGCCAATAGAACCCCCTCCAACTGAAGAAGTAATGGTGTCGACGATAGCCGTTATTAATGCGGTTGTTGTCGATGATTGATCTTCTTCATCCTTCCTTTTTTTTTTGTCGGATGAATCCGATTTTTGTATTTCGAATTTAGCTGATATTTGTGTAAAAATTCTTATATAAATAGAATGGAAGATTTTTTCAAACTCTATTTTCTTGTGTTGAATGTTGAAAATTTTCTAAGTGCTAAAAATTTCTTCTAAGTGTTGAAGAATTTTCTTTTTCTGTAGTCCAATTATCGAATGTCAAGCTGACTAGCCGATAGATATTTTATTTGATCGAACATTTATCAGTATGGTTTTAGGCATAAGATTCTTGTGCATTCGATAAACGAGGGCAAGCCGAATATCCTTTGATCGACTGAAGTCTGGTCGATAAATTTTCATCAAGTGGGCATAGAAGTTCGCTCAATTATGGTTGAGTCTATGATAAATGGTGGTAAGCTGAGTATCCTTCAATTAACCTAAGCCAAATCGGTATTGTTTCCACCAAGTGGGCGTTGACTTTCACTCAAACTTGGTTGAGTCGGCATAGTCTTTCATCTAGCTGTAGCCAAATTGGAGTAATTTGAATTATCCAATCATGGGTCGGTAAGTTGTAAAAGTTAGTAAATAGTCGGATCCGAATCATTTTATTTCATTATAAATACTTGGACAACTTCATCGGTAGTACATCCTTAAGTTATCCGCATTCTATGTTCTTAGAATAGTCGTTCCGTCAAGAGTTTCAAGTCGGTATGCATCCGGATGGAGTGTCTCGATCACTCGATAAGATCCTTCCCAATTCGGAGACAGCTTTCCTTGATCTAGTAGTTTTGATACTTTTATTTTTCTAAGGACTAAGTCTTCAGAAAGAAACATATTTTGTTTGACCTTCGTGTTATAATAGCGGGCGACTCTTTGTCGGTATGCAGCTATCCAAACTTTAGATAGTAAATCTAAGTCGGCCCTTCTTGACTCAGAGCTTTTCGATTCTACATAATGTTCGATGATGGTAGGTTGATTTCAATTGAGATTACTGCTTCGATTCCATATGCCAAATTGAACGATGATTCTTTTGTCGGAATGCGAGGGATTGTCCGATATGCCCAAAAGATCGAATATAGTTCCTCCATCCATAAGTCTTTTGCTTCATTCAGTCGTGTTTTAAGTTCGTGCAAAATTATCTGATTCATGACTTCAGCTTCACCGTTGGATTGAGGGTGGCCGCGATAGATGTTAACTTGTGCGTGATATGAAATTTCTCACAAAACTCTTTGAAATTCTAATTATCAAATTATTGTCCATTGTCGGTGATGATAGTGTGCGGAAGTACGAATCGATAAATAATGGATTTTTGAACAAAGTCTACTATCTTGCTTTTGGTGATTTGTGCTAGTGGTTCAGCTTCTACCAATTTGATGAAGTAGTCCACTGGAACCACCAAAACTTTCCTTTGACCCGACGCTGGAGGAAAAGAGTCAAGGATATCCATCTCCCATTGTGCAAATGACCAAGGTGCAATGATGAATATCAGTCAGCTTGTCGGTTGATATTGAATATTAGCATACTTCTAGCATGGGTCGCATTTTTGAATAAGGTTGGCTGCATCTTTCTTCATGGTCGGCCAGTAATATCCTTGTCACAGTACTTTATAGGCTAATGATTTGCCTTCCAAGTGATTTTTGAAATTTCTTCGTGGACTTCTCGAAGGGTATAGTCGGCATCAATCGGCCTTAGGCATTTAAGTAGCGAAAGTGAGAATGACCTTTTGTATAAATGCTCGTTCATCAAGATGTATTGCGAAGTAGACCATCGGAGACGTTTGGCCTCCGAAGAATTATCAAGTAAGGTTTTGTTGGTTAAGTATTTAATGATCAAATTTATCCAGCTAATTTTATTATTTATTTATAATATCTCTTTAATTTTATCAATACTCGACTGTTCGAGGTATTCGATGAATGCTCGTCCAAGTAAATTGGAAGAAGTCGTCGTAAGTCGAGAGAGTGCATCGGTGTGAGCATTTTCCATTCTAAGAATATAAGAGATCTCAAAGTGTTTGAATGTTGATATGAGATCTTTAGCTCTTTGAAGGTATTTCACTATAGTCGGATCTCGGGCTTCATATTTGCCTCTAATGTGTCTGGTTACCAATTGTGAATCGGTAAACACCTTCAAATTATTAACATCAAGCTCTTTGGTAATTCTCAAGCTGGCTAATAGTGCTTCATATTCGGCTTGATTATTGGATGTCTTAAAGTTGAACCGAAGGACATATTCGGTAACGGTTCCTTCGGAGTTGGTAAGAATGAGACCAGCACCACTTCCTTGAGCGTTGGATGCTCCATCGACGTGAAGTATCCAGGTTGACATAAATTCAGTCTTAGCATTTTTTTTTCTTTAATTTATTATCAGGTCTTTATCTCGGTTAATCATCGGTGGTTGTACATTCGACAATAAAATCAGCTAAAACTTATGCCTTCATTGATAAACGGGGGCGATATTAAATATCAAACTCACTAAGTTTAATTGCCCATTTTGCTATTCGGCCTAAGGTATCCGATCGATGAAGAATTGCTTTCAGGGGTTGATCGGTTAACACCACAATCGAATGGACTTGAAAATATGGTTGGAGTCGTTGGGTTGAAATGATCAAAGTGTAGATCAATTTTTCTACTTTTGAGTACTGAATTTCGGCATTATGAAGTACCTTACTTGTATAATAAATCGATCATTGAATCCGACTTTCATCCTCTCGGATAAGGACCGAACTGACCGCTTTTGTTGATGTTGCTATGTAGAGATACAATGTCTCTCCAACTTCTAGCTTTGCAAGGAGTGGTGGAGGCATCAAGTATTTCTTCAAATCTTCGAATGATTGTCAGCATTCATTGAACCAGGTGAAATCCTTCATCAGTCGCAAAGTCTTGAAGAAAGGTAAACATCTCTCAGCTGATTTTGAAATAAATTAGCTGAGAGAGGCAATCCTTTCGATTAATTACTGTATTTTCTTCTCGGACGTTGGATGTTTCATATCGATAATTGCTTTTATTTTTTTGGATTGGCTTCGATTCCTCGTTGCGATATGAGAAATTTCAAAAATTTTTTAGCAGTTACGTCGAAGGCACACTTAGTCAGATTTAATTTTATTTGATATTGTCGAAGTGTGCTGAAGGCTTCTTCTAAATCTCGAACACGATCATTAGTTTGATGCTTTTTACCAACATGTCATTGATGTATACTTTCATGTTCCATTCAATTTGATCTTTAAATACTTTATTGATCAGTCGTTGGTAAGTTGCTCCGATATTTTTCAAACCAAATAGCATTACTTTATAATGGTAAATGCCTTTGTCGGTTATAAAGGCAGTATGTTTTTCATCTTTTGGTGTCATTCGGATTTGATTGTATCTAGCGAAGGCATCCATGAAGGTCAAGAGTCGGTGTCCTGATGTGGCATCGACCAACTGATCTATTTTCGGTAAAGAAAAGCTGTCTTTCGGGCATGCTTCGATTAAGTCGATGTAGTCAATGCAAATTTATCATTTTTCATTGGCCTTTTTCACCATCACAACATTTGCTAGCCAGTCGGGATAGTGCATTTCTCTGATGAAGTCGGCAGCGAGAAGTTTGTCTACCTCTTCATCGATAGCTTTCTGCCTTTTGAGGGTGAATGACCTTTTCTTTTGTCTCACTAGTTTGATCTTTGGGTCGATGTTCAATCGATGAGTTATTATTTTCGGAGGGATGCCTGACATATCGGTTGCTGATCAAGCAAATATGTTGGCGTTGGTCCTTAGCAGACTCACCAGTTGTTTTCGTTCTTGGTCGGACAACCATGATCCGATTGAGACTATTTTTGTTAGATTCGATTCCTTTAAAGGGATCAATACCAATTATTCTGCCAGTTCTCCTCTTTCTTTATTATATCTTTGATCAAGCTTATCAATTGTCAGAGGATCTTCTGGCTTTATTCCTTTAGCGAAAATCATGAAGCAGCATTGCGCCAGTTGTTGATCTCCGTGCATTTTGCCGACTCATCGGATAGAAAATCAGACTAGTAGATGGAAAGTCGACACCACTGCTCTTAAAGCATTCAACATAGGTCGTCCAAGTATAGCATTATATGCCGAAGAAACTCGGACGACCATAAACATGGCTTGAATTATACTTTGTTGTGGTTATGTCCTTACACTGAGGAGGAGGGTGATTTCTCCTTCCACATTGACTGTATCTTTAGTTAAGCCGACTAATGATGTTGAAATTTTTCACAGTTGATCTGTTGGTAATCATATTTAAGAAAAAGTTGAGTAAAATAAAACGTCAGTTGAGCTTCCATTATCTACAAATTTTTTTTTACATCATAGTTGACTATTATTGCTGTTGGGGATAAATTCCACTCCTATCGAAGTCCAGTTCAATGCTCAGCCTAATGCAATCAATAGCCATGGAAGAGCTTCAGCGGATGAATCTTAACCGAACTCTTTCAGCCGATCGAACTTCTCAGCGGTCGAGCTTCTTCAGACTCCTAGCGATCGAGCCTTAGCCGCACTCCTTCAGTCAGACGCCTACGAGAGCCGAACTTTCTCTACACTCCTCCGATCAAACTTCTTCCAAGATTCTCCTTTGGACGAACTTCTACAAGAGCTAAACTCATTTCGGATCGCTCCTGTAGATGGACTCCTCCAAGGGCCGAACTTCTTCCGGATGATCTCCTCCAAACGTATCCTCCTTAGGAGTTCGAGCTCCTCTGAAGTAGATATACATCAAGGTTCTTTCCCTACGACTATTGAACCTCGACGGTATGGCCGCCACTACCAGTCTGATGGCATCCTTCCCTCCATAACAAACCCCATGCGGCTCATGATTGGATAACATGGCTACCACTACTGATGATACTACTCTCTCCGTAATCAGTCTCATGCGGCCCACGATTTATCAGTATGGCTGTCACTATCCGTCTGACGATGCTTTTCTCTCCATACTGAACTTCATGCGGCCCTCGAGCGGCCCGCCAGCAGGCGGTATGGCTGTCACCATCAATCAAGCTCCGTCTATAAAAAAGGATCCTTCAGATATATTTTTAAAAAGCTCTAAGCTCTCCTCTTCTTCTTTAAACTCTGTCAAACTCATTTCAGAGCACTCCATATTTGTTGGCCAAGAGCTAACTTGATCGTTGGAGGGTCCTACCAGAGCCACCCCCATTGGCTCCGGATGAAACTTTATTTTGCAGGTTCCAATGGCGATCTCGTTCACCTCCACTCTAGCTGAATTCGATGACGATTAGATTCTGCACCAATAGATTTAGCGCTAGAGGAAGGACCGCCTCTGTTCTTGAGATGTTCTTGAGGCCTCCTTGTTCTTAAAGGAGTGCTCAGCGACGATCTCTCTATAGAGATCTTTCTTCTTCCTCTCCAAAGTTCTTTTCTAAAAAAAATACCCCCAAGAAGAGCTTTGACCTGACGACCGATGACCTCCATGGTCCGATCCCGTCCAGATCCATCTACTCCTACTTCAGCCCCGGCAACTCAGATTTCATCTATACCCGTGGTAGATGTGGTGCAGTTCAACCTGCTTGTTCGACAGGTCCGTGGCCTCACGGAGGTAATGCAGGCCATGCAACAACCTCCGACGATGACTTTACCAGAAAACCTGACATCAAGATGTCAAAATCCGACCCCAAGAAAGAGTACTCAGGCCAGTATACCCATCGCCCCTTGAAAAGAAAAATAGAGAGTAAAGGATCCGTGTTTGGATCATGGTTCTCCTTTAGAGGAGACCTCCCCCACTTGTAGTCGGAAGCCCCCCAAGATCTGCAACCAAGACAATGCCCTCGATCATAGACTGTGGGAGATGGACCGATGGATTGAAAAGCTCGACCACGTCATCCCAGCTCATCATGTCGATGTCTGCATCGATCCTTCTTTCTTCCTCCGAATTATGCAAGAGCCCATTCCGTCGAACTTTGAGCTTCCTCAATTCGAAAGCTACGATGAAACTTCTGATCCAGTTGATCATCTAGAGATCTTTCAGACCATGATGCTACTCCATGGTGCTTCAGACGTCATACTATATCGAGCCTTCTCGTCTATCTTAAAGGAAGTAGCTAGAAATTGGTACTCGACGTTGAAGTTGGATGCGATCTTCTCTTTTGATCAGATGAGCCACCAGTTCGTGGCTCACTTCATCAGCAGCCGACGTCCGCACCGAAGTTCGGATTCTCTGATGAACGTTAAGCAGAAGCAGGAAAAATTCATCCGAACTTACGTCATTCGATTTAACGCCACGACATTGAAGGTCCAGGATCTGGATCAGTCTGTTGCGATGGCCGCACTCAAGGGTGGCCTGCAGAAGAATAACTTGCTATTCTTCCTGAAAAAGAAGTATCCCAGAAACTTCGTCGATCTGCTGGCTCGAGCCGAGGGATATTCCTGTGCGGAAGAAGCCTTCAAATTAAAGGACAAAGAAACCTTAGGAGAGTGGCGGGCAGACGAGTATAATAGACCCACCATCGATGGAGGATCGAGCGAAGTTCGACCGCACTCATGGACTCCCCCAAGCGCAGGCGAGCCAGAACTCTTCGAGCTCACCATCAAGGAAGGTCCGATAGAAGGGCACAAAGAAGTCCTCCTCTCGGGAGGTTCTGTGACTACGCCCCCCTCAACGCCCCTCAAACTCAAATTCTCATGAAAGTTAAGAACCAGCTATCAAGAGCAGAAGGATTACGATCTTCCTCAAACAAGCACGATCGAAGTCAATACTACCTCTACCATCGCGACCATGGCCACAACACTGAGAAATATATTCAGCTCCGAGATGAAATCGAGGAGCTCGTGAGAAAGGGGCGGCTGGGTCAATTCCTTCGACGCCAGCATGAAGCAGGAGAAGATCGACCCAGGATGCTGCCATAGTCAGAAATAATAAGGAGGTCGACCGCCTCACGACATCATCAACGCTACCCCTAGGAGGAGCTCCGTACTTCGATAATTCATCATCTCCTAGCGTCAAAGCCAAGAGAAGCTTGCACCAAATTGATGAGGCCAGCATGAGATGGAGGAGATCGTCTGATCCGAAGCTTATTGCCTGAAGAAACTCGGAGGAACAACGCTACCACATCCTAAAACATAAAGAATTTGGGGATGTGCTGCTAGTAACTCCCTTTCAATAAAATTCTCTTGATTCAATAATATTATTTTTTGATGCAAAAATTATGCAATGATAGAGAAGAAGCAGTCGATAGTGGCTGTATTAGGAACAGAAGGAGAACCTCATCCTAACATGAGTCGGTCAAGATCCGCCAATCTCGACTAGAGATAAGATCTCTTCTGAGTGACCGCGACAACCTCGGCTAGAGATAAGATCTCTTCCAAGCGATCGAGCCAACTTCGACTAGAGATAAGATCTCTTCTGAGCGACTGTGACTATCTCGATCAGAGATAAGATCTCTTCCGAGCGCCCGAGCTAATCTCGACCAAAGATGAGATCTCTTTCGAGCGATCGAGCTAACCTTGGCTAGAGATAAGATCTCTCCCAAGCGATCGTGACAACCTCGACTAGAGATAAGATTTCTTCCGAGCGTCCGAGCCAACCTCGGCTAGAGATAAGATCTCTTCCGAGCGACCGCAATAACCTTGGCTAGTGATAAGATCTCTCCCGAGCGCTCGCATCAACCTCGGCTAGAGATAAGATCTCTTCCGAACGCTCGCATCAACTTTGGCTGCAGGAGATAAGATCTCCCCTGAGGCAACCTCGACTATAGGAGATAAGATCTCCTCCGAGGGTTCGCGTGACCTCTATCGTAGAAGATAAGATCTTCCCTGAGCGTCCGCATCAACCTTGATCATAGGAGATAAGATCTCCTCCGAGCAACCTCGATCGTAGAGATAAGATCTCCTCCGAGGCAATCTCGACTGTAGAAGATAAGAATCTCCCCCGAGCACCTACGTCAACCTCGACTGCAGGAGATAAGATCTCCTCCGAGGCAACCTCGGCTGCAGGAGATAAGATCCCTCCGAGGGTCCACGATGACCTCGACCATAGGAGATAAATCTCTCTCGAGCTCCACGTCAACCTCGATCGTAGGAGATAAGATCTCCCCCGAGGCAACCTCTGCCGTAGGAGATAAGATCTCCCCCAAGGCAACCTCGACTGTAGGAGATAAGATCTCCCCCTGAGCACCCGCTCAATCTTGACCATCATAGGAGATAAGATCTCTTCCGAGGCAACCTCGGTCAGAGATAAGATCTCTCCCGAGCGATCAAGCCAACCTCGACTAGAGATAAGATCTCTTTCGAGCGACCGTGACAATCTGGCTAGAGATAAGATCTCTTCGAGCATCAAGCTAACTCGATCAGAGATGAGATCTCTCCCAAAGCGACCGGATAACCTCGACTAGAGATAAGATCTCTTCCGAGCGCCCGAGCCGACCTCGACCAAAGATAAGATCAGAGACAACCTCGACTAGAGAGAAGATCTCAATCGAGCGACCGCGTCAACCTCGGCCAGAGATGAGATCTCTCCCGAGCGATCGCGACAACCTCGACTAGAGATAAGATCTCTTTCGAGCGTCTGAGCCGACTTCAGCCAGAGATAAGATCGGAGACAATCTCACCCAGAGATAAGATCTCTCCCGAGCGACCGCATCAACCTCGGCCAGAGATCAGATCTCTCTCGAGCGCCCGTATTAACCTCGACTGTAGGAGAGGAGATCTTCTCCGAGTCAGCCTCGACTGCTGGAGATAATATCACCTCCGAGGAGCTCAACCTTCGATCTCGACCATAGAAAATGAGATCTACTTCAACCTCGGCTGGAGATGAGATCTTCCTCGGGCTTCAAGTTCAACATCAACTTTGGTTGAAGATGAGATCTCCCCCAAGCTTCGATCTAAACTAGCACGGAGCCCAGAAGAGAACTTCGGCAGTCGTCTTTTCTGCACTCCCTTCCTTCGAGCTTCGAATTTGGAAGTGGAAAGGACTATTGTTGGAGATAAATCCCGCTTCTATCGAAGTTCAGTTCGATGCTCAGTCTAATGCAATCGATAGTCATGGAAGAGCTTTAGCGAATGGATCTTAGCTGAACTCCTTCAGTCGATTGAACTTCTCAGCGGTCGAGCTCCTTCGGACTCCCAACGATCGAGTCTTAGCTGCACTCATTCAGTCAGACGCCTACGAGAGCCAAACTCTCTCTGCACTCCTCCGATCGAACTCCTTTCAAGCTCCTCCTTCGGACGAACTTCTGCAAGAGCCGAACTCATTTCAGATCGCTCCTACAGATGGACTCCTCTAAGGGCCGAACTCCTTTCGGATGATCCCCTTCAGACGTATCCTCCTTAGGAGTCCGAGCTCCTTTGAAGTAGATATATGCCAAGATTCTTCTCCTATGACTGTTAAACCTCGATGGTATGATCGTCACTATCAGTCTGACGATATTTTTTCCTTCATAACAAGCTCCATACGGTCCACGATCAGACGATATGACCACCACTACTGGCGATACTATTCTCTCCATAACCAACCTCATGCGGCCCACGACCTACCAGTATGGCTGTCACTATCTGTCTGATGATGCCTTTTTCTCTATATCGAACTTCATGCGGCCCTCGAGCGGTCCGTCAGCAGGTGGTATGGCCATCATCATTAATCAAGCTTCATTTATAAAAAGAGATCCTCCAAATACATTTTCAAAAAGCTCTAAGCTCTCCTCTCTTTCTCTAAACTCTGTCGAACTCATTTCAGAGCACTCCATATCTGTTGGTCAGGAGCTGACTTAATCGTCGGAGGATCCTGTCGGAGCCACCTCCATCAGTTCTGAACGAAATTTTATTTTATAGATTTCGAAGGCGACCTCGTCCACCTCCACTCCAACTGGATCCGGTCCGCCAGCAGACGGTATGGCCATCACCATCAATCAAGCTCCATTTATAAAAAAGGATCATCCAAATATATTTTCAAAAAGCTCTAAGCTCTTCTTTTCTTCTCTAAACTTTATCGAACTCATTCTAGAGCACTCCATATCTGTTGGCCAGGAGTTGACTTGATCGTCGGAGGGTCCTGTCGGAGCCACCTCTACCGGCTCTGGATGGAACTTTATTTTGCAGGTCCCGACGGCGACCTCGTTCACCTCCACTCCAGTTGGATCCGACGATGATCGGATTCTACACCAACAATTATCAATACAACGATAGCATCATCATGGGGAGTTTGAATTTTTCATACATCATCATCCAAAAAAGAGATTACATTATCTTTGCAGCATTTCTTCATCGATTCTTCTTCGGAAGTTGTTCCCCAATCCTTTGAACATTTAGAGATCATGTTGATGACTCCTGTCGTCGGTCAATTATCATTCGGCTCTTCAGATCGGTGTTGAGGTTGTTGGTTGGCTGGAGTCGGGGCTGGAGCGTTGTCCCAATATTTATTAAGAAAATCATAATGAATCAGGGCCTCGATTTTATCGCTGAGTTGGATTCACTGTTCCGTATCGTGACCATGATCATGATCATGATGGAACCAACAGTATTTCTTTCGATCATGATTTTTTGATGGTGCCTTCATCGACAGAGGGTGTCAAAAGTAGTCCTTGCCCTCGATCTCCATCAATATTTGGGCTCGAGGAGCTACCAACGGAGTATAGGAGTCGTATTTGATGTTGAAACTATTCGACCTCAGACTTTGATGGGATGGTGAAGCTTTTCGGTCAGTTGGCTGCCGACTTGATTCAATTGGAGCTCCGCTTCTCTTCTTCGTTTTCTTCTAACCTTTTTCTTCTGTTTGGTGTTGGTCAGAAGCACCTTCATCCATGCAAATATGTCGCTACGCGCGGTTCAAAAGTTCTGCATAGGTCTAAGGGTGATTCTTATCCAAAGAGTAAGTGAATCGGGATCCCCTCAGACCTCTCTTCATGGTCGAAATAGCCATGTCTTCATTGAGATTTTTAACCTCAAGTGTGGCTGTGTTAAAATGTGCCACAAAGTTTGCCAATGTCTCTCCTTCATTCTTAATCAATGTCTCTTCTTCATTCTGCTTGATAAAGAAAGAGATTGTTAACTTACAGTCGGACGAGTTGACGATCGATTTTTTTGAACTTTCGTTCATAGTCGTCGATCTGTTGTTGTGAATATCCATGGATAGAATCCCCTAAAAAAGTCGATGATGAGGAGGTCGACAGCAGGCATGGTCTCTTTTCTTTTTGGATACTATGTCGAAAGGAAGGAGAAGCTGGCCGTCGGGAATGATGGGCGGTACATCGTGAGTGCCGCGTCGATGATGCATCATCATGATGGGAATGTCGCATCGATCGTCATTCAGGTGATGGAGATAGAGGTCAACGTAGGGAATGATGACTGTGCCTAGATAGCGCTACATGTACCGATGTTTCTTCCACCACCGATTGTTGTTGTTGTTGTTGGAGGTCATGCACCGTCTTCATTAAAACTTTCATTTGCTGCATCATTGCAGCAAGTTGTTAGGCTTGGACATCCATTATAATAGCTGGATGCGACTCTGCTATTGAAAGTGGAGGAAACTCTTCCCGATGGAACTCTTTCTGATAGAAAGATTGCCTAGCGGAGCCAGCAGAATGTTGAGCTTGCATTTTTAGCATGATTACTTTATCAGAGCAATTTGTTTCACTGCTTGCCCACCTACCTGGCACGCCAATTTGTTGCGGCCGATCCTCTAATGTGCTTGCTGTGGAAGTAAAATATTTGAAAAAAAAATTCACATTGATCGAAATATTTTTCGGTGGGGACCCTTCAATGTCTAAGTTAGCAGATGATAGATAAACAGAATAATTAAAATGGAATAAAGCAGAGTTTTTAGCCTAAAATTGTCTTACCAATATACTTAGTTTACCTCCCTTTTATAGGAGAATGTAGTAGTAACTATCTGTAACGACTGGAGGTTGTGAGATTCTGCTTATTCCGACATTAAGGGAGCAGTTAATGCTAACTAATTGATCATGGAGGAGCCATTTTTCTTATTTTTCGGTGAAGGTGTAGCTTCTGCCGATCATGCGTCGGTCGAACTGATCATATATCGACAAAATCAATAGCCAATTGGTATTCTATCAGATTGATGGAACTATTAAGTTTGGATAGTCGATTAGGAATTAGCTGACTAACCATCAGCTAATTGTCGAGAGTTGATGTGATGATCGTCGTACGATTGAAGAAAGACGATCAGATTAATTGGTCGATCAATAATCGGTTATCTAAGGATGTAGCCAATTTATAGTCGCTCGTTATAAGTCGAGAATTTATTACACCTAGGTATAGACGGACGATAGAACTATCTACTCTGTAACCTATCGGTCGTCAAATCGGTGTAAACAAATTTATGAACCCAACATGATGTTTGATGAAGCTAGCTATATAGAAGAGAAGAATGGCTTTTTTTGACACATTATCATACACATTGGCATACATTTGTATGTGTGATTATTTTCCTATAATTATGCAATAGTATGCTCGCGATTAACCAGTGTGAGGTATGGAAAACTCGACAAGCTTTTCTTCACGTTTTCAATGATTTGATGGAGGATAAGGGTTGTAGTTTTAAGCTTTTATTTAAGATGCAAAGACTTTGATTTGAGACGAAAACAACATTTACCTTCTAATAATGTGAGGCAGAAAATCGACTTCGTGTTTGACCAGTGCAATGCGCATCATCATACATAAAAATATGCATTTAACTTTGCATTTTTTATGTTTGTTTGACTTCATATTACATACCTTTTTTTCTTTATATATTTAACTTCTTATTCTAATTAGTTGGACGTTTTAGAGGTTCACTTGCCTGTCCCGCAACGTGCTTCAGTATCATTCAATGAACCAGGATTAACTTTCTGTTTCTCCATGACACATTGGAGATCTTGATAATAGACTCATTCTTATTAACTTCTTCCAAACGCATGTATTGCACACGTCGAGATCTAGTTAGGTAAGGAAGCTAAATTTATCTATACAAGTAGGACATAGGACATGAAAGACAAATTTCTCAAACTAAATAAGTATTTATTAACTTTCTGGATAAGCTTACAACTAGAGATAAACAAACATAGGCATTGGCGCATCATTCTTTTCGCTACCAGGGAGATTTATTGTTGAACGGGCGCTTGCTCAAAAACACAGACACAAATCTTGCAACATGTCCTAGAATGTCATCTAGTACGCCAGCTTCTCACCCTCTTCACCATCCACCACGGACCACAAGAGGTTGGTACCTGGGTTGGGAGCGGAGCAGTTGGCCCTGATCTCCCCCTGGTCACCGGTCAGCACGCTCAGCTGCCCCATCTTGACGATGGAATACACGAAGTTCTTAAAGAAGAGAGACTGGTCGATGGCAAAGCTGGTGACGATAGACTTGGTCCTCGAGTCGGTGTACATGTCCTGGTCCGACGTGAAGAGCCCCTCCCGGTTCATGAGGTCGACGTAGTACTTGTTGTCGAAGATGTTGGGGGATCGGATGTCGTTGACGGTGGTGTTGACGGTGGTGTTGGTCGGGCAGGTGAGGTAGAGGTTCTTGGCGAAGGCCTTGTTCATGATGGGGTCCTGGGAGGGGAAGAGGCGGTTGCTGAAGGCGGAGCAATGCGCAAGGCCGATGGTGTGGCCACCGGAGAGCGTGACGAGGTCGGTGGTGTCGAGGTTGATCTTGTTGAGGACATTGAGGAGTGTGGTAACGTCGGAGGTGGGGGAAGGGAGGCCGGCGAGGGTCGCGTTCCGAGACGCGAAGGTGAGGCTATCGCGCCGGCCCAGAGGCACCTCGTAGTTGGGGCCGCCGGACTGTAAAAATTTAAAAAGAAAAAGGAAAATTTGTTAGAAGAGGGAAGCATTTGATCATCAGTCTCTGTACAAGGTCTTCTCACGATGAGGCTCATCAACTTGCTTATCCTGTAGCAATTATCCGTACAACAGCTTGGACCGACTTTACTCAAAAAAAAAAAAAAAGTAAAACTTTGACCGACTCATCTGTGGACAAGATAGGTAGCTTGTCGTGATCTGTGGACAAGGTGTACTGAGGGCACGTGCTTGTCGAAACGAGCAGGTTCTAATTCAGGAAAAGGCGCGAGCGTCGGCACCGTCGAGTCATTTGTGCATTCCTCCGGATCGGGATTGCATCTTTCGCGCGAATCCACCCGTTAGATCACCTACCGCACGGATCTCAAAGCGATCAGCGGATGATCCAACGGTGGATTCGCTCCAAGAAAGGTGAATGGTGCGAAAGATGAACCCTGCCTTTTTCCTCCGGTTATTGTTCCCGTCACCAACCTCATCACAGGTTGAAATGGATGATGATTTATAATCTATAATCTTCAAGAGTTGACAGTTGTCAGATATAATTATAATCTTATATATTGCGCATGAGTTCAAAGTTGAGGTCCTATGGGTTCGAAACACGTCAGCGCGAGGATAAAACAATGATGCTTCAATTATCGTCAAAAAAAAAAAAAAAAAAAAGACAATGATGTTTCGATACCGTGTGCCACTTTAAATCTAATAGGCGTCATCAGAAAAGACTCTGTAAGGTGGAACTAGAAAATCCGGACCAATCTGCCAAAGTGGACAATATATCTAACAAGTTCCTGATTCTTGATTCTTATTATCTTCATCAAGACAATTTTCCTGAAGGGGAGATGTACTCAAGTTAGAGGTTGACAGACTACCATATTCTATGCTCGGCCACCTTTTAGAAAAGTCCAGTCCCCCAGGACCATTAGAGATGGCCGAATGGTGCTTCCAACTAGCTAGAAATGAGGCTTTAATAAATTGGGTGGCTAATCGAGGTCATAGCTCCTTAGCTTCCTTTCCATCTAAGAAAGACTAGAAACATGACGGTTTAGGGAGAATTTGGGATGCTTGCAGGATGTTGTGCTGATTGACAAGTTACGAGGGGGAAATAAAACTATCGGCTGCTAGTTACAGCACACAAAAGACTTTCCCTGGTCATTTATGCCTTTTAACCAAAACTCCTATAGTTTTCTTCTAGTAATAATAGCGATTCTCGTGCATTTTCCATGGGAAACATGCATTCTAGTAGCTATTGTCATACATCGTCGTAATGGGTTTGCAATTGGATGCCCTGTTTTGTCTCTCTGCAAGAGTTCAAAGAAAATCAAAGTCCTTGCTTTTTTTTTAATAAGCAAATGTCCTTGCTATTTATTATGACAGTGGAGGTATATAATATCGATTATTTGGTTAATAGAAATAGTTATGGCCCTAGATTTCTCTCAAAGACCTAAAATGATTATTAGTCATTATAATCAAGTTATAACAGATAAGAACTAATAAATAATGCCAGAAAAATGATGAGTGATAATGTACTCACTACACATATATAGAATAAAAATATTATCCAAGATTTCAAAATTTTCAATAAAAAATTTGTAACCATTAACTATAGGGTGTAAATTATGTTTTCTAGCTTGATATTTTGTCCACATACAAAGTAGAATTAAGTTGCCCTACATGGGGGATATATATATATATATATATATATATATATATATATATATATATATATATATATATATATATATTTATATATATATTTATATATGGCACATGATGCATAATTCCAAGATGTGTTGCAAATGGCCCCCAATGGTCTCTAGTTTGGACATCCTTGAAAACATATCTTGGTTATGGATGGCCGCCAAATCCAAATTTGCATGCTCTTTCGACTCCGTGGAGGTTAAAGAAAATCCATGTAGATTTGGAGAGGGGTTGGGACCAACTTCTTATGACTCTTTTTTTTTTTTGGCAAATCTAGGGTGAGAGAGACTTTCGAATCTTCCTTCAATAATATTCATCCCCTACCTCGGTTCTTCAAAGAAAAACTCTCCATTTTTTTATATTTTGGAAGAACCTATGTTCTAGAAAGTCTTTGGGCAGCCATGACAAGTTGACTAATCTGTCATCATTATCTTGTAATTAATTCCTCTCCCATTCTTGCCACCTTTTATGTATCTCCTTGTAAATATTTTCTTTCAATAAAAATTGGCGGAAGTACGTTACTCCCCTAATCTTTTCCCAAAAAAGAAAAGAGAGAGAAACTTGGGCTTATTTCTTTTGCGTTATGCAAATTAAATAACAAAATATCACTATCAGCTTTTCAATGTAAACCTCTCCTAGAAGCTGGTCTTTAGAAGATGGGTACCAATTTTTGGATCTAACTTTTGCTGTCATACTACTTTATTTTCATTATATAAAGCTTTAAATTTAAGAATATGGTCACCATATGTCACCATTTAATTTTAAATCTAACACCTTTCATTTAAAGCAGTTGGTTGCCAACCAACAAGCTAATAGCCGCTGCCACTATTGAATAAACTAAAGCAGCATGGCCTATGGGATTTATGGCATCAAACTGTGCGAAACACTTTATGATCGCTGCACAGAAAACTTCAGATATGGCACATCATGTGGAATCCATGGCATGTGGGCTCATAAATCACGCGATGGGTACCCGGTAATGATCGTCACTGAGATTGGTGAACCACTGTATCCACTGCACGGAGGGCCTTAAACTCCACCGGCATGCATGGGTCACGTAAGAAAGGGATCCTCGAACCGTTACAATAAAAGACGAGAGATCTAGAGAGAGAGATCGTACCAAGTAGACTGAGTCACGGGCGGCTAATGCAGCAATATCGGCGCAGGAGACGACCTGTCCACAAGCCTGGTCCAGAAGAGCCTTGATGTCGTTGATAGCTTGGAAGGCCGCCGGTCGGAGCGTCAGGTTGGGCGGCTGGTCCTTCTCGCTCGGATCACTCGCCGTCCCGTCCAGCAAAACCGACCCATCGCACCCCTGCATCACCACAACTCACATCATCCCCACCGCTAGATATAAACCGGATCGGTTCAGGAGACATTTGACCCGGGAGACATGAACCCGGTTCACCGGTGGCATTAGAGCACGTTACTCGTATATGATACAGTTTTCCTTGTTCATCTTCCTCCTTTGAACTGAACGCAAAATAAATTTAGTAGGCTTTGTAAGAGTTGCAGAGTTATGGTAGATTACCTGAACGAAGCAGTCATGGAAGTGGATGCGGAGGAGGCCGGCGGCGAGGCCGATGTTGCTCTGAAAGGCCGTCGAGAGGTAGTTTTGGATAATGGACTCGGCGTGGGGGCAGGTGGACTTATAGAAGGTGAAGGAAAGGCCCTCCACTATGGGAGGATAGGTCTGGGCCTCTGAAATGGAGGACAGGAAGGCAAGGGAAGAGACTAGGACGAGAATTAGGAAAGGAGCCATGGCCTTAGCAAGAAGGTATAGCGAAGGCTTAGGGGGCGTGTTCCGAGCACAGGCCTCCCTGGCCCAAGCTGTCCTTTATTTATAAGCATTTATTCTTGCACACCTTGAAGACTATTGACTTGCTGTGAAAACTCGCTCACGCAAAAATAGATTTTTTTTTTTCCTCAAAGTTTTAAAAGTCATGGTTACTTCGTTGATTTTAACCCCCACCCAGCCATTTATTTGATAGTAGACATTGATTTAAACCATTAATAACGGTTTCTAATACATTTGGAAAGGTTCTCCAACAAATGATAATATAATCACGATAGCCTAGATTTTTTTCAGAAATAATTAATCATAATAGCCTACGTTAGCAGGTAGAGATTAGCTTAATTAATTATGATCATGAGACAAGAGTGACTGCTTACTGTTACAAATACAAATTAAGAAGGGCAACGCAGTCCTTCAATTTTTAAGCTCCAGTTTCGAGAAAGCAAAAGAAGTATTAGCTTTTCTTTATCGTTTCTTTTTATAAATGGTGTTGGTGGCCCGGTCCTTTAATTTAGTACAGATGTTCATTGTTTTAGGGAGTATTTGATCCCCCTTCATCAGCCATAGATCAACTTCATCACACCATTTATGTACACAATAGACTAACCCTAAACTTCTTCAATCATATTTCGTTGATGCTGGCTAAATATATATACATATAGATATAAAGATCATAGTTAGACGTGTGAACAATATGAATTGTTTCTCTGACCAATGCTTTTGTGACGGAAGAAAAACAGTAGTTTCCACGAACACTTCCAGGAAATTTCTTTACGTCAACGGTTTAAACTTCAAACAAGCAAAGATAATCCACCAAGAAAAGAACCAAAGATAGTGCTTCTGGACTTTTGGCGGTGCATCCCGCCCAATACGCGGACCTACTTCACAAGCTCATGATGAACTTTTGGCGGTGCATCCCGCCCAATACGCGGACCTACTTCACAAGCCCATGATGAACTCAATAGTTCCATCTTTCTTTAAAAGTATATATATATATATATTTCAAATGGATTCTCGGACACCCCACGCGTATGGGGTTAGGTTTCGACTTTCGTGCACTATTTGATGGTATGATAACATCATTTCTTGGTTTTTTTTTTTTCCCGGGCATGTGCGTTCAAATTTGAGGGCCGTTGACTCATTTTTTTTTTTTTTTTTTTTTTTTTTGGTGAGAAGTTTGGAGGAAGTAAAGAGTCTTCCCCTGAATTTAGGTAATATTATAAATGAATATGTACAATGATAAAGACATCTTTAAGGGAGATGAGTTATACGGATGATCTCAGTTACTAAGGAATATTCGTCTTTGATTTTAATAAAATAAGAGAAAGGTACCTTATATATATATATATATATATATATATATATATATAAAGAGAAAGAGAAAAATAAATTGAATTATGTTCGATTAGATTTCAGTTTATATTTAATTAAATTTTTGATCATTGGATTGGCATGCATCTATACGTATGCGTCTGAAAAAATATAGACACGTATCTGTACTTAAAAAAAATTTAATTTTTTTTAGATCTGAAGATACCTTCAGGTCAAAAAAATTTAAAAATTAAAAAAAATTCTACACCTAAAAATAAAAGCTATATATATATATATATAAAGACACTTGAAAGCGCCTTCAGATATCTATAAGCATCTTTTTTTTATAATTATTTTTAATTTTTTTTAATTATTTTAGATATGAAGGCATCTAAAAAAATTAAAATTTTATTTTTTAGATGCAGACATGCTCGTGTAGATACGCGCTAATCCAATAATCAAAGATCTGATCGGATATGGATTGAGGGCCGAATGAGCAGCTCATTCTATCTCTATATCTTGCTTACTATTATCTAATTATCCAAAATTCGAATGAATGTATGGAATCTAATTCGGCTGGCCACTAAAACAAAATAAAATAGGTTATTAATGATAAAAAAATTAATAGCGATGTACTAGCATGCTCTCCCAAAAGCATGGATAAAAGGCTAATTAATTCTTCGCGGACAGAATCGAATTTAAAGTTACGAGTAAGTGCCCACCGATGCGCTCATGATAGCACTCTTATTTACACTTTTATGCCTGTGCACGGTGGTCCCGAGAGGGGATCCAAATCCTGCCTGTGTTTTTCTATGATCAAGAGTGCTAGCTAGCATGATATCATACTCGCATGGGTAAAATGGTTCGCTATAGGCCACATTGGTGCGATGCCTCCGTTTTCTGGATTGGTGTGCATCCCCATGAGAATTGAGTGCACGGATACTACTTTGAAACGATCACCAGTCTGCTTTCTACCTAGTTCTTGTTAGCCCTTGTTATTCTGTCAGCAACCTCGTATCGCTACTTGTAACCATTGAGAGTAGCTCTTAAAGCTCGCGTGACTATGGTGCTGGTTTACCATATTGTGAGTTTTATCAACCTCATTTTTTGTTTGGAGAAATATGGTGAGTTTCCCAATCACAAGGTTCATCACGAGCATTCTAAGACTTGCCTTTTTTTAAAGTGAGGGGTGACGACCAACCGAACTCAGTCAGGATAACTTGATTTGTTAGGCTAATCTCTAACTCAGCGTGTCCTGTCGATAGAATCAAGTCACCAGAGTTCCTAACTTGATTTGCTTTGCAATTCGTTAGGGGAAACTTTCTGAACAGCTAATTATCCCATTTTGTAGGTTGATGCTTTTAGCACATGCAGGCGATTGAGAATTTGAGAGGCTCTGTCCATGTGCAAAAAGGTAGAAAGCCTATTAGGTCCAAGGGCTATGCAAGATTATGCACTTTTAATGACGATATCAGTATCATATCCTCAAATCCATACACAGCTACCATGAAACTTTGCCTGTAAACTGAACTGCTGCTATCTTTGATTTATGATATATATATATATATATATATAATAGTCTACACAGAATTCTTCATTTAGTTCTCCAAGACAAAGCATTACGGTAGGAAGGATGGTCTCCATATATGACTTTTTCTCTTCAAGATGAATGCCACGTTCATTCGTCGTATGCCAAGGAAAGTTGATGATCTGTTGCATTAGGGACCACGAACCATGTCTTCTCTTCTTTCCACTAGGAAAGCGAGGGGCTACATGCGATGGAACCCTGCGCTCATTCGGGACCACGGACCTTTTTTTTTCTTCCGTCGAACAGGTGGAAGACCGGGTAAAATCTTGAGCTTTCACACCGGTGATTCTCTTGGCAGCACATAAATAAGTAGAAATGATTACGTTACTTTATTCCTGTGGCCGCCCATGTGAGCGGAGTCTCTGGTCTTAGATACCCCGCGTACATGACCCGGAACCTAGCCAGCGAGACGATGGATGGATCCAAAGGAAAAGGGATGAAGTGCCACCGTCGGCAGGTCTTTTGGTTACAAGGATGACATGTGATTTCTAGACTATCTGGCTAGGATCGGGGTTGCGTCGACGGGCGGATGAATGACGGAGTGTATTTTGATATCTGTATGGTGGGTGATCTAGCGGTGGATCCTTCTTTCACGCCAAAGGTTTGCACCCCCACCTTGCTGGCTAAGGAGAAGGATATTTAGTTAATAGAGATTATTATTATTATTGTTGGTGCAGAATCTAATTGATGCTGGATCGAATTGGAGTCGAGAAAGATGAGATCACTGCCGGTGACCTGCAAAGCAAAATCTCATCCAGAATCGATGGTGGTGGCTCCGGCAGGACCCTCCAATGATCAAATCAGCTCTTATGGCCAACAGAAATGGAATGCTCAAGAAAGAATACAGTAGAGTTTTGGAAAGAAGAAGAGAGCTTAGAGAAAACGTATCTGGAGAGTCTTTTTTATAGACGGAGCTTGTAGCAGATTGATAGTGATGACCGTAACCATTCGGTAATGGACCGTTCGGAGCCATGTGGAGTTTGTTACGGAGAAAGATTTTCGTTGTCATGATGTAGCCATTCGTTGAGATTTAATAGTTAAAGTTCGGAGGAAGCAGGCGTTGGTTGGTGAAGAGCTTTGATATACATCAATTCCAGAGGAGTTCGGACTTCTAAAGAAAACTTGACTGAAGAAAAAATCCGAAAGAAATTCAGCTCCTGAAGAAATCTGACTGAAGGAGAGATTCGAAAGGAGTTTGGCTCTTGTAGGAATCCAACTGAAGGAGAAGTCCGGAAAGAGTTCGGACTTCTAAAGGAAACTTGACTGAAGGAGAAATCCGAAAAGAGTTCAGCTCTTGGAGGAATCTGACTGAAGGAAAGATCCGGAAGGAGTTCGGCTCTTATAGGAATCTAACTGAAGAAGATGTTCAGAAGGAGTTTGGCTCTTGTAGAAATTCGATTGAAGGAGAAATCCATAAGGAGTTTGACTCCGGAAGGGATCCAACTAAAGGAGAAGTTCGAAAGGAGTTCGGCTCCTGGAGGCACTCAATCGAAGGAGAAATCTTGAAGGAGTTCGACCGCTGAAGGGATCCGATTGATGAAAAAGTCTGGGAGGAGTTTGGCTGAAGTCCGAAAGAAGTTCGACTGGGGTTCAGCTGTTAAAGGAGTTCGGTTGGGTTCGACCGCTGGAGGAAGAATTTTCGATTGAAGCTCTTCCATGATTACCGGTTGCATTAGACTAAGCATCAAACTGAACTTCGACGAAAATAAAATTTATCTTCAATTATTATTATTATTATTATTATTATTATTATTAGTACTACTACTAAGTGACTTTTTTTTAAAGCTTTTAGAGCTTTAATTTTTAAAATATTATTTATCAACATTTGGGGTTCCATTCATAATCAACCGTGCCTCCGCATCCCAAGTTCCTGCAAGTCTCCAAAAGATAGGTCCTGAGGATAATCTTTTCATGATATGTTTACATTATTCTATCTCTATAATTTAGCTAAAGGCCGTAAGTAAGCATCGTGTGGATAAGATAAAATGAATAAGAGATAGATAGAAATTACATAACTTTTGGATAGGGCTCGGCCATCATAAATCTTGTTGGTGCAAGACTCTGATTTCAAGCTGATATGATTGAGGTCTGACTTCTTCCAATCTGAGAGCTTGGCGTCAATTTGAAGAGCTCAGATGCCAAGAAAAATCTGCAAGAGAATTATGCCTCAATGAGGGATCCTTTAATGCTTAAGTCAACTAAAGCTTGAGAATAGTAGGAAAAAGAAAGTGACGGAGAAAGAATAAGGGCGTAGGGATGTTTACTGGAGTTGAGCTTACCTTCTTTCCTTGTTATCTTCTTATATAGAGGTTGTGTTGTAGGTTATTATGCCAAAACCTAATAGACTGCTAAGGCTTAATTCCCTAGGTTGCTAGGTCACAATTTGACAGGCCATTAGGATAGAGACACTACTACAAAAATGGTCTATGGCAGTAGTTTTCGAAACTGCTTTCATAGCACCAACGGCAATGATTTTCGTTAACCGCTGTTATAGATATATAGCAGCGGTTTTTGTAACCGCTGCTATAGGTCCGACATGTAGCAGTGGTTAACAAAAATCGCTACCGTAGGTCGGACCTACAGCAGCAGTTACAAAAAATCACTGTCATAGGTCGACCTATGGCAGTGATTCATTGTAACCGCTGCCATAAGTCGGACCTATAGTAGCGGTTAGTAGGAACTACTGATATAATCTGATTTATGACAGTGATTAATTATAACCGCTGTCATATATTTTTTATTTAAATATTATATAATTTTAAAATTTAATACCCATCTTCATCATTTATTATCTAAATAATTATCATTAGAGTGTCATCGTAAAAGATCGCCTCAATCCGATGGCCCTAGCTTCGTCGATCAGAAAAATTCGATTTCGATGACCACGAATGATGATGCGATGATCTGATAGATGGAGACCTCTGATGGATCCAAAAATCTGCAACGATGATTTTGGTGATGTTTGTAGCATACTAACAAAGTTTCACTTCAATCGGATATCGTTATCTTGGTTAATTTAGTATAAATTAGTTTTGACTGTTAAATGATAAATAAGTGATCAAAGGATCAAACGGTATCCGATTATGAGATAATTTTTTTTATAAATGATTTTGGCTACTACTTTAATCATTTTTATGGTAGTGATTATAAAATTCAACTCGTGAGATTAAGAACGATTAAAAACTATACATCTTCTGATAACCATTCTGAAATTTCATTGGTTGTTATGCTCGTGCTTTTGCAATATCTGCTTAACATGAATAATTTATATGAAAATAATTTAAATTTTACTATCATCATCATATAAAATATTTAAAATTATAACAAAGATCATTTAACTAAAAAATTATCTCATAATCGGACGTCGTTTAATCCTTTGATCGCTTGTTTCTAATTTAACGGTCGAAATTATTCCATACAAAATTGACCATGATAACGATATTCGATTAAAGTAAAACTTTGATAGTATGCTATAAATATCATCAAGATCATCATTGTAGATTTTTGGATCCATCAGAGATCTTCATCTATCAGATCATCGCATCATTATTCATGATCGTCGAAATTGAATTTTTCTGATCGATAAAGCTAGGGCCATCGGATCGAGGCGATCTTTTGTGACGATACTCTAATGATAATTATTTAGATAAAAAATGGTGAAGATGAATATTAAATTTTAAAATTATATAATATTTAAAAAAAATTATTTTTTTACCTATGGTGGCATAACCACTATCGTAGATCTATGGCAGCGGTTTGATAACCGCTGCCGTAGGTTAGGTTAAAAATCTTTAAATTTTTTTCACTCCCGTACGTGCTCAATCTCTCTCGTTCTCTCTCTCCCCCTTCTCTTCATCACAGATGAGGCTCCTCCCTCTGATCGGCGTCGCCCCTCCGACCGACGTCGCCCCTCCTCCCCCCCCGATTGGTGTCGATCCTCCTCCCCCCTAGTCGGAGTCACCCCTCCTCCCCCTCGGCCGACGTCGATCCTCCTCCCCCTCAGTTGGAGTCGCCCTTCCTTCTCTCCGGCCGGCGTTGCCCCTCCTTCCTCCTCGACCGACGCCGTCCCTCCTTTCCCCTCCCTCTCCAGCCCCCTCATCTCCGGCCGCCCTCCCGCCATCTCCCCCCCCCACCGCTCCATCCGACCCTCCCTCAGCCCTCAGCGAAACCCCTTCTCCGACCGCTGGAGGAAGAATTTTCGATTGAAGCTTTTTCATGATTACCGATTGCATTAGGTTAAGCATCAAACTGAACTTCGACGGTAGTAAAATTTATCTTCAATGATAATAATAATAATTATTATTAGTACTACTATTAAGTGGCTTTTTTTGAAAGCTTTTAGAGCTTTAATTTTTAAAATATTATTTATCAACATTTGGGATTCCATTCATAATCAACCGTGCCTCCGCATCCCAAGTTCCTGCAAGTCTCCGAAAGATAGGTCCTGAGGATAATCTTGTCATGATATGTTTACATTATTCTATCTCTATAATTTAGCTAAAGGCCATAAGTAAGCATCGTGTGGATAAGATAAAATGAATAAGAGATAGATAGAAATTACATAACTTTTGGATAGGGCCCGGCCATAATAAATCTTGTTGGTGCAAGACTCTGATTTGAAGCTGATATGGTTGAGGTCTGACTTCTTCCGATCTGAGAGTTTGGCGTCGATTTGAAGAGCTCGGATGCCAAGAAAAATCTGCAAGAGAATTATGCTCTCAATAAGGGATCCTTTGATGCTTAAGTCAGCTAAAGCTTGAGAATAGTAAAAAAAAAAAGTGACGGAGAAAGAATAAGGGCGTAGGGATGTTTGCTGGAGTTGAGCTTACATTCTTTCCTTGTTATCTTCTTATATAGAGGTTGTGTTGTAGGTTATTATGCCAAAACCTAGTAGACTGTTAAGGCTTAATTCTCTAGGTTGCTAGATCACAATTTGATAGGCCATTAGGATAGACACACTACTACAAAAATGGTCAATAACAGCGATTTTCGAAACCACTATCATAGCACCTATAGTAGCGATTTTCGTTAACCGCTGCTATAGGTCAGACCTATAGCAGTGGTTTGCTATAGATCCGACATATAGCAGCGATTAACAAAAATCACTATCGTAGGTTGGACCTATAGTAGCGGTTACAAAAAATCGCTGCCATAGGTCGACCTATGACAGTGGTTATAAAAAATTACTGCCATAGATCAACCTATGGCAGCGGTTTATTGTAACCATTGCCATAAGTCGGACCTTTAGTAGTGGTTAGTAGGAACCGCTGCTATAATCTGATTTATGGTGGTAATTAATTATAACCGCTGTCATATATATTTTTTTAAAATATTATATAATTTTAAAATTTAATATCCATCTTTATTATCTAAATAATTATCATTAGAGTATCATCGTAAAAGATCATCTCGATCCGATGGCCCTAGCTTCGTCGATCAAAAAAATTTGATTTCGACGATCACGAACGACGATGCAATGATCCGATAGATGGAGACCTTTGATGGATCCAAAAATCTACAACGATGATCTCGGTGATGTTTGTAGTATATTATCAAAGTTTCACTTTAATCGGATATCGTTATCTTGGTCAATTTAGTATAGGTTAGTTTCGACCGTTAAATGATAAATGAGTAATCAAAGAACCAAACGGTATTCGATTATGAGATAATTTTTTTTATAAATGATCTTGGCTACTACTTTAATCATTTTTTATGGTGGTGATTATAAAATTTAACTCGTGAGATGAAGAACGATCTAAAACTATATGTCTCCTGATAACCATTCTGAAACTTCACTGGTTGTTACGCTCGTGCTTTTGCAATATCTACTTAACATGAATAGTTTATACGAAAATGATTTAAATTTTACTATCATCATCATATAAAATATTTAAAATTATAATAAAGATCATTTAACTAAAAAATTATCTCATAATCAGACGTCATTTAACCCTTTGATCACTTGTTTCTAATTTAACGGTCGAAATCATTTTGTACTAAATTGACCATGATAACGATATCTGATTGAAGTAAAATTTTGATAGTATGTTATAAATATCATCAAGATCATCGTTGCAGATTTTCAGACCCACCAAAGATCTTCATTTATCAGATCATCATATGATTGTTCGTGATCGTTGAAATCAAATTTTTTTGATCGATGAAGCTAGGGCCATCGGATCGAGGTGGCCTTTTGTGATGGCACTCTAATGATAATTATTTAGATAAAGAATGGTGAAGATGAGCATTAAATTTTAAAATTATATAATATTTTAAAAAAATAAAAAAAAATATTTTTTATCTATGGCGATGTAACCGCTGTCGTAGATCTATGGCAGTAGTTCGATAACCACTGCCATAGATTAGGTTAAAAATCTCTAAATATTTTCTTCCCTCACGTGCATGCTCAATCTCTCTCACTTTCTCTCTCCTCCTCTTCATCGTCGGTGAGGCTCCTTCCCCCCGGTCGACGTCGTCCCTCCTCCCCTCCAGTCGACGTCACCCCTCCTACCCCCTCGACCGACGTTGTCCCTCCTCCCCTCTCGGCCGACACCGTCCCTCCTTCCCCCTCCCTCTCTAGCCCCCCATCCTCAGCCGCCCCCGCCACCCCCCATCCGGCCCCCCACCGCTCCATCCGACCTCCCTCGGCCCCCAGCAAAACTTTTTCTCCGGCGAACCCCCATCCGATCCTCCCTCGATCCTCCGCCGAAATCCTCCCTCCGACGAACCCCCCCTCCACCCTCACTCGAACCCCCCCCGCGAACCCCACCCCCCTCGCCCCTCCATCCGACCCTCCTCAGTCCCCAGCGAACCCTCCCTCCGATGAACCCCATCTGACCCTCCTTCGTCCCCCACGAAATCCCACCCCCTCCACCACCATTCTGATCCTTCTCCGATCGAGTGCAAAGCCTTCTTCGACCTCCTCGTCATTGTACCCTCCTCCCCTAGCCCTCCATCCCTGGCCACCCCTGCTCTCTCTTTTTTTTTTCTTTTTATTTTTTCTCTATCTCACTATCTTGCTTTTATTTTGCAGGTTATTTTTAATCCCGTCGTCCTCCTCTAGCACCATCGTCGACGATCCTCGGAGCTTTCGGTGCGACCCACTCTCTATAGCCGTAGGTATATATATATTTTTAATTTTATAGTATTATTTATTAATTATATATATTTATAATAAAATATTTATAATAAATATTATAAATATTTATTATAAATATTATAATTATCTGTATATCGTAGTTTTTGGACCGTACTATGACGGTAGTCTTGGGTCGTGTCGTGGTGGTAGCCTTGGGCCATGGATTAGATCTATCAATGGATTCGATTTGAATTAAAATCTAAATTTTTAGATCTGGACCTAATTTTAATTACTGGTACCAGATCCGAATCCGAATATCCAACAGATCTATACTTGAGAGAGGAAGGAAGGGATTCGCCTCGCCGCCATCATTGGGAGGGGGGTCTGGCCTCGCCGGCGAGGGAGATCGAGAGAGGGAGAGTGGAAGATCAAGAGAGTGAGAGAGGGAGGGAGGGGGTCCGACCTCGCTCGGCATCACTAGGAGGGATGGGGTCTGGCCTTATCGGTGAGGAAGATCGAGAGAGTGAGAGAGGGAGGGATGGGGTCCGGCCTCAACGATGAGGGAGATCAAAAAAGGGAGAGAGGAAGATCGAGAGATTGAAAAAATTGGAAGGGAGAGGTTCGGCCTCGCTACCATCGCCGGCGAGAGATCGAGAGAGGAAGAGAGGGAGTGATCGGGGGGGTAGCACACAGTCGAGTCGGCTTGGATACGCAGCCGAGCCGGCTCGGGCCGTGATCAATCCAGTTGGGGGAGGATCCTAATCGGATGTCTCAAGTACGGAGCCGGATGTCTCAAGCACGAAGCCGGCTCGACTTTCGAGCGAATAGAATTTGATATGTCATGATGTTATATTGATTAATATTCATTAACGTTGCAGATCACGATGGCATCGAAATACCATCTAGCTTTCACCCCTATCCATTGGTGGGTTACGCACAGTTCAGCATCCGAGGAGCAGTCGGAGCATACTCTATCCACCTCGACATCGACTGCTCAGGGACCTTCACCGACAGCATCTACTCCACCGGCAGCTGAGCCTCTACCATCGCAGGCATCTGAGTGTACGTTTTTATTATATTAGCACAACTTTATTTTTTATATAGTATTTGTATACTTATATATTTGCATAACGTATTTGCATTGTAGGTGCATCATTCAGTCGGATATTTTGCGATCCCACATGTATGGCATACGTGTGGAACCGCTAGCATCAGGTGATGGTGCAGTATGATGCGGAGGGGATGCCGATAGGGGAGACCGTGTGGGAGATGCATTTCTTTTTTGAAGTGCTTGTGAGGCGATCGGACATCATTCCCATAGAGCCTAGAGACTGGCGTTTGATGGATGCTACCATCAGGGATCGGGTATGGGAGGAGATATGGATAAATACGCACATCTTAGTTATATTTATGCATTTTATATATTTACACTATATATGTTTGATTAGAATAATTTTGTAACTGATTTTTGATAAATTTGTGTAGAGGAGGTATGACTTTTTCGATCATGAGAGGGCTCGAGATGCCCGACTGAAGAAAATTGGAGAGTTGTACTGGGGTTACAAGGTCAAGCTCTATAGAGGATGGCTCGAGCATCGACGAGACACTCCGGAGGAGCTTGTTTCCTGGATATAGGATCGTCCTCCGAGCTAATGGGAGAGGATGGTTAGACATCGGAAGAGCCAGGAGTTCGAGATAAAATTTCTAACTTTTAAATTTTTCAATATGCTTAAAATTTTATTTAAATATTTTTTAAATATTTATTATTTATTTGAATACTTGTTAGGCTATCTTTCATCAGAATCGAAAGAACCGTGTAGTCCAGGAGTATACACACACTCTAGGCCACGAGTCTATGGCCAGTAGTGTGCATAGAGAGGTAATTAATTCTAAATGTTACTAGATAAATTAAATTTATATTTTTTATCATCTTTCTGATAAATTTATTCTTTGTTATAGCTGATGAAAGATGAAGTGATGCCCAGCCGTAGCGAGATCTTTCGATTCAGCCGCACGGATAAGACGGACAGGCCGATGAACGTCACGATCAGACGCATTTTTGTAAGTATTAAATATATTAGTATATATAATTAGTATTATAACTTTTTTTATAAAATTTTATTTTAATTTATAATTACAGAATCAATTAGATTAGCTCGCGAGCGAGGGCCCGGATACCTCTGAGCCTCATGACCATCTGTCTCAGATCTTGGGGCTTGAGCACTCTGGGAGGATCCAATGTAAGCCCGAACACACGTCAACGAGCTACTGATCCGAGGCGAGCATCTCCTCATAAATTTTTGATGTCGTCAGTCGGAAGGAGATTGAAGAGGCATTGGCACGGGCAGATTATGCTGCGACGCGGGCAGATCGAGTTGAGGAGCACACATCTCATCTGGAGGACATCGTGAGAGACATGATGTCGATGCTCAGCGCGTGTTTTAGAGTCATAGATTTTGAGAATATGTTGGCCCACATTCCAGCTCTAGCTCTCGCTCCGGCTCCCGGTGACGACGACGATGACGATGATGTAGATTTAGGAGACTTTTGATGTATTTTATTTTAAAAAAAAAATATTATAATAAATTTTATTCGATAATAAAATTTTAGCATTTTAGAATAATTTTTATTTATTATATTTTCTTATGTTATATATCTATATTTATCAGATAAAATATATAAAAAATAAAAATTTTATTTTTTAATTATTGAAGATCTACGGTAGTGGTTTTATAACCGTTGTCATATTCGTGCCAACCGCTAGTATAAGTCCGATGCCAACCACTACATTAGACCTATGGCAATGGTTAAGAAATCGCTGCTATAGATAACCTATGGCTGTGGTTATGTAACCGCTGCTATAGATCGATTTATTGTAACGGTTTATAAATCGCTGCAATAGGCTATCTATGGCAGCGGTTCTAACAATTGCTGCCATAGAGCTACGGCGATGGCTACAGTAGCGACGGTTAGAGAACCGCTGTCATAGCCTATGGCAACTATTTTTTGGACTACGGCAGTGGTTATAAACCGCTGTCGTAGTCTTTTTTTGTAGTAGTGAGAATATGTTTGCTAACCTTGTGAATCAGATTTATCAAAAGATTTTAAGAATCACCTGCATGGTTGAATAAGCCGACGACTTGAGATTGGCATAGAGCCAAGGCTCTGCCTTAGGTGTGTCAGCACCCATGTAGGTCGTTAGGCTTTATTTTCTATCGTCAGCTAGATCCCTACTTTAGGGTCGGTAAATGTTTAACCCAGAGATTGAACAAAAGTCGATGATGTAGCACCGTTTCATCCCGGGCTCTTGGGTCTCTCATTGATATCTAAGGTAGTCTCATTGGGTCATCAGTAGATGTTGGGCTACAATCCGAGGAGGTAAGGTTGGGTTGGATGACGACTAGCCTCCACAACACTGGTTCTCCGATCCTAAGTCTGAAGTGGTTTCTTCATTGCTTCGGACGAAGAGAGAAGTTAGTTCTATGGTCGATCGTCGATTATCGATCTGACCTTTCTGCTCGAAATATCTATTTCATAGTGTTACGGAGGGAATCTTAGTTTCATCGGGTCATACTACAATGAATAATACAATTAGTGACCAAACAAGTCATCGTAAAAAGACAAAAATTTGTTGCTAAAATATTTTAGCAACCAAAAAACATGATAGGTAATTTGGTCGTGGAAGCCCCATCGCCAAATGTCTTTCGTGACCAATTTTGTGTTTGGTCGGAAAATATGGATGTAAGGTGACCAATTTTGTGTTTGGTTGGAAAACTATGGATGTAAGGCGACCAAATCGAATGGAAGTTGGAAAAAAATAAAAATTTTTAACATGACTAATTATTTGAGTCACCAAAGAATCAAATTTTCATCACAAAAATATGTGATATTAATTCGACAAAGATTTAACAACTGTTGCACGTGACAATTCATTCACCACGTGACAATTCATTCACCACCAAAATTAGTTGGTCACAAAAAATATTATCAATTCCAACCTTTATATTTTGATTGTGAAATATTGAGAAAGATCAAATGCATGTTCTATGAAGCAAGTCATTCACCACCAAAATAATTAATCATGAAAAATTTGATCATCACCAACCAACCATTTTGGTCACCAAAAGTTTGGTATAGCATGCACGACCAGTTACTTTGGTCGGCTTTGAACTGCGGTGATTATCTAAAAAACCATTACCAACCAACTTTTTGGTTGTAAAAAAGCAAATAATTTTAACAACCTACTTTTTGGTTGGGAAAAAAGTTTTTTTTTTCTTTTTTTTTGCCAGCATACCTATTAGATATCTTTGCATGTCCCTGTTGTTCCTGGTATCACATAATATTTCAACATATATTTCCATAGATATATCTCTTTATAACTAAGAATCCACAAATCAATCAAACTTGAAATATTGCAAGGGAAGAACATCCAAATACTTCTAATTGTAAATATAAATTTATCAATATATACATACAATAATCCATAACATAGATCTATAATGTCCAAACTATCATTACAGGAAATTGCTGACATCAAAAAATACAAACACTGATTCTTCAAAAGATCAAACATATGCACAAATAGGTAACAAAATAGTCAAATGGTATTAAGTTGAATCTAGCAAAATTTCAACTTCAGTTGATGTTCAGCAACCTGCAAGACTCAAAATCAGCATCCAAAATCAGCAACCTGCATGACAAGTACACAAATATTATAAGAAACTTAAAGATACATAATCTGTGCAAAAGTTAACTTATACTCTTACCTTCAAATTAAAAATAAAAAATCAACATGAACAACTTGTTTTCAGGACACGAGCATTTGTCCCAATAGTAATTGAGAATGATACATAATTAGGACAATATTAATATAAACACTGCCATGTCTCAACCTTCATACCAAGAACTTACTACGAAGAAATTTTGATGCAAGACATAAATATAGGAAGCAACCTGCAATTGCAGTTGATGGATCTATACATGAGAGCCACTTGTCTATCTTCTTTATTTCTTTTAGATTCACAAAATGAGTTAACTGTATATTCAATTGATCTGAGAATATGAGAATAAACTTAAAAAAAGTTAAAACAAGCAAGGATCCGTTGACTTAACTCTATACCTTATCAACATGTCCATAAAAACTCACTAATGTCAGCACATCTCGACATCACACAATTACTAATGCAGTATCCATTTTTCTTTATAGGACAGTTGCTATTTCTCTTCACACCTTTTATGAACGTCAAGAACATAGTTGATTATTGCAGTTATAATTAAGAATCATGTATTAGGTTAGTAGAAGGTAGATTACAGCACCAAATAGTGATGCCACTTATGACATAAATTCTTTTCCTGCAACAAATCTAAGAGGACTGCAACATTACACATCGGAATCAGTGGATCATCTATTTTCCAGCTGCCCTTTCTCATCAATTTGAAAAGCTTTTTGCTTAGCCTTGGAAATGCTTCATCCGCTGTCCCCTTTCAGATTCTGGATTGCAGGGGGTATCTTGCCTTGGACACAGTAGTGGGTTCTGCTTTGATAGCTGTGGGACAGTAGTTGTTGAGTGACTATCCTCTTTTTTTGTAATCTTGTAATTGCTATTTCTGTCTTTTTTCAATAAAATTCTGGATGGCCTCTTTACTGATCTCCCGCACCATAAAAAAATAAAAAAATAAAAAAATCTTATAAAAAAATCTATCTGTTCAACCAGATGTTCTATGATTGCTGCCTCTGTTTTTCTTTGTTTTCTTTTTTTTTTAGTTTTTTTTTTTTTTTTGGATGGTAGAAATGTAGCCCGTAGGCTTCATTAATATATATAGTTCATCTTACATACTGTATACCTGGTGCTTTTGGACAACATGATAAGCAGCAACTGATGCTGAAAAAGTGAAGCAAAAGCCAAACATTGCATCGGGATAAAGATAACAAGATCATCTGCTATATGCAAAATAGAACCCATAGAATACATGGAGTGAGACAGTAAGTGGTTCCACTGACATCTAACTGAGTATACATAGATATGAGTTGCAAGATGGTGGGATGAGGGCATATAGTGAGCTAGAGTTGTTAGATACCAAGGATGTGAAGAGAAATAGCAACCGTCCTATAAAGAGTTATTGATGTAACTTATCAAGATTTGTTTTGTCTTTGCAACATTAGAGAGTACCCTACAACAACTCCAAGACCAAGGAGTTACAACACAGAGCGCACACATTCAAGCTCATATATAAAATATTAGACAGATAAAGTAGAAAAAGAAATATTTACCAATATAACAATCAAGAACAAGTTCTATATGATATCCATAAATACTACATAACTATCAACACAATTTTATCCACCTACGTGCAATGGGTGTGATTCATAACTTATTGAACCTGTATGGTTATACAAATACAAATATTAAATATCATTGTATTAGTTTTGAATGCAGGTATTGCACCATGGATGTTAAATTATATTGCAAGACCATTACACCTAGAAAAATCAACTATGATATGTCGAGAGATATGGTTGTATAACCAAATTAAATTTCTGTCCCAACTAAAATGCCTTCGGCCTAAGATGATGATCTAGAGGGAGACTATTACATGGCAAGTTCATATTGGATAATACCAAAGTAATTAGAGAAAACAAGCATGGTAGTGCCTTTAGCCATCAAATATTTTATTTGTTGTGGTAAATGAAAGCAAGGTTGGTTAGTTGGTACCATACTGATACCGAACCGACATGTAATCTCATGCCATACATATTTGTTTGTATATGTATGATTTATGGTAACAAAGATTTATGGTAATCTTTCATGAAATCTACTTACCTCTAGCCTTTCTGCTGAGACTCAGACATGCCTACCTTGAAATTCTTGGTTCTGGTAACAAAGAAATGCAATTTGTAAATGAAGAGTGTGACATAATGTATTAGCATTATGTTGCATTATGTTACATATATGCAACTAACTTCTAAATCTAATGCTATAATTAAAATTACCATAATAGTCTGGAGCTAGATTGATCCTATGCAGCAAGTAACATTTCAATCAGACATCCTTGTTGATCCAACCTTTCCCTGAGCTCATGTACATCCTCTTTCAACTGATGGTTTTCCAATCGAGATTCTTTTAGTTGTTCCTCAAGTTGGTTTATCTTGAACTTTGAACTTGATGCTTAGTGTGGCTTTGGTCCATGCCCAAGTCCATGAATGTATCCAGAGCACACTCCTAAAACTTTATTACAAATCTCATCGATAGTCAT
This sequence comes from Cocos nucifera, assembly GCA_006176705.1. Classification (NCBI taxonomy): domain Eukaryota; kingdom Viridiplantae; phylum Streptophyta; class Magnoliopsida; order Arecales; family Arecaceae; genus Cocos; species Cocos nucifera. Next base: position 2,622,488 of record QRFJ01000057.1, on the reverse strand, counting down.
CAAGTTTCCTTTAGCTTCAGATTCAGCCAATAACCTTTGCATCTCATTATAATACATAAAAATCATTATGTGATTAAAAAGTGTACAACTAGTAAAAATATAATATCTCATAGCATAAACATTTATATAATAAATAAAAATAAACATGTTGACTTACATAACATTCCTATGCATGTGCATTTGCCCATACACCGGCTGAATTACAATATGTGCGCTTGAACAACATAATTCTATCGCACTCTTCCCCATTAAGCTCTTTTAGTGACTAATATTGTACCAAAATAAATAAATATTAGGAAAAAATAAATTATGATCAATAATATAATAGTTATAATATACTCTCTTATAATTTCATGCCGCATTGCTACAAATGACATAGATCTTTTTTTATGTGACATCTTTGCCTTTGCTCGATTTGCAGCATTGATTGAACATCGTTCCTTAAGAAAAATAGAACACAAACATCTTTGAAACAATATTAACTACTCTTTTCATTGGTACAACATCTTTTTCATACAGACTAATAAAAATAAAAATCAACTTTTATTACTAGATAGTAAATGGATATAAGATGATAGACCTGTGTACGAGGATTAGACCAATAATCACATAGCTCATCCCAATTCTCTTGAGAAACATTGGCAGGCTTATTTCGCCTTGCTTCCGCATCATAGCTAAATTTTAAATAATGCTTTCATAATCTTAATCGCACGTCCTTCCCACGTGCTTGTAACCTTCGAAGTACACATTTTGATACTTCAGCAACCTCTCTCAAATTTTGAATTTCCAATTTACTCTGAAAATTATATTAAAAAAAATTATAGTTAAAAGCACTATCATTCTATGTGCATGCAGTAATATCTCATCAATAAGAAATGAACAACTTGTAAGAAATAAACAGTAATACTCCAATGTCTTCACATTCATAAGAAAATTCTATAACTTTTTATGAAAATGCATAAGAAAGGTCTTACCTGCAACCTATCAAATGCAGGATTTAAATCATCTTTATTTAAATCCTTAAATCTTTTTGGCACACGCATACATTCACAAGCAAGAAAACCCACTTCACTAGAGAATTTAGATGATTGCACTCGATCAGTAGGTCTCCCTTGGTCTACATCAATCGTTATTGTCAGCTTCTTACCGAGTGCCTTTTTCATTTTGCATAGCCCAATACCATGAGTAGGACCACGATCCTTCTTCTTTGCTGTAGAATCTACAAATATTTAAAAATATAATAAATAAACATAATTTTTATCAACTTAGTTAAAAAATAACTACATCACCTTGTGCACTTGGGTCATTCGGAACTGTATCGTCGTGCTGAATATTTGAAGGACTTGGAGCTATAGAAGTGGGCCGACTAGGTGGCTCATTTGGAGCTATAAAAGTGGGCTGACTAGGTGGCTCATTTGGAGCTGTAGAAGTGGGCCGACTAAGAAATTCTATATCATCATCACCAGGTGAGTTAGATGGCTCCACTATTTGGATAGGTTTGGTGGATTGTATAAGCCTGAAGCTACGCCTGGTACCGACATGTTTCAACCCCGGAACTATTCTTAAGTATCACTGTAAATAAATACTTAAGTTAGCACAAATATGAACACGAGCAGATATAAGAAAAATATGAATGAAAATAAAGATAGTGTATAATCATTTATTATATGAAAATAGAGATAGTAACTATGCATCAGCATCAATGTCACTTTCTTGATCATCATTAGTTATGTCCGCATTATCACAATATTCTACTAATGTTTCATCTTCTAACTCATCATCTATGCCAAATTCATCAACTTCTTCATGTGCTCCATCTATTGTGTGTACTACATTAGCTTCAATAATATCTGGATGCTCTAATCAAAGTTCCTACATCTAAATGTTCAATCATTGAATCATTCTCGGACGGCTCATTATCTTGATACACTTGATCATGGGTAATCAACATGTCGTTAAAATCCATGCTTTCATCTTGAACTTCTAAAACATCAAATATATACCAATGTTGGAATTTTTGCACAACTCGCCAATTTTTTCCTAATTTGGTATCATTGAGGTAGAAGACTTGTTTTGCTTGGCTGGCAAGTATAAAAGGATCATTATGAAATCATGTTTTGGTTACATTTATACTAATAATCTTTCCATCTATTTGTATGCTAGATCTCTTATTCCCAACATCAAACCAAATGCCCTTGAAAAGAACTACTCGGCCGCTTATCTCTTATATATTCTAACTCTATGATCTCACTGATTATGCCATAGTAGTCAATGACATCATCCCATTATTTCCTTCTACAGTCAGCCCACTATTTTGACTTCTACGACGGTCATAACGATCTCTTGTATGAAATCTAACACCATTGATAATGCAACCGACATACTTTCTAACACAAATGTGAAGTCCACAAGCTAATGAATAGAGTGCTTCCGTTGCTTCTGGTGCTTTTTGGTTGAACAAGCGCGTCATCTACAAAAAAGTTAAAAAATATTTAGTTGATATAGTTAATGTAGATATACACTTAAATTATGATAATTTACTTACACGTCGTTTAAACCATGATGGGAATTGCTCCTTATATCTTCTCTCTATATTAGTTGTACATTTTTTTTTAAGCTTCTCTAAATGTTGTCTGTTAAGTAAAGCCACAATTAATTTACAAATGACATAACCATTGGTTTTTACATCTCCAATATTATCACTTATAAATACTTACTCAAGATAAGATTCCAACTCCTTACAATTAGATAGCACATACCAATGAGCCATCTCGAGTTCATTTGGTGACATTTGAAAATATTTTGCTGCTCCCAGCGATCGAAATCTATAAGAGAAAATGGATAATCCACCATCTTCTACTATGTCACAATTCCTTTCCTCTCTATTGAAATGAGTCTCAATTCTATGAAGATAAAATGAGCAAAAAGTCAAGCATTCATTAACAATGTAAGCCTCGGCTATTGAACCTTCAGGATGAGCTCTATTCCGCACATATCCCTTAAAATCTTCCAAAAATCTAATGAAATAAATAAATATTATATTAATAAATTATTTATTTATTATGTTAACAACTACTAAAAGTAAATTATAGTTTAACTATTTGTATTATCTTTTAATAGGATACATCCATCGAAATTGTACAGGACCTCCAAGCATTATCTCATTTGGAAGATGAATTGCCAAGTGCACCATGACATCAAAGAAAGCAGGTGAAAAAATTATTTCAAGCTTGCAAAGGATCAATACAATTTCTTTTTCCATTTTCTATACTTCTTTTACATTAAGTGTCTTGGAACATAGGCGTTGGAAAAAATCTTCCAACTCTGCTAGTGCAATACAAACATCCCTTCGCAAGCATCCACGAATGCCAATAGAAAGTATCCTTTGAAGAATAATATGACAATCATGAATTTTTAAACCAATGACTTTCCTTCATTCATACTCACACACTAAGAGATATTTGAAGCATATCTATCCGGGAACTTCACTAACTTAAAAAACTCATACAATATCTGCTTCTCATTCTTAGTTAAAGTGTAATAAGCAGGTGGAATAATATATGAGCCATCACTTCTCTGCATTAAGTGTAATTCCTTTTTTATGCCCATATCCTTCAAATCTTGCCTCGCCTTCAAAGTATCTTTTGTTTTTCCATCAATGTTCAAAAGTGTACCTAAAATATTATCACAAATATTCTTCTCTATATGCATAACATCAAGTTATGCCTCCATTTTAATTTTCTCCAATATGGCAACTCAAAAAGAATGCTTCGTTTTGTCCAATTCAACTCTATCGGAGAGCATTTTCTTTTCTACTTTTAGGATGCTTTCCATGTTGCACATCTTTTAAGCTTGCCAATTGTTGCAATACATCATCCCCTAATAACTCTTGTGGTGGCATTCGATGCTCAATTTTTTCATCAAACTTCTTACTTTCCATCAATTATGATCATGTGGCAAGTATCGTCGATGCCCCATGTAATAAATTTTACTTCTTAACCTGTGAGAACATGTCTGGTAATTACAAACTGGACATGCCATATACCCTTTTGTACTCCATCCAGACACATTTCCATATGCTGGAAAATCATTTATAGTCCATAATTGGGCAGCATACAATTGAAAATTTGATCCACTGCAAGCATCATATGTCTGCACACCAGTTTTCCATAAGTTATTTAATTCATCTATCAAAGGTTGCATATATACATCAATATCTTTTCCAAGTGCTTTGGGGCCCGGAATAAGTAGTGACATCATGAAAAATTACTCCATACATTTTCAAGGGGGCAAGTTGTACGGTACCAAAATAACTAGCCACATGTTGGATTAAAACCATCAATAGCGAGACCAAGTCTAATATTACGAGGATCTGCAGCAAACCATGGAAAATCATTATCAAATGCTTTCCATGTTTTTGAATCAGCTGGATGTCTCAACACTTTTCCACCATCTAAACGCGTATCCTTATGCCACCGCATCTCTAAGGTAGTTTTTCTTGACATATAAAGACGTTGCAACCTCGATTTTAATGAAAAGTAACGTAATATCTTATGCGGTACTTTCTTGCCCTTACCATCATTGATTTTCCACTTAGATGTATGACAAATAGAACACTCTTCATGATTTTCAAACTCTTTCCAAAATAATGCACAATCATACTTGCATGCATGAATAGCTAGATATCTTAAATCCAATTCATGCAACACATTTCTTGCCTCGTAGTGGGACTTAAGAAGTGTCTTCCCATTTGGTAATGCTTCTTTTAATAATTTCAGCAACATATCAAATGATTTGTTGCTCCATTTATTATAAATTTTCAAATGGAGCAACTTCACCAAAAATAATAAAGTAAAAAATTTTGAACAACCTGGATATAATTCTCTTTCAACATCCTTCAAAAGTTTAGTAAATGTATCTTGTGAACTATCATTTACATTAAGATCAGACACACCATTATCATGACCTATGTGATAATTATTCATGAAATTTTCAAAGTCCTCCAGCATTTCATGGACTCCATCATCCTCCTCCATATCATTGCATGCCATTCCATCATCATCCAGATCATCATAATCATAAAAAGTTTCATATGCCCTAGAAATTTTAAAGATTGAACACTCCCCATGAAATATCCATCTTGTATAATCTGTATCGATCCCTCGAATCAGCAAATGACTATGAACTGTATCTTGACTCTTAATATATAGGTTCAAATAATCAATACATGGACATCTAATCTCATACTCTTTACTCATATGATCAGCTACGAATTCCATAAAGGCTTGAACTCCCTTAACATACTGTTCAGTCCATTTTTGTGCGGTCATCCAACTCTTATCCATCATGCAATGATACGTAAAATACGAGATAAAAAATGCACTTGAGTTCTCAAAAATAATCTCTTCGATTTTCGTATCCGTTCTAACCTGAGAAAAAAAACCAACCATATAACAATGAACTTTGTAAGTGAAAAATTACATATAACAATGACTGGTCCTGAAACATACCTTCTATCAAATTAGACTTTGTGGAGAATTATTTATTCCAATTATGTGGAGATTGGAGAATTGTTTATTTTTGGTTTCTTAGATTATTAGATATAGATTTGGATAGATTGGCACAGCTACCTTTTAGAAAGCATATCTTGAATAGATATATGATAGATCAAAAATTTACCAACACGAATCTAGTGTATTGATTAAATAGATCAAAATTCTATTTTTAAATTAGACTATTTCATTAAATAGATAATCTAACAAATTATAATAAATTAACAAATTAGATGGTTAAGTGTGGATATGTCCCTTCTAATTCATGTCATAGATGATCTACTAATATAATTACTATAGTAACATGTGGGAGGCACAACCAAAGCTTTATAGTTGATGATCGAACTGTACACAACTGAATATACCAAAGAACAAGACCTCTTTAAGCAGAAAGCACACACATTGAACAAGAATCTTCTAATCACATACTTAATGCTTCATCAGTTTATGGCCATTTTCATATCACCAAACTGTACCTGATGTTAATGATTTGCCCATCAATATGCATTATAACCTAACGTCAATAATAAAGAGCATCATGTTATTCCAAACTCTAATACCATGACATATTGATAAGAACACGTACATTTACACATCAAAACACAACAATAAATGCAGAAATTCATATATATGGGTTCATGTATTTGAGAACTTCATAATAATTAGCAAATGGGAAGAGTAAAAAGGAGAATATTTATTTCTAGGCATATCTCTCAAGCCACTATGCCACAGATATTAGCAATCACAGAACTTTGCCATTGCTGTAAGAAAACCAAGATAAGATAATGACCAACAGTATCAGTTCGCTAATTTAGATCAAGGAAGTCTTAAATCACCACAACGATCAGCATACCTTATTCAAAAATCTAAAAAATTTCTTTGACTAATACCAATTAGCCTATCATCACAAATCTTTATCAATTATCATACTACATCTTCATTTCATGCTTCTGCACAGAAAAGGTGTTGCAACAATCAGCATGCACAATAAGCATTGATTTATTTTACGAAAAATAAAATGTAAACAAGAAGAGTGTGGAACAAGTAATAAAATAAAAAAATCAAAAATATTACAATAGTAAAATGATGTCGAACATTTATAGTCACCATAGCATAAGGCATGGCTGCTGGTTACACTTACTATAGCATGAATATGGCCATGTTAACAGTACCACTACAGTAACTAGAACCATTAAATTATTAAATAAAATCTAAGATTTTAATAGCCGCCCTTGATTCCCAATAGCCTATTAAAACCTATAACAAACTAAAAATAAAAGAAAATTAACAAATTGACTAAAATTACATGCAATAAAAATCCTTGAGGTCGGCAGCCATCCTATGCATCATGAAATGATCTGAGATCTCTATTAATGTGTGTGCAAGTTACAGAATAATAGCATCCATATTTGTAAGAAGAATGAGAAGTGAATATGTCAACAAAGAAACTGAATCAAGCATAGGTAAGAGGAAGATAGAAGAAAGAAGAGGAAGGACTGAGAAGAGAATAGTTAGGAAGAGAGAACTAGTTGGCCATAAGAAGAAACAACCCTCATTTCTATCCCCCAAGAAATGAGAAAATAGAACATGACACCTTCAAATCAAAAAATCACCATATTTTTGTCATCGGGTAGAAGGTGGAGCAGCTTCTCACCGGCCCGACACCGGCATCATCAGGGGCTGGGGCTCCGAGGAGGTTTCCTCCTCCACCGTCGCCACCATGGCCAAACCTCCGGCGACCCACCTTCAAGAACCGACTGGACCTCCGGCATCCGGCACCGGCGATCTAGGCACGGATCCGGCTCAAGTACCGGATCGGCTTTGCAAAGAAGGCAGAGCAGAGGTGGGCCAGGAAGTCCGGCAGCGGGTGATGCTACTGCTGGTCCTGCTCAAGGCGGTGGTGGCGGTAAGGGGGCTGGTGGTGGAAGTGGCCAGATTTAGCCCGAGCGATTTAATGGGAGGCCATGATGGAGCAATAGAAAAAATCCCAAACAGAGGAGAGAGATCAATAGTACCTTAAAAAATTCCAGAGAAAAAATTTCCTTCACCTTGCTTCGATCGGCGACCGGCGACCGGCGATGAGGGACAAGCTTCAGGATCAGAGAGGTGGTGGAGACCGAGAGATGCCAAGCCAACCCTTGCATGAGAGAGGCAGAGCCCAGCGAACCAAGGGGGAGGCGTGAGAGAGGAGAAGGAAAGGGGGAAGGTGTGCATGAGAGAGGGGGAACGCGTGAGAGAGGCGGAGGCAAGGAAGGAAAGTGGGGAGGCGGAAGAATGGGGTGTGTTGGTGCAGAAATCGTCCTCGCCGGAGTCGAGGCCGCTGAGGTCGCCGCCGGGACCTATAAAATGAAGTCCCATCCGAAATCGGTAGGGATGGCTCCAACAGGACCCTCCGACGGTCAAGTTAGTTTTCGGCCAACAGTAATGGAGTGCTCGAAATCAGTTCCGGAGCTTAGAGGTGTGCTCGGAATCAGTTCCGAAGCTTAGAGATGAGGAGGAGAGCTTAGAGAGTCGAGAGTTCAGAGAGCTTAGCCTTAGCGTATCTGGAGGGATCCTTTTATAGCGGAGCTTAGTTGATGGTGACAGCCATGCCGTCTGGCAGAGAGTCGTTGGGCAGCATGGAGTTCGGTATGGAGAGGATGGCGTCGTCCGGTGGATCGTGGGAGCCACACTGGCACGTCGTGGGCCGCATGGAGTCCAGTACGGAGAGGAAGGCGTCGTCAGGGAGTGGCGTTGCCAGAGGTGGTAGCCATGTCATCTGGTTTCGTTGCCTACCGCTGATGGCGACGAGTCATCTCTAAGGAGAGTCCGGCAGAAAGGAAGGCTGGGGGAGTTCGGCTGGCTGAAGGGTCAGCCATCTGTAGAGTTCGGCCGAGGGACGATTGCCGAGGAGTTCGACCGCTGAGAGGCCCGAAGAAGCTCGGTTGGGGCCAGTTGAAGAACTTCAGTTGCTAGTTGGTTCGGCCAGGGCGCTGAGGAGTTCGGCCGCCTGGAGTCGGTCCGAATGGGTTCGGCCGCCTGGGCTCGCTTGGAGTCGGTCCGAAGGAGTTTGGCATCCCAGGAGTCCGAAAGAAGCTTGGAAGCTGACCAGTTCGTCCTGCTGGAAGAAGCTCGGCCGTTGGGAGTTCGGCCGCTTGGCAGTTCGGCCGGCTGAAGGAGTTCGGCTAGACCAGTGCGCTGAAGCTCTTCTGCGGCTACTGGTTGCATTATGCTGAGCGTCGGGCCGGGCTTCGACAGGAGCGAAATTTATCCCCAACAGGGTGGATAGGGTTTTGGTGGCACGGGAGATGGAGGCATGGGGTGGATAGGGGGTTTTGGTGGCATGGGGGACAGATTGGGGTTTTGGATCGGGGTTTTGATGGGATGGGGAGGCGAGTGGGCAGACATCAAGGTGGGAGGAGAATTCACGAAAACGTGAAATCCTGGCACGTATTTTTTTTTTCTCTAATTATCCACTAAAAAATTAATTAAAAAATTAAAAATTTTAAATATATTTATCATCAATAATTTTAGTAATTAAATTTTTTATTAAAAAATAAAAAAAATTTATGAATAAATTATAATTGATCGTGAATAATTTTGGTGGGTCAGTGCGCTAGATTTTTCTTGATGAAAATAAAAAAAATGATCACCAATTTTTCATGATGCATCTCAAACAACACCAATATTTTTTTGGTTGCAAATCATTATAATTTAGTTGGTAAAAACTATAATTTTTTCCAACCAAATTAAAATTTGGTCGAAAATATATTTTTTTTGTAGTATTAGTAGATGCTAGGCTGCAATTTGAGGAGGTAAGGTTGGGTTGGATGATGGCTAGCCTCCACAACACTGATCCTCCGGTCTCAAGTCCAAAGTGGTTTCACTATTTCAGACGAAGGAAGTAGTTAATTTCATGGTTGGTCATCAGTTATTGATCTGACCTTTCTCCTCGAAATATTTATTTCATAGTGTTTGATGGAGAAAATCTTGGGACCTCATCAATATGTCTCTTCGTCATTCTCAATGCAATTACGAGGGATAGGGAGTTCAAGGTGTCACGACGTAATGGCTTGGAAGAAAAGATCCAGGGATTACCTCCAAACTCGTCGAAATCTACCACATGTTGGACATCGATAGATCCTGTGTTGCATCTTATGGGTCGATCTAGGTGGTTTATTTTGAGGGCTGTGCAATGAAGAATTGTGTGATTTGTGGGCCTTGCTACACAACTTTTAATGCTTGCATTTTCCAAAATAGCGTTTTGCCAAAGGGAGTGACTAGGGCACCTTTCACTCAGAGGCGCGACTTCTAGAGCCATTAGGGTTGTAACATTTGGTGCATGACTAGGGTGGTGATGGGGTGGTTCTATCCATTCGCTCTATAAATGGAAGGGGCTTCTTACCTGAAGTTAAGATCATCCCATTTAGCCTTCATGATGTTACTGTTGTAGCCTTTTGTCGGGGTGTAATGGTCGTCGACATCTGCCTTTCCATGGTGGGGTTTTCCCCACCCTCTGGTTGGCTACAAGGCATTTGAAAGAGTGCGCCTATAGTTAATTTAGCTTGGCATGGGAGGTATTAGGAAACTATCATCGCTTTGGCTATGGTGCCATAATCGACATCGGCCTTAGGAAGTTGCCGAGGTTCAATCATTCCAGCCAGAGCCAGTTGTTGATTTTCTTGTTATTAAAGTTCCATCCCTCTAGCGTGGGCTTGGTCAAGGATGCAGCAGCTGGTCTGGATGGGAAGCGAACGACCACTTAATTAAGGAGCCTTTTCATTATGGGATCCTCTTGAAAGGTTCGAGGCCTTTCACAAGGGCTATCATCCCCCTCTTAAGCAGGCTTCCTGGTCCTTCGAAAGGAATATCCAGGACATAGATGAGTCCCTAAGGGGGAAGCCAATAGTGCCATCTCTAATATCCTTTGGCATGGACTAGTGACTACCAAGGGATCTCAAAATGGATATTGCTGGGGGCTTTGTCGAACAAGGTCCGATCTTGCTGCTAAACCCATGCCTGAGCACATCGATTGAACTTGTATTTTTTTGTTTTCTCTTTTATTGTAACAAGCTTTCTTTGAATGAACAAATTTATAATGGAACTTCCTTTGAATGAAATAAATATGAACCTTTTTTTGGATAAAATAGATTTCTTTATGATCTTATATGTTGAATGATCTCAATCCTTGGGATTGGTTGTTTATTTATTATGTGTGATCGTCAGCTCGGTGAACTGATTGAGCTATCGATGAAGTAGAAATTCTCGATTTGGGCTTAGGTCTAAGGCTATTGTATCTGAAGTCATAGTATCCGAGGTCGGTCTGTAATCAATCCTTGGTGATGAACTTCTCCAAGTCATCATTACTGCCTTTATTTGACCATCAATGTATGCTTAGGAGGGCACCGATGAGGGTCCATTCAAAGTCGATATGAAGTCGATCCATGGCAATATTTTTGCCAAGTTGCTATCATCATCTTATCCTGATCATCAATAGGAGACTCGGAAAGATCTTGATGAGATTTTATTTGACATCGATACTAAGTTGATTTATGGGAACATTTTTGCCAAGTCGCCATTATTGTCTTGACTCGATAACCAATGGAAGGCTCAAGAAGATCCTGATGAGATTTTATCTGAAGTCAATCTATGGCAATATTTTTGCCAAGTCATCATTATCATTTTGACCCAATAACCAATGAAGGCTCAAGAAAATTCTGATGAGATTTCATTCAAAGTCGGTGCAAAATCGATCCATAGCAATATTTTTGTCAAGTCGTCATCGTTGTCTTAATCCGATAACTAATGGAATACTTGGAAAGATCCCAATGAAGTTTCGCCCAAAATTGATGCAAAATTGATTTATGAAAATATTTTTTTCCAAGGCATCATTGTCGTCCTTAACCTCCACTTGACTCGTCCAAGGAGGAGAAATGCCGGTTGGCCATATAAAAGGATCTCTAGAGAGTTAGCCCCTTTTGTAGTCATTCTTGACCTCTGCTCGACTCATTTGAGAATGAGGAGTGCTGTTTGGCCATGAGAGGACCCCAAAGGATTAGTCTTTTCATTATCATCCTCAGCCTCTGCTTGACTCATCAGAGGATAAGGAGTATTGTTTGGCTATGTGGGGTCTCCAAAGGATTAGGCTCTTCATCGTCATCCTCGACTTTGACTAGTCTGAGGATGACGTGTGTTGTTTGGCCATGAAAGCTCTCCATAGGGTTAGGCCCTTCGTTGTTGTTCTTTGCTTCCACTTGACTCATTTGAGGATCATGAGGAGCGATGTTTGGCCATGAGGGATCTCTAGAGGATTAGCCCCTTCATCATCGTCCTCGGCCTCCGCTCGACTTGTTTGAGGACGAGACGTACTGTTTGGTCATAAGAGGTCCCTAAAGGATCAGCCCCTCCTATGGAGATCTTAACTTGGATTAGGATTTTAGGATATCTCTATGATCGATGCTTTATCAATCACTAGTTTGGAGGTCTTAGCCATAGCTGAGATATCTCCAAGAGATCGGTGCCTTCCAACCCAATCGTCAAGGTCCAAATTGAAGTTCGGATATCCCATATTCAATCGTTTCTTCGAGGACCGAGGTTTGCCTTAGTTGTCTCAGATGCATTTGGCAGGGCCTCGGAGTGTCTTCGGCTGTTTCTGATGACTTTGTTCATGGTCGGTTATAATCTACATCAGTCAAACATTTCATTTAGTCATTTTAACAAGAAACTTATACCATTACTTAAAGAAAATATTTTTATCAATGTAACCAAGGGACATCCAACTGACCATTGATACATTCTGTTGAAGAGGGAAACAAAGTTTTCCATGTGTCATCTTTTTGCCCCTTACTTGATCTTCTGCATCCCTGCCACCTACTAGTCTAGATATCTCATTGATGACACTAGCTATGGATTGGTTGTTGTTGTTCTCTTCATTAGGCTAATGCTGAAACGGCTCTTTAGATGCTCGAACTTATCACTCCTTAACATGCTTTCTAAGGTATCTTTTTTGAATTAGGGCTTCAATCTCGTCCTTGAGTTGGAGGTATTCCTCGGTGTTGTGACTGTGGTCATGGTGGAAGCAAAGTATTTCTTCTTGCTCCTTGTTAGTGGGGCTTTCATCAATGCAGGTCAGTGAAGATAACATAGGCCCTTGATTTGTATTAGGATTTGGGCTCGAGGAGCAGACATTGGGGTATAGTTATTGAAGCACCGAGGGGGACTCCTTGGCCTAGAGCTTTCGATGGTTTGGAGGACTCTTCTCCCATCCAATGCATGTGAGGTTCTTCTCGGCCCCGTTTCTTGTTGGGAATCTTCTTCCCTTCGGTCTGCTTCCACGCAGCCCAGACTTTTTTTGCTTACATGTATTTTTGAGCTTACACAAGTAGTCAGGATAGTCCCTTGGGAATATTTTTGCTGAGAGAGAAGATAAGGTGCTAATTCCATAGTCCCTGCTTAAGTACCGATATTGCCATCGACTCCTCAAGACTGCACATCTTAAGCATGATAGCATTGAAGCGCATCATGTAGTTGCATAATGACTTATCCTTTTCTTACTGAATCAAGAAGAGGCTATCGATGTTCTTCGACTGGTTGTTGTTAGAGTGGATGATGAATAGTCTTTCGAGCTATTCAAATATTACAAGAATTTAGATCATTAGCGACGGTAAAATGCCATCGCTAATAGTCTGTCCATTATCGCTAATACTGATGCCATCGCTAATACCATCGTAAAAGTCAATCTGAAAAATCCTTATCGTTAATTGGAACCATTAGCGATGATAAAAAAATATTGTCGCTAATAATAGAATTAGCAATGACTTTAGAGACAAAATAAATTCATCTCTAATTAATTTTTAAAAAAAATTAAAAAATATTAGCGATGGCATATTTGTTACCAATGCCATCGCTAATTATTATTAGCGATAAATTATTCCATCATTAATACCATCTCTAATTTTATTTAATTTTTAAATTAAATAAAAAAATTAATTTAAAAAATATTAGCGATGACATTTATCTTCACTAATATCGATGGTAATACTTAATTTATTTTTTTAAAAATTAATAATAATATTTTTTGAAACCTATTTTAATTAATTATAATGAATTATGATTTTTAATACCTATTATAATTAAAATCAAAGATAATATGATAATTAAAAATAAAAATTAATTATATTATATTAAAAATAAAAGTTATATAATTTTTTTATAAGTAATATAAAAAAAATATAATATATAAAAAAAATTAGGTTCAATCCTCATCATTGTCAACCTCCTTCTCCTACTCCTTTCCAACAGCTGGTGGATGAGAGCTGGATGTCCTGACATTCTGTAATAAAAAAAATAAAATAATATTAGTAAATTTTGATATGAAGATATATTTTTTGATATGAAAGTATATTTTTTGATACACTCTTCTGATTCTTGAGCAGATTATTTTTACATATTTCATTCGATGATATAGAGCTATAGACATCTCCAACCCATCGATTGAATAGTTAGATTAAATTTTTAGCCCTTAGATCTTCTTCTCAGACTCAAAACTAAATATACAAAATTTATAAAAATAAAAACTTAAAATAATTAAAATAATTTAATAATATATATACCTAATGTGATGGTTGGGATGATGAGCTCAACTGATCGCACAGCTATGGGTCCAGGAGAAGTTCTACGATCGATTATTGCTAGAGTGGATGATGAATAGCCTTTCGAGCTATTCAAATACTATAAGAATCTAGACTATTAGCGATAATAAAATACCATCGCTAATAGTCTATCTATCATCGCTAATACTGATGCCATCGCTAATACCATCATAAAAACTAATCTAAAAATTTTTTATCGCTAATTAAGACTATTAACGATGATAAAAAAATATCATCACTAATAATAGAATTAGCGATGGTTTTAGAGATAAAATAAATCCATCTCTAATTAATTTTTATAAAAAATTTAAAAAAATTAAAAAATATTAGCGATGACATATTTGTTACTAATGTCATCGCTAATTATTATTAGCGATAAATTATTCTATCACTAATTTTATTTTAATTTTAAATTAAATAAAAAAATAATTTAAAAAATATTAGCAACGATAGATGCCATCGCTAATACCGATGGTAATACTTAATTTAGTTTTTTTAAAAATTAATAATAATATTTTTTAAAATATATTTTAATTAATTATAATGAATTATGATTTTTAATATCTATTATAATTAAAATCCAAAGATAATATGATAATCAAAAATTAAAAATTAATTATATTATATTAAAAATAAAAATTATATAATTTTTTTATAAGCAATATCAAGAAAATATAATATATTAAAAAAAATTATATTCGATCCTTATCATCATCAGCCTCCTTCTCCTGCTTCTTTTCAATAGCTAATGGATGAGAGCTGGATGTTCTAACATCTTGTGATGAAAAAATAAAATAATATTAGTAAATTTTGATATGGAGGTGTATCTTTCGATATGGAAGTATATTTTTTGATACACTCTTCTGATTCTAGAATAGATTATTTTTACATATTTCATTCGATGATATGGAGCTATAGACATCTTCGACCTATCAATTAAATAGTTAGATTGAATTTTTAGCCCCTAGATCCTCTTTTCAATCTCAAACCTAAATAGACAAAGCTTCTAAAAATCTAGAAAAAAAATTAAAGAAGGCTAAAGATGAACTTCAAAAATCTAGGAAGAATGCATCGAAGATGATAATTGAGGTTGCCCGTCTTCATAAGCTGCATATGAAAGATTCCACAACTTTTGCCATCAAGAAGGACAGCTTCGAGAGAGAGTTAGCGGAGCTCAAGAAAAGTGCCAGCTATAAGTCTTGAGCGTTAACAGTGAAGATCGGCTTTCTCAAAGTCGAACTCTAGATCGCGAATAAGAAGATTCAGTTATTGGAGGAAAGTTTATCATGGTCTTCTGATAAGGCACAATATGAGTGGAATTGGTCGAAGAAGTTCTCCATGCTTCAGAAGCAGTTACATGACGTCGAGCTCACTTATGATACCTATCAACTAGGATGGAGCAAGAGGATATCCAAGCTTGAGCAAAAGCTTTGTGTTGCTAACAACGACATGGCCCGGCTCCAAAAATAACTCGATGATAGTCACGAATCCAGCATGAGCAGGGGATCGAAGTAGGTTGCCTCCTTGACGAGGACTCTAGGCGAGCTCTCGGAAGCGGTTGGGAGGGAGAAGGTCAAGGTTCAATGGCTGAAGATCTAGCTATCGTGCGAGCAGCAAGCCGTTGAGGATGTTAAGGCTGAGTCAAAAGTTTTGAAGAGAAGGTTGCATAAATCTGAAGAAAACTACCGAAAGACCGATAGGATGTTCCATGATAACTTAATAAGAAGAAAGAAACTCGAGGAGGAGGTTACCAGCCTAAAGGAGTCCTTGGTAATGGCCAGTAACCCGAAGTTCGAGGAATCTAATCCTTCTTAAGACTTCAGCTTCATCTTGCTTCTTCTCTCTCTTTTTTTTTTTTTTTGTACGGTCCTACAGACCTTTACATTTACCTTCGCCTTGTAACCAATTTTGTTTTTAATAAAACAAAATTTTCTTCTATTATCCTTTGTTCTATACAAATTCAATGTTTGTCGATTGCTTTATATGCCTTACTTCATCTTTCATTGGCGTGGTTGTTGGAGGTATCAACCCAAAGATCTGATCCTGCATCAGGAAGAGGTTCGTTGCCGAACTTCATTTTTATTAGGATGAGGTTCTCGGGATGAGGCCTTTTTTCTTTCTTCTGTGTCTGGCCTCGCTTTACTGACTCTTTTTCAAGGAGAGTTCTGGCTTTTAGCAAGGCGATTCTTCCCATCTTAAGTTAGTAGGTTCTATGTTTGTTCATGTTAGGATGAGATTCTCCTCCTGTTCCTTATAGGACCGTAGGGGCATGTAAGAGCCATCGGAAGGGCCTCTTTCCTCATCTTGTCTAAGATTAACGAGATCTTTGCTTTGCTCATGTTAGGACGAAGTTCTTCTTCTATTTCTAATAGGACTGTAGGGACACGTTAGGACCATTGGAATGACCTCTTCTCTCATCTTGTCTAAGATTAACGAGGTCTTCGCTTTGCTCATATTAGGATGAGGTTCTCCTCCTATTCCTAACAGGGCTTTAGGAGCATGTTAGGATCATTGGAAGGGCCTCTCTCCTCATTTTGTCTAAGATTAACGAGGTCTTTGTTTTGCTCATGTTAGAATGAGATTCTCCTTCTGCTCCTAACAGGGCTGTAGGAGCACATTAGGACCGTTGGAAGGGCCTCGTCCCTCATCTCGTCTAAGATTAACGAGGTCTTCACTTTGCTCATATTAGGATGGGGTTCTTCTCCTATTTCTAATAGAACTATAAGGACACGTTAGGGCTGTTGAAAAGATCTCTCTCCTCATTCCATTTAAGATTAACGAGGTCTTCGCTTTGCTCATGTTATGACGAGGTTCTCCTCCTATTTCTAATAGGACTGTAGGGGCATGTTAGGACCATTAAAAGAGCCTCTTCCCTCATCCTGTCTAAGATTAATAAGGTCTTTCTTTTGCTCATATTAGGATAAGATTCTCCTCCTGTTTCTAATAGGACTGTAGGAATCGTCAGGACCATTGGAAGGGCCTCTTTTCTCATCTCGTCTAAGATTAACGAGGTCTTCGCTTTGCTCGTGTTAGGATAAGATTCTCCTTCTATTTCTAATAGGATTATAGGAACACGTTAGGACCTCTTCCCTCATCTCGTCTAAGATTAATGAGGTCTTCACTTTGATCATTTTAGGATGAGATTCTCCTCCTATTCCTAACAGAACTGTAGGGGCATGTTAGGATCGTTGGAAGGACCTCTCTCCTCATCTCGTCTAAGATTAACAATATTTTTGTTTTGCTCATATTAGGATGAGATTCTTCTCTTATTTCTAATAGGACTGTATAGGACTGTAGGGGCATGTCAGGGCCATTGGAAGGGCCCTCCTCATTTCATCTAAGATTAACGAAATTTTCGCTTTGCTCATGTTAGAACGAGATTCTCCTCCTATTTCTAATAGAACTATAGGAGCACATCAGGACCATTGGAAGGACCTCTTCCCTCATCTCATCTAAGATTAACAAGATCTTCGTTTTGCTCATGTTAGGATAAGGTTCTTCTCTTATTCTTAACAAGACTGTAGGGGTACGTTAGGATTATTGAAAGGGCCTCTTTTCTCATCATGTCTAAGATTAACGAGGTCTTCGCTTTGCTCATGTTAGGATGAGGTTCTCTTTCTATTCCTAACAGAATTGTAGGGGCACGTTAGGGCCATTGAAAGAGTCTCTTTCCTAATCTCATCTAAGATTAACAAGATCTTCGCTTTACTTATGTTAGGACGAGGTTCTCCTCCTATTCCTAATAGGACTGTAGGGGTATGTTAGGGCCATTGAAAGGGCCTCTCTCCTCATCCCATTTAAGATTAACGAGATCTTCATTTTGCTCATGTTCGGACGAGATTCTCCTCCTGTTCCTAACAGGACTATAGGGGCATGTTAGGATCGTTGGAAGGATCTCTTCTCTCATCTCATCTAAGATTAACGAGGTCTTCGCTTTGCTCATATTAGGATGAGATTCTTCTTCTGTTCCTAACAGGATTATAGGAACACGTCAGGACCATTGAAAGGGCCTTTCCCCTCATCACGTTTTAGATTAATAAGGTCTTCTTGTTTGTTTAAGAACGAAGTTCGATCAAACCATTTCTTGTAATGCCATAATTTCGCAGACAGAGATATTGAAAAGAAAAAAATTTATTAGGGTCAGATTTTTGGTGATACATTCGTAAGTTCTCCGAATTCCAGGATTGCGGGAGAGTTGTCCCTCCGAGCTTCTTTAAATAATATGTTTGGGGCCAGATGATCTCTTTGACTTCATATGGGCCTTTCTAATTTGGCGTGAGCTTTTTTTGATTTTGAGGTTGTAAAACAGTCGTTCGTCGAAACATCAAATCTTCCACTTTGAATACTTTGTCTCTGACCTTTGAGTTATAGTAGTGAGCTACTTTCTATTTGTAGGCTGCCATGTGGACCTGAGCTTCGTTCCTCTTTTCTTCAAGTAGGTCGAGATTAGCCCTAAGATCTTAGGAGTTCTGCTGCTCATTAAATGCCATAACTCACATTGACGGAAGCTTGAGTTTTATCAGGATGACTGCCTCTATTTCGAAGGCTAAGGTGAATGATATCTCCCCAGTTGACAATCTCTGGATAGTTTGGTATGCCCAGAGTACATGATAGAGTTCATCTACCCAAGTCTTCCTAGCTTTCTCGAGTCTTGCCTTGATACCTTGAAGCAAAATTCTGTTGGTCACCTTGACTTCATCGTTTGCCTGTGGATGAACCATTGATGTAAAATTATGAAAAATATTCAGATCCTCACAGAACTCGATAAATTTTATTCTGGCAAACTATCGTCCATTATCTATTATGAGTCTAAGATAGATCGAACCTGTAAATAATTGACTTTCAGATGAAGTTTTGCACTTTGATTTCAATAATCTTTGCCAGGGGTTCGGCTTCGACTCACTTTGTGAAGTAGTCAATCACCATCAGGAGGAACTTTCTCTATCCGAGCATCATGGGAAATGGCCCAAGTATATCCATCCTCCACTGCACGAATGACCATGGGGCGCTTAGGTGGTAAGCTCGGATGTCGGTTGTCTTTGAATATTTATATTTTTTTGATATTGGTCACATCTTCTGACATACTCTATAGAATTATTGTGCATTATCGGCCAATAGTAATCCTATCGAAGTAGCTTATGAGATAAGGAATGAGTCTTCAAATGACTCTTGCAGATTTCTTCATGCACTTTCCATAATGCAAAATCGACTTCGGAGGATCAGAGGCATTTTAAGAGTGGCAATGAATATGATCTTTTGTATAATTTACTTTCACAGAGAATATATCGGAAGGCCTGGTTCCATAATTTTTTAGCTTCTTTTGGATCATGAGATAGAACTCCATCTTTTAGATAAGTGGGCAGTGGGTCGATCCAGGTCGGCTCATACTCAACCTACATTACGGACTATGGTTCTTTCGAACTCGGGCATTTTAGAATTTCAAAGAAAACTTCTTTGGACAGTTTGGTCAGAGCCAGTGTGGCCAATTTAGAAAGAAGGTCAGCTTTGGTGTTTTTCACTCTCAAAATCTATTGGATACCGAAACTCTCGAAGGTCGAAATTAAATTTCTCACTTTCTCAAGATAGTTTATCATACTTTTCTCTCAAGCTTCATAACTATCACTGACTTGTCCGACTATCAATTGAGAATCGCTGTACACTTGGAGAAGGTCTGCTTCCAACACCTTGGCTATCCTTAGTCCTGCTATCAGAGCTTCATATTTGACCCCATTGTTCATCGTAAAAAATTTAAAGTGCAGCGTGTACACGATAATGACTCACTCCAAATTCACCAGGATTAGTCCAGCGCCTATGCCCAAAGCATTGGATGAGCCATCAACATACAGGGTCCAGAAGCCTTCTGAAAGATCGGCCTTTTCTTCAGAGAAGCTCGATTGCAGCCATGGAATGCTGACTTCATTCTGTTCAAGTTCGGCCTCATCTAGGATAGTGCATTTCATTATGAAATCTGCTAGTATTTGAGCTTTGATTGACGGTCGAGGTTGGAAGTTGATGTCAAATTCTGTAAGTTCAATTATCTATTTTGCGATTCTTCTAGAGGCATCTATTCGATGAAGAACTATCTTGATTGGCTGATCAGTGAGGAGGATTATGGTGTACCCCTAGAAGTAAGGTCGGAGTCTTCAGACTGTAATTAGTAGAGTATAAGTTAGTTTTTCTAACTTTATATATCTGGTCTCGGCATCTCTCAAAATTTGGCTTATGTAGTAGATATGTCATTGCACTTTTACCTCTTTCTTGATTTGGACTACTGTAAGGGCCACTGGGGAGACCATCAAATACAAAAACAATCCTTCTCATGGTTTGGGCTTGGCCAATAGGAAAGACGAGCCGAGGTAGCTCTTGAGTTCCTCAAACATCTGTTGACATTCAGCATCTCAGTAGAAGTTCTTCGACTATTTGAGAATTCGAAAGAAAGGCATACATTACTCGACCAACCTCGAGATGAAGTGGTTCAGGACTGCTATCTTTCTAGTTAGGCACTGAATTTCTTTGATTGATTTTAGGATCGTCATCTCCTGAATAACCCAAATCTTCTTCGAATTTGCTTTAGTCCTGCACCTCGACACCATGAAATTCAAAACTTTTCCAAAGTTATGCTGAAGGCGCACTTGGTTGGGTTCAATTTTATCTTATATCTCTGAAGGGCACTGAAAGTCTTCTCAAGGTTGGCTATGTGATTTGTTGAAGCTCGGCTTTTATAAGCATGTCATCCATATACACCTTCATGCTGCGACTGATCTGTTCCTTGAAGATCTTATTAACCAGATGCTAGTATATTGCTCCTGCATTTTTGAATCCGAAGGACATGACTCTATAACAATAGAGACCATGGTTAGTAATAAAAGCGATCTTCTCCTCGTCCTCTGGTGCCATTTAAATTTGGTTATAGTCGGAGAAGGCATCCATGAAGGTGAGGATCTCGTAGTCCGAAGTTGCGTCCATCAGTTGATCAATTCTAGACAAAAGGTAACTATCTTTCAGGCAAATCTTGTTCAGCTTCTTAAAGTCTATACACATCCTCTATTTACCATTGGTCTTCTTGACAAGGACCATATTAGAAATCTAGTTTGGATAGAAGACTTCTCGAATGAATCCGATCTTGAGGAGCTTGTCAACTTCTTCTACAATTGCCTTTTGTCTCTTCGGAGTGTGGCTGCATACCTTTTCTTTCACTGATCGATACTTTGAATCAACAGTCAATCGATGTTTCATGACTTCAGCATCAATTCTTGACATGTTTGCGAGAATTCCAGCAAAGACATCCACATTTTTTCATACTAATTCGACGAGCTACTCTTGCACACTTGCTCCCAAATTGGAGCCGGTCTGTATCATATGCTCTTTATTCCCATCATTCAAAGAAATCGAGATAAGATCTTCCATCGATTCTCTTCTTTCTTTCGTGAGATCATCTTGGACGTCTAACCCATCAACTAGGCAAAGGTCGGACTACTCATCCTTTTACAGGATGATTGAATAGCAATACCTTACTAGAGCTTGATCTCCTCTCTGATCTCTCCAACCCCATAACTTATTAGGAACTTCATTTTTAGATAGTAGATCGATACTACTGTTTGAAGTGCATTTAAATCAGATCGACCGAGAATAGCATTGTAAGTAGATAGAGCTTTTACCACTAAGAAGTCCACTTGCATCTTGGATTGCTTTGGATATCATCCCGCAGCCATGCTTAAAGCTATCATGCCTTCAACTGGTACTGCATCATCGTTGAAACCAACCAATGGAGAATTTATTGGTCTAAGTCGGTTATCGGGTATAGATATTTTAGAGAAAGCATCATAAAATAAAACATCGATCGAATTTTTATTATCAACAAGAACGTGACGTACATCATAATCGATAATATTTAAAGTAATTACAACTGCATCGCTGTGCAAAAACTAAACTCCTTATGCATCTTCTTTAGTGAAGGCAATGGGCTTCTCAGTTCTTCTTCTTTTAGCCGACCCCTCAGACTCGCCGGTCTTCTCCCACTGAAGTCCCCCAGAGATGGTATTGATGATGCTGAGGGATGGCTGATTTCTGGTTGCTTCTTCCTCCTTAATGGCTCTATTTATGGCAGCATCCTTGACCGATCTTTTTTCATCTCTGATCGATATCTTAGAAATCGGCCCAATCGATCCTGCCTGATAAGCTCCTCGATCTCATCTTAAAGCTGAATGCATTCCTCAGTATCGTGGCTATGATCATGATGGTAAAGATAGTACTTATTTAGATTATGCTTATCAGGATGAGTGTGCATCCTCTTCGATCTTGGTAGCTGCTCCTTGATCTCCATCAGTACTTGAATTTTTGGAGCATTGAGATGAGCGTAATTATGGAACCTTCTATAGGGAGAACTTCTTCGTGTCCTTTTGTCAGGACTTCTTTGATGATGAGTTTAAGAAAAAGTTTGAGCTCGCTTTCGCTTAAGAGGAATCCACGAGTGTGGCCGAATTTTATTCGACTTTTCTTCAACCACGAGCCTGCTAGATTCACCCGTTTGTCGCTTTCTCGTGGCTTCCTCATCCTTCAACTTGAAGGCCTCCTCAGCTCGAGCATAACCTTCAGCCCGAGCTAGCAAATCAGTAAAATTTCTAAAGTACTTCTTCTCCAGGGAGAACAGCATATCATTCTTCTGAAGGCCACTCTTAAGCATGGCCATGACAACCGACTAGTCCAAATTTTGGACCTCTAGTGCAGTGGCATTGAAGCGGTTGACATAGGCTCAAATGGTCTTTCCTTCCTGCTGCTTGATATTAATGAGGGAGTCCAAGCCTGATCTTGAACGTCGGCTGTTAACAAAATGAGCCACAAACTGGTGGCTCATTTGATCGAAGAAGAAGATCGTATTTGACTTCAGTATCGAGTACCAATTTCTCGCTGCTTTCTTCAAAGTAGAAGAAAAAGCTCAGCACAAAATGACGTCCGATGCACCATGGAGCAGCATCATAACTTGAAAGACCTTCAGATGATCAATCGAATCAGCGGTCCCATTGTAGCTCTCGAATTAAGGGAGCTTAAAGTTCGATGGGATCGATTCCTACATGATTCTCTAGGAGAAAGGAGGGTCAGTATAGATGTTATCGTAATTACTTAAGGCAGCATGGCGGAGCTCCTCAATCTATCGATCTATTTTTTGGAGTTTTTGATTGAGGGCCTGATCTCAATCGTGGGTCATAGAGGGTTTTCGACTATAGATGAAAAATGTCTCTTCTGTAAAGAAGTCGTGATCGAAATAGGAGCTCTCCACTCTTTGTTTCTCTTTTTCGAAGGTGACGGGTCTTCTGACCCAGGTATGCCTCCTTGGGATCGATTCTTGATATTCTAATGGAGGGTTCTCTGGTCGGACTATCGTTGGATGCTATTGCATGATCTATGCCATCTTAGTGAGGCCTCGGACCTGCTACATCAATAGGTTGAACTACTCTGGATCCATCATTGTTGTCAGCAGAGGAGATTGTGGTGCTAGTGAAGCAGGCAAATTTGGCTCAGATCTGACGATAGAGGCGATGGATCTTTGAGTGGTCATCTTCTTTGAAGACATTTTGAGGTCGAAAGAGAGAGAATGGAGATGATCCTTAAAGAAGAAAGCTCATAGGATCAACTGAGCACTTTTTTTAGAACAAGAGCTTAGGGCTCTTTCTCTAATGCCAATTCTGTTAGTGTAGAATTTGATTGACATCGGAGCAAAGCTGGAGCGAAAAAGATGAGGTTGCCATCGAAAATCTATAAAATAAAATTTCATCTAGAGTCGGGGGTTGCGGCTCTGGCAGGACTCTTCGACGATCAAGTTAGCTTTTCTGACCAACAAAAATGGAGTGCTCAGAAAAAAAAATGATAGAGTATCGAAAAGAAGAAAAGAGCTTCGAGAAAATATATTTAGAGAATTTTTTTTATAAATGGAGTGTGTAACAAACTGATGGTGACAATTATAACTATCTGGTAGTGGACTGCTTGGGGTCACATGAAGTTTGTTACGAAGAGTGGTGTCCATTATCGTGATTTGCTCATCGAGAGTGGTATCCATTAGAGATTAATAGTCAAAGTTTGGATGAAGTTGCATCGGTGGTGAAGAGCTCTAAGTTACAATGGTTCCAAAGAAGTTCGAACTTCTTTAGGATCATTTGCATGTAGGTCGACTTGCATTATATTAAGAGCCAAACTTGCATAGATAATGAGGTCCTTCTGGATGACTGCATGGGGTTCGATAGAAAGAAATTCTTCTTATCGATCGATGGAATCCGACTATAAAGAATGCAGAAGGCTTGTGACTGGAGGAGTTCGGAAGGAGATCCAATGGAGGAGTCCGGAAGGAGTTTGACTTACAGAGAAACTCGATTGAAGGAGAAGTTTGGAAGGAGAAGACTTGTGGAGAAGCCCGACCGAAGGAGAAGTCTGGAAATAGAAGACTTATGGAGAAATCTGACTGAAAGAGAAGTTTGAAAGGAGGAGACTGTCTTGGAAAGAATCGAAGCTGTGATTGAAGCTTTCCTATGATTATAAGTTTCGTTCAGCCGAACATCCGATCGAGCTTCGACGGGAGTGGGGTTTACCCTTAACAATATTTTTAGAGATGGCTTTTGCTATTGCTAATAATTTATTTATTATTGCTAATATTATTAGTAATGGCTTTTTTTATATCGGTGTTGCAGTGGTAAAAAGCTTTATTAGCGATAGGATTTATTGCCATTGCTAATACCATCGCTAAAATCCAATTTTCTTATAGTGGAATGAGTGAATGGACTCTGACTAGAGTCCCAAATACCATATATGCATCGACTTCTTGAGGGTTGTCAGGAAGACGAGGTAGAGAAGGGCATCTGAGGTGCTCTCGAGCATCATGAGAGCTTTGTAGCCCTCCAAATGGTCGAGAAAGTTTCAAGAGCCATCGCATGACTTTATCTGGGGTATCTTGAACCGACTCAGAATTAATTTTTTTAGAATGGCATGACAGAAGATAGATCGAGAATTAAAGTTGTGGCTATCGTCATTTCGGTGACTCTCATTCTAGACTTTGTCGAGACGGTGCTCGATGTCCCGAACCTTTCGCTCGAGATCTTTCCAACGATACTTTCTGGGAGGTGGGGAATAGCCTAGAGTGGAATGTCCATCGGAGGAGGAGGGAGATCATTGCTATCAGTCTTCCTTCCTCAAGCTATGATGGGTGGATGAACGGCAGGGAGCAAAAGCAAGAGTGGAGTGGAGAGCGAGTCAGGGAGCTGATTCTGGAATCTTGGGATGAGATCGATGACTATGTTGAGAGAAAGCCATATGAAGTGCTGGCTCTTAAGATCGAGGTAGCTCCACTGTTGGAGCTAGCTATTGTACTATGCAGGTTAGTGCTTGAATCTATTAGACCAGGGCCTTGAGCGGTTATAGATCGATCATAGCAGGGGGTTGCGCAATGGTGGATTCTCAGGTAGCACTATCTTGGCTGCAGTGGGAGGATTGTTAACAGGTGGTGATGGAGTTGGGCACTTTTGTTCTTACCATATTCTTTTTCCTTTTTAATGGGGGTGACATACTTTTTTTAGTGTCAATCTGTTGTTGCTGTAAGACTCCCATTCAAAGCTGATGTGGCTGAGGTCATACTCCTTTCGATCAAGGAGCTCAACACCGATCTGAGGGACTAGGACACCAAA
The DNA here is from genome assembly GCA_006176705.1 of Cocos nucifera. NCBI lineage: Eukaryota > Viridiplantae > Streptophyta > Magnoliopsida > Arecales > Arecaceae > Cocos > Cocos nucifera. Next base: position 2,596,637 of record QRFJ01000057.1, on the reverse strand, counting down.
AAAAAATTGCAAGAGAAATCCACTATTGTCGAGAGTTCTATGGCGGGGACCCTCCAATGCTTAAGTGCCCACATGATTGAAAGAGCCAAGGCTTTGCCTTAAGTGCCCGTGTAGGTCATTGGGCTTTATTTCCTATTGTTGGCTGGATCTCGACTTTGGGGTCGGTAAATGTCCAATTCGGAGATGGGACAAAAGCCGATGACATAGCATGGCTTTACCTCGGGTTCTTGGATCTCTTTCTAACATCCAAGGCAGTCTTATCGGGTCATCATGGATGCTAGGCTGTAATCTGAGGAGGAAAGGTTGGGTCGGATGATGAATAACCTCCGCAACAAATCTTATCCGCAATAGTATAGAATGAGGTCAACATATTGGTGAGAAGGCTAACAGATTAATCATAATACATAGCATGCAAAGTTGGATGATCATGACAAATTAAATCAGTCTCTAAGATATTTCTAAGCGCATAAGATCATATTATAGGTCAGAATAAAAAGAGATGGCCAATATATAAATCATTTGAAGAAGCTATGGCTAAAAATATATGATTATCATTTTGACAATTAGAACGGAGCAAACGTTTTAATAATATATATAGTAGAAGAATAACTCATGTTGGTTACTAGAACTATATGAATAATATGGATGGTAGCTATCGAAATGGATAATTATATTTTATATAAATAAGTAGAATTTGTATTTTATAAAAATCCTCAGGCAATCTAAATCAATGCATTTTATTTTATTTCTACCAATAGTTTCTACCATTAGGATAGTTCTATATTAGAATTTTAATTAATGTAGCTTAGTGCAACATACCTATTTGAAAGTTGAAACATAGTATGATGATAGCAAAAATTCCTGAAAGTCAAGATTGTTGGACCTATACTATCCTTTATTCTCTTTTTGATCATTATCTTTCCAACTGATCTAAAATTCGTGATATGCTTGTGCATTTATCCATGGTGGCCATTTAACTTGTCATCTTTAAAGGCAAACATGATCATACCCAAATCATATCATTCATGAACATATCCTGTCAAATCTTGCAGTGCAGAATAGAATAAATAATATGGCATGATTCAATGTTCTATCTACTTCATTTCATTATATTTACCATAAAGCAATGCATCCATTTCCTTTGCAGCAATGCTATCTTTGAGATGTTAGACTTTTTAAAACTCCATAGGCATGAAAAAAAGAAAAGTTATCCCCACTTGAACCAAAACATAACTTTTATCAAAAAAAAATTATTTTGATTTTTTTTATCCAAATAAAAATTAAGATGAAATTGGGTTAGGAATAACAAGTCTTTTTATGATAAGTAGATCCATCTTACAAGTTTGTTATTACATGTACTTCTATAAATAATTGGATTATTGACATATATAATGTTTGAATTATCGATGTAACCACTATATAGTTGGTTTTCATCATTTAGATTACAAGTATAATTTGAACATTCATTGACAAAATAATCATCTCATTACTATGGAGAAGGAATTGAATTAGATGATTCTATCTTCAAGGTTGAAAGGATTACAAAAATCTATCATTCACAACCACTTGTTATCTAATAATGCATAAAAATAAAAATTACTATTCTTTTCCAACACATATAAAAGTTAACTTTGACTTCCCCCCAATATCTTTCTTGATTTAAAGGGATCACATATTGTTGTGTTTTTCCACCAATGTAACAGAGGATGAATTCAAGAAAGAGGCCTTCATTTCCAATTTACATTATTTAGTATTTAATTTTGAAAAAGAAAAAACAAAAGATTTGGGAGGGGAGAAGATGCCTACCGCAAGCTTTGGAGGATGAGGAAAGGAGAAAGGGAGACTCTCTTTTTCCTCCTCTTTATTCTTTTTAGATGTCACTTTGTGGTTGGACTGGTACATTGTCAAGCTAGGAAATTTGATCTAATCAACAATTCTCCTAGTTGTGGGATCGCTATCATAAAATGAGAGTCTAACATGACATTTATGAATTGGGAGTTGGAAATTAAAGGACCATACCGATTAAAATATTATGCCGAGTCAGGATAGGAACGGAGTGGATCATGGGGGCTGTGGGAAGTTAGATATTGTGCGGTCACCTTCTTACAATATGCATCCCTACTAACTTCGACACTAGTTGCATCCCTCCCCTTCCTTTATGGCATATTTCCGAAACTATCCCACTGCACGCCAACAAGCTAGTGGGATCCCTTCCATTCTTTCTTTTGGTAAAGTTTATAAAGAACGAGGAAGAAAAGGAATAGAGACATAAAAAAGGAGAATCTATGTCGTGGTCTAGAGTAGAGGATCCTCCAAGCATCAGCTTCAAGTAATAAGGCAAAGTCAGGATGGATTGAAGAGTTGTCAGTAAGAAGGATATCTAGAGTCAAATGATCAATGTAAAAAATATGACATAAAAAATATTAGAATTTATATTGTTAGTACAGAATCTGGTTGACATCGGATCTAGTTAGAGTCGAGGAAGAAGAGGTCGCCATCGGTGACCTGCAAAACAAAGTCTCATCCAGAGTCGGTGGTGGTGGCTCCGGCAGGACCCTCCGATGATCAAGTCAACTCTTCTGACCAATAGAAATGGAGTGCTCAGATAAGAATTCAACAGAGTTTCAGAAAGAAGAAGAGAGCTTAGAGAAAATGTATCTGGAGGATCATTTTTTATAGACGGAGCTTATCATAACCATTCGATGGTAGGCCACTCGAGGCCATATGGAGTTTGTTATAGAGAGAGGTATCCGTTATTGTGATGTGGCCATTCGATAGTGGGCCGCTCGGAGTCACGTGGAGTTTGTTACGGAGAGTAGTATCCGTTACCATGAAGTAGTTGTTCGTTGAGATTTAATAATTGAAGTTCGAAGGAAGCAGACACTGGTCGGTGAAGAGCTTTGACATACATCAATCCCAGAGGAGTTCGAACTTCTAAAGAAAATATGGCTAGAGGAGATCATCCGAAAGAAATGCTAGCTGAAATATGAAAGTAATCAACTGGAGAAATCTAACTGAAGGAGAAGTTCGGAAGGAGTTTGGCTCCTGAAGGAATCCGACTAAAGGAGAAATCCATAAGGAGTTTGACTCTTAGAAGAATCCGACTGAAGAAAAAGTCCAAAAGGAGTTCGACTCCTAGAGAAACTTGAATGAAGAAAAAATTCGGAAGAAGTTCAGCTCCTGAAGGAGTCCAACTGAAGGAGAAATTCGAAAGAAGTTCGACTCTTGGAGGAATCCGACTGAAGGAGAAATCCGTAAGGAGTTCGGCTCTTGGAAGAATTCGACTAAAGGAGAAATTCGGAAGGAGTTTAGCTCATGGAGGAATCCAGCTGAAGAAAAAATTCGTAAGAAGTTCGGCTTCTAAAAGAATCCGACTGAAGAAGAAATTCAGAAGGAGTTTGGCTCTTGAAGGAGTTTGACCAAAGGAGAAGTTCAAAAGGAGTTTGGCTCTTATAGAAATTCGACTAAAGAAAAAATTCGGAAGGAGTTCGGCTTCTGTAGGAATCCGATTGAAGGAGAAGTTCGAAAGAAGTTCGGCTCCTAGAGGAATCCGAATGAAGAAAAATTTAGAAGGAGTTTGGCTCCTGAAGAAATCTGATTGAAGAAGAAGTTCGGAAGAAGTTCGGCTCTTATAGAAATCTGATTGAAGGAGAAGTCTAGAAGGAGTTTGGCTCCTGGAGGAATCCGACTGAAGAAAAAATTTGGGAGAAGTTCGGTTCCTAGAAAAATTCAACTGAAGGAGAAATTTGGAAAGAGTTCGACTTCTGGAGGAATCCGATTGAAGGAGAAGTCCGAAAGAAGTTCGACCGCTGGAGGGGCTCGACTGATGAAAAAGTTTGGGAGGAGTTCAGCTGAAGTCCAAAAGAAGTTCGGCTGGGGTTCGATTGTTAAAGAAGTTCGGCTAAGATTTGATCACTGGAAGAGTTCGACTGACTGAAGGAGTTCGGCTAAGGTTTGGCCATTGGAAGAGTTCGGCTAAGGTTTGGCTATTGGAGGAGTTCGGCTGGGGTTCGACTGCTGGAGGAGAATTCTCGATCGAAGCTCTTCCGTGATTATCGATTGCATTAAGCTAAGCATCAGACTGAACTTCGATAGGAGCAGAATTTATCTCGAACAATAGTTTCCTCACTTCTGAGTTCGAAATTCGAAGAAAGAGAGTATAAAAAAGACAACTATCAAAATTCTTTTTCGGACTCTACACCGTTGAGGTTAAAGCTCGGAGGGAGATCTTATCTCTAACTGAGGTTGACGGAGATTTTATCTCCTGTTAATATAGACGTTGAAGCTCGGAGGAGATCTTATCTCCAACCGAGGTTGAAGTTGAAGTTGAAGTTGAAGCTCGGGGGAGATCTTGTCTCCAGTCGAGGTTGATGTTGAAGTTGAAGGAGATTTTATCTTCTATTGACGTAGAAGCTCAAAGAAGATCTTATCTCCAGCCGAGGTTGAAGGAGATCTTATCTCCTATTGATGTAGAAGCTCGGAGGAGATCTTATCTTCAGTCGAGGTTGAAGGAGATCTTATCTCCTATTGACGTTAGAAGCTCGGAGGAGATCTTATCTCTAGTCAAGGTTGAAGAAAATCTTATCTCCTATGAAAAAGAAGCTCGGGGGAGATCTTATCTCCAACCGAAGTTGATGTTGAAGTTGAAGGAGATCTTATCTCCTGTTGACGTAGAAGCTCAGGAAGATCTTATCTCCAACCGAGGTTGATGTTGAAGTTGAAGCTCAGGAAAGATCCTATCTCCAGTCGAGGTTGAAGAAGATCTTATCTCCTATTGATGTAGAAGCTCGGGGGAGATCTTATCTCCAATCGAGGTTGATGTTGAAGTTGAAGGAGATCTTATCTCCTATTGACGTAGAAGCTCGGAGGAGATCTTATCTCCTAGCCGAGGTTGAAGGAGATCTTATCTTTGTATTGACGTAGAAGCTCGGAGGAGATCTTATCTCCAGCCGAGGTTGATGTTGAAGTTGAAGCTCGAGAGAGATCTTATCTTCAGCCGAGGTTGACGTTGAAGTTGAAGGAGATCTTATCTCCTATTGATGTAGAAGCTCGGGGAAGATCTTATCTCCAATCGAGGTTGAAGGAGATCTTATCTTCTATTGACGTAGAAGCTCGGGAGGAGATCTTATCTCCAATCGAGATTGATGTTGAAGTTGAAGGAGATCTTATCTCCTGTTGATGTAGAAGCTCGGGAGAGATCTTATCTTCAGCCGAGGTTGAAGGAGATCTTATCTCCTGTTGACATAGAAGCTCGGAGGAGATCTTATCTCTAGCCAAGGTTGAAGGAGATCTTATCTCCTATTGTTGTCGGACACAATGGGGCCATTATCGGGGTTCTCCTCTCATCCCATCTAAAATGAATGAGGCCTTCAACTTTGCTCGCGTTAGGACAAGATTCTCCTCCTATTTCTAAAGGACTGTAGGGGTGTATAAGGACCGTTGTCAGGACCTCACCCTCCATCTCATCTAAAGTGAATGAGGCTTTCGACTTTACTCATATTAGGACGAGGTTCTCCTCCTGTTCCTAACGAGTTGTGGGGATGCATAAGGAACCATTGTCAGAGCCTCTCCTCTCATCTCGTCTAAAATGAACGAGGTCTTCGATTTTGCTTGCATTAGGATGAGATTCTCTTTCTATTTCTAACGGACTGTGGGGGCACATAAGGACCATTGTCAGGGCCTCTCCTTCCATCTCGTCTAAAATGAACGAGACCTTCAACTTTACTCGCATTAAGATGAGGTTCTCTTTCTGTTCCTAACGGATTGTGGGGGCACATAAGGGCCATTGTCAGGGCCTCTTCTCCCATCTCGTTTAAAATGAATGAGGCTTTCGACTTGCTCATGTTAGGATGAGGTTCTCCTTCTATTCCTAACATAGCTACTATTGATTGCTTCTTCCTTGTCATCACATAGTTTTTGCACGAAGAAACAATAATATTGAAATAGAGGAGTTTTATTGAAGAAAAATTACTGATAGTATATCCTCAGATTTTCTGAATTCAAAGGTCGTGAGAGCGTTCTTTCTTCGAGCTCCTTCAGACGATAAGTTTCGGACTAGACGACCTCCTTTATTTCATATAGGTCTTTCCAATTTGGTGCAAGCTTCTCCTAGCTCTGATGCTGAGAGATGGTAGCTCGCTGAAGTACTAAAACCCCTAGAGATAGGGTTGATGATGCCGAAAGGCGACCGATCTCCTTGTTGTTCCTTCCTTATTGATGGTTCTGGCAACGACAACATCCTTGGTCGATCTTCTCTTACTTCAGATCAGCATCTGAGGAATCGACTCAGCCGATCTCTCCCGATGAGCTTCTCGATTTCATCTTGGAGCTGAATGCATTCTTCAGTATCATAGTCATAGTCATGATGGTAGAGATAGTACTTACTTTGATTATGCTTGTTTGGAAGAGATCGTAATTCTTCTGATCTTGGTAGCTGATTCTTAATTTCCATCAGAACTTGAGTTTTATGAGCATTAAGGGAGGCGTAGTTGTGGAACCTTCCGAGGAGAGGACTTCTTCACGCCCTTCTGTTGGGGCTTCTTTGATGATGAGCTCGAGGAGGAGTTTGGGCTCGCTTGCACTCGACGGAAGTCCGTGAGCGCGGTCGAACTTCATTCGACCCTCCATCAGTCATGGGTTTACTAGACTCGTCCGTCTGCCGCTCTTCTACGACTTCTTCATCCTTCAACTTGAAGGCTTCTTCCACATGGGCATATCTCTCGGCCCGGGCTAGTAGATCGACAAAATTTTTGGGGTACTTCTTCTCTAGGAAGAACAGCAAATCATTCTTCTGAAGACCACCCTTGAGTGCGGCCATCGCAACTGATTGGTTCAGGTTTCGGACTTTCAACGCAGCAGCATTAAATCGAATGACATAAGTTTGGATGGATTCTTTCTTCTTTTGCTTTATGTTCATCAGAAAATTCGAACCTCAGTGCGGACGTCGATTGCTGGCGAAGTGAGCCGCAAACTGATGCTTATCTGATAAAAAAAGAAGATCGTATCCGACTTCAACGCCGAGTACCAGTTTCTTGCTGCTTCCTTTAAGGTAGATGGAAAAGCTCGGCATAATATGGCGTCTGATGCACCATGGAGTAGCATCATGGTCCAGAAGTCTTCTAGATGATCGATCAGATCAGAGGTTCCATCGTAGCTTTCAAGTTGGAAAAGTTTGAAGTTTGGCAGAATGGGCTCTTGCATAATTCAGGGACAGAAAGGAGGATCAGTGCAGACGTTGTCATGGAGAGCTGGGGTGATGTGGCAGAGTTCTTCAATCCGTCAGTCCATCTCCCATAGTTTGTGATCGAGGACGTCATCTCGATCGTAGATCTTGGATGGCTTCCAGCTGTAGATGGAGAAGGTCTCTTTCGAAGGAGAATCATAATCCGAACATGGATTCTCTGCTCTCTATATTTTCTTTCCAAGGATGATGGGTATGCTAGCCCAAGTGTTCGTCCTTGGGGTCAGTTTCTAACATCCTGATGATAGATTTTCTAGTGAAATCGCCATCGGAGCCACATGGCCTACACCATCTCGATAAAACCCTGAATTCGCTGCACCAGTAGGTTGAATTGCTTTGAATCTATCATGGCTGTCGAGTGGAGGAGGAGGTTGAAGTACCGATGATAGAGCAGGGACAGACGGATCTGGCCTGGATCTGATGGTAGAAGCAGTAGATCTCCGAATAGTCACCCTCATTGGAGGCATTTCTCGGGATTGAGAGAGAGGATGAGGATGGAGATGGACCTTGAAGAAGAAGATCCATAGGATCGATTGAGCACTCCTTTAAGAATAAGGGTACCTTAGGAATAGAGAGCCCTTCCTCTAGCGCCAATTCTATTGGTGCAGAATCTGGTTGATGTCGGATCGAGCTGAAGTTGAGGAAGAAGAGGTCGCCGTCGGTGACCTACAAAATAAAGTTTCATCTGGAGTCGGTGGTGGTGGCTCCGACAGGATCCTTCGACGATCAAGTCATCTCTTCTGACCAACAGAAATGGAGTTCTCAGGTAAGAATTCAGCAGAATTTTAGAAAGAAGAGAGCTTAGTAAAAATATATCTGGAGGGTCCCTTTTTATAGATGGAGTTTGTCGTAACCGTCCGGTGGTGGGTCGCTCGGGATCATGTGAAGTTTGTTACGGAGAGAGGTATCCGTTGTTGTAATGTGGCCATTCGATAGTGGGTCACTCGAGGTCATGTGGAGTTTATTATGGAGAGTGGTGTTCGTTGCCATGAAGTGGTCGTTCATTGAGATTTAATAGTTGAAGTTTGGAGGAAGCAGACGTTGGTCGGTGAAGAGCTTTGACATACATCAATTCTAGAGGAGTTCGGACTTCTAAAGAGAATACGGCTAAAGGAGATTATCCGAAAGGAATGCTAGCTAAAATCTGAAAGTAATCCGCTAGAGGAATCCGACTGAAGAAAAAGTTCGAAAGAAGTTCGGCTCTTGGAGAAATCCGACTGAAGGAGAAATCCATAAGAAGTTTGGCTCCTAGAAGAATCTAACTGAAGGAGAAGTCCGGAAGGAGTTCGACTTCTGGAGGAACTTGACTGAAGAAGAAATTTGGAAGGAGTTCGGCTCTTGGAGGAATCCGACTGAAGAAAAAATTCGTAAGGAGTTCGGCTCTTGGAAGAATCCGATTGAAGGAGAAATCCGAAAGGAGTTCGACTCCCGAAGAAATCCGACTGAAAAACAAATCCGTAAGGAGTTCGACTCTTGGAAGAATTCGGCTGAAGGAGAAATTTGGAAGGAGTTCGACCGAAGGAGAAGTTCGGAAGGAGTTCGGCTCCTATAGAAATCTGACTAAAGGAAAAATCTGGGAGGAGTTCGGCTTTTATAGAAATCCGACTGAATAAGAAGTTTGGAAGAAGTTCGGCTCCTGAAGGAATCCGAATGAAAAAAAATCTGGGAGGAGTTCAGCTCCTAAAGGAATCCGACTGACGAAGAAGTCCGAAAGAAGTTCGGCTCCTGTAGAAATTTAATTGAAGGAGAAGTCTGGAAAGAGTTCGGCTCCTAGAGGAATCCGAATGAAGAAAAAATTTGGGAGAAGTTCGACTTCTGGAGAAATCCGACTGAAGAAGAAATCTAGGAAGAGTTTGGCTCCTAGAGAAATTCGATTGAAGGAGAAATCCAGAAGGAGTTCGGCCGCTAGAGGGGTCCAACTGATGAAGAAGTCTGGGAGGAGTTCGGCTGAAGTCCGAAAGGAGTTCGACTGAGGTTCGGTCGTTAAAGGAGTTCGGCTAAGGTTTGGCCGCTGGAGGAGTTCGGCTGAAATCTGATTGCTGAAGGAGAATTTTCAATCAAAACTCTTTCGTGATTACTGATTGTATTAGGCTAAGCATCAAACTGGACTTCGATGGAAGTAAAATTTATCTCTAATATATAATATTTAATCTTTATTATTTTATATTCGATATTTTTTATATATTTTTTAAAAATTATTAATTATTTATAAATTAATCAATAAAAATTAATATCTAATATTTATGATTAATAAGGTCAAGATAAAACTCAAGTCTAAGCATGTAATGTACAAGTTTGAGTTTTCATTCTAGAGCCTCCACGTAGAATGCATATGAAATAGACACAAGTTCGACACGGACCATACGAGATTAAAAGAGAAGGAGATTTTGGGAGAGTAGGGAGTTGAGAGGAGATTTTGAAGAGATGAGAAGAGATTTTGGATTAATTAAACGAGGAAAGGGAGTGAGACCTATGAGGGGAAGTAAAGGAGTCTTAGGAGATTTTCTAGGGAGTGTGACTGTGACCCACGTTGGCTTCGGGCGAACGCGTGAAGACATGCGGCATGCATAAGCGAGCACACTGCACGAACACAGGTGCAAAGCAGGTTCGGAATAGCAGATGCGAGACCAGTGGAATGGGCTTTATGATGGACCCACATGGAACAAAGGGTGTGCGTGAGCGTGCGATCAATTGTTGTGCACGGGTGCTGTTGGATGCGAGAGCTGGCGAGTGGGATACAGCAGGCCTTGACGCTGTTCGGACGTGAGAGCGGGCACGTGAATGGCCTGAGCGCGAATTTGCAGCCTTCACACAGTGCCAGGCTGGGACGCGATGGAACAGAAGAATTTTAGAGTTTTAGAACAAAATAAACATCCATCGTCTCCTTTGATTCCACATCTAAAAAATATAAAAACTTCCTTCCTAATGCTTATAAAAAGGCCTCCATATCTTCATCTTAAGAATCATCTAAGAAATCAAGATCCAAGAAACCAGAGATCCTAGAATACTTCAAAAGCCTTACAAAAAAGAAAGAGAAAGAAGAAAGTAGCTCCATGCATGGCTAATTCATCGAGAGGGAAGAGAAAATCTTGTAACAAAATAGAGCAAGTTCTAATATTTTAAACTTTTTTATATTTTTTTATGGTATCTAACAATAAAAATTATGTCTTTACTTATTAAAGTGTCATGAGTTCTTTATTTACTTTATTATATACTTATATGCTAGATTAAGATCAAGATAATCCTTACTTTCTAAAGATGTATCATGATATACGAATACGGAGCATATACTTTTCAGAGATGTACTGTGATCTACGGGTATGGATTATGCTCAGCAAGATAAGCTATGTCTAAGGCCTAATTACAAGCATCCAATCTCATTAAAGAATACAACTTTATTTAGTACAAGATTAACTCAAAACCTCCGAGATACTTGTTTTATATTTTATTCAACTTTTAGAATAACTTATTTTCTATTTACTTTACTTTTTGTGCAATAACAAGTCTTTTTTTTTACTTCTTTTGCAATTACAACTTAGTTCTAGATCTCTAAGGATATGATCTCGACTTATCCTATCTATATAGTTTGAGTTAGGCTTTATTTTTGACCACCTACGATAGTGATCAAATTTTGGCACCATTGTCAGAGATCTTGACATGGTTATTTTTGAAAAAATCAATAAAATATATAAAATCAAAAAATAAAAAAAATTAGTATTTTATTTTATTATATAGTTATTTTATATACTTGATTGTCTTATTTGTTTTACTGTTTTATATTTCTAGTTAATTATTTTCTTCTTTTGCACTCTTGCTTTTCATATATTATTTTGCTGATTAGTAATTTACCTTTTAACTTATTTTAATTGCTTAATTACTTTCTATTCACTCTTTTTAAAATTTTTATCTTATATTGCTTTTCATATATGGTAGATTTATTGCTTTATAGCTAGATTACTTTATTTGCATGCATAAAAAAATATTTTGTTTCCTATAATCTAATAATTTATTATTTTTTATAGCTTAGAATAATTTATTGTCCTATAAGTGGAGTTGATTTCTTCCTTTATTTATAGATTACATAATTATCTTTTAATCTTAGCATAATTTACTTTCTATTTAGTTAGATTCTCTGAATCTCCTCAAATTTAATTAACTTAATTAAAATCTATATTTTATTTTTCTTATTTTAAATAATTTAATATAAAAAAGTAAAATATATATCTTATAATATTTAATTAATATAGAAAAACCTAAAACATAATAAAAGAACTTAACGTACTTGAACATATTTTCTAACTGCATTGCATCTTCTATAAAATACTTTAAGGATACTTAATCCAATTAAATAAGATAAAATAGAGATTTGTTCATCCTTTTTTAGTCCAAAAATTACTATCCTTCATATTGCATTGACCTAAATCTTTAATTTAAAATCAATTAGATATTGACCCCTAATAATTTTATGTTTAATAGGACAAGTGATCCTAAAAGTTGGACCAAGTTAGACTTGGTCAGCTAGCTGGTATCTAGACAAGTGGTTTATGGGATGACTGGATCAAAAAAAAAGATAGTTTTTAATTGGTTTCATTCGTTGATCTAGCCAATCTAATTGGTATCTAAGAATAGCAATGGGAGGACTCCCACCGACCTTACACTTATCTAACCAGTTGGTTGGTCAAGCTCTGATTTAGAGAGCTTGAAGGCTATCTTGAAACAGTTAGGAGCTGTCTAGAGTTAGGACAATCCTAGGATAGAGTTGATTTAATTGTACTACTTGTTTGAAGAATATAATAAAAGTAATTAACAAAAAAAATAACTTTTTCTTCTATCGTTTATAGGTCTAAAACTCTTATAGGGCAATCTTCTTTAGACTTTTTCTCCTATCTCTTCTTCTCTTCTTCTTTCTGAAAAAAAATCAGAAGAGGATTGTTCTAATCTAAACTTCTTGATTGCATATTAGAACATACCGATAAATTAGATGCATGCTGCATCTGATTGAAGATATTAAACTTAGCATTTATTAGGAGACAACCCAATTTCTTAGAAGTAGTCTTAATAAAGTCCGGCTAAAGATGTTAAACTTAGTCCTTATTGGGAGGCAACCTAGATCTTTGTAGTTTAATTTTATTGATTTTTTTAGTTTTTTTAGATTTTTACTTCAGTTGCTTCAATAAAGCCTATGTCGACTAAGTTAAGGGGATAGTCAAATATACACCCTCAAGAACATATGAAGATCTATGCTAGATCAAGAACACATTGAGTCAAGTATATTCTTTCCTATCTCTTTTTGTATCCTTTATTTTTCTTTCTCTATTGAAAACAATATCGATTAAGTTTTAGAAAAAAAAAAAATAAAAAAAAATGAATAAGTTAGTATTTAGTATTTAGGCATCCAATTATGCTTAAGAATCAAATTGAATCAATTATTTTTTTTAAAAAAAAATTGATGCATAGCTCAGAGAGTTTATGATATATTGAAAGATTAAGTATTAAGAAAATCTAATGAATAGTTAACTCTAGAATATAAATATTTTTCTTTGAGTACTTCTAATTCCCTCTATTAGTATCAAAGAGTTTACTTTCTATGGGCTTGTATAAGATAACTATATAATTCTTCATAAAAATATTTTTAAAAAAAAAGAGTTTCTAAGAACTTCATACCGAGTAACCAGGCCTTTTTACCTAAGCAAGCATTAAGCTTTGCATCAAAAGATGTGAAAGATAAAAAAGCTATGTTGTAAAGTTAGTCTTAACTCGTAGTTTGTTTGATTCAATCTAGTAAGCCCGAGGGATATTTTATATTTAGTGCCATAAAGTCATCTGATTCGGAAGTCGTTGGCAGAAAATTCGCTATATAGATCAGACAGAAAGCTTAAGGGGTTAAGACACTTCATAGTAGTACAATGTTAAAGAAAGAAAGAAAAAATAAATAAATAAATGAAAGATGGAAGTAACACTACACTTATCCATATGAAAGTTGGACAATTTAGAGATAAAGATATGAGATAATTTAGAAAAAGTTCAAAAAAGGTTTAGTGCACTTGGCTTAACTTTCATATTGATTAGTACTAATACCCTAATGATATAACTTACGCTCTATTAAACATCAATTGTCTTTTTGAAAATTATCTAGTGAAACTTGAAACTCTAAGTTAAATGATACTTAGCCCTAAATTCTTTCTTTACTTAAGGATGAGCAAAATTTTAAGTTGAAGATTATGATCAATATAATAAATATTATATAAAAATATTAGAGTTTATGTTATTTAATCTTTATTATTTTATCATTAATAATTTTTATATATTTTTTAAAAATTATTAATTATTTATAAATCAATGAGTAAAGGCTCCAACACCTAATATTTGTAGTTAATAAGTCTAAGATAAAGCTCAAGTCCGAGTTGATTCCTTAGATACGGACCACGTGAGATTAAAAGCCAAGAAGATTTTGGGAGGGTGGAGAGTGGAGAGTGGAGAGTTGAGAGGAGATTTTGAAGAGATTTTGGATGAACTAAATGAGGAAAGGGAGTGGGAACCTTGATTTTTGGGAGACTAACGGAGTCTTGGCAGATTTTCTCGGAAGTGTGGCTGTGACCCACGTTGGCTTTGGGGAACGCGCGAAGACACGCGACATGCATTAGGCGAGGACACTACATGGACGCAGGTGCAAAGTGAGTTCAGGAACAGCAGACGCGGGACTAGCGGAATGTGCTCCATGGTGGACCCATGCGGAACAATGGGCGCGCATGAGCGCGCGATCAATTGTTGTGCATGGGTGCTGTTGGACGCGGGAGCTGGCGAGCAGCGTACAGCGGGCCTGGATGTGGTTCGGACATGAGACTGGGTGCGTGAATGGCCTGAGCGTGGATCTGCGGGCGCAATCCTTCACGCGGTGCAGGGCTGGGACGCAACGACATGGAAGAACTTTAGAGTTTTAAAATAAAACAAACATCCATCCACTTTGTTTTGTCCTGTATGAAAACCTCTTCCCTTTTAACACCTATAAAAACTTTTATATCTCCATCCAAAAAATCATCTAAAAAATTTAGAAATCTGAATATCCTAAAATACTTCAAAAGCCTTATAAAAAAAACGAAGAAAAAAAAGGAGCAGCTCTATACGCAGCTAATGCATCAATCTTGAGAGGAGAAAGAAAATCTTATAATAAAATAGAGCGGAATCTAATATTTTAATTTTTTTAAAAATATTTTTTATGATATGTAACAATAAAAATTATGCCTTCATTTATTAAAGTATTATAAGTTCTTTATTTACTTTATTTTATACTTATATGTCAGATTAAGACTAGGACAATCCTTACTTTCTAGAAATGCATCATGATCTACGGATACGGAATGTGCTGAGGAAAGAAGAGTTGCATACCTTATACTTTTTGAAGATATGCCGTAATCTACGGATATGGAACATGTCAAAAAAAGATATGTAGTTTCTAGTTTTGATCTATTATTTCTTCTTTACTTGTGAGATAAAGTTCTAGAATAATTTATGTCCGAAAGAACGAGTCATGATCTAAGCGTACGGATCGCTATGTCTGAGACCTAAATACAAGCATATAATATCATTAAAGGAATACAACCTTATTTAATGAAAAATTAACTCATAACCTTTGAGATACTTATTTTGCATTTTATCCAACTTTTAGAATAGTTTATTTTCTATATTTTTTTTTGGTGCAACAATGAGTTTTTTTTTATTCTTTTTGTAATCACAGCTCAATTCTAGATTTTTGAGAATATGATCTTGACTCATTCTTTCTATATAGTTTAAGTTAAATTTTATTTTTAACCATCTACGATCATGATCATTAGGTCAGCCCATCAGTCCGCATAAGCATTTCTTTGACGAAGAACATGTTAAGCTTGAAAATAAAAAAAAGAAGAGGAAAAAGTCAATGAATCTCTGTAAGCATTGATATTGATGAAGATAAAATTTATTTTTGAATAATTCATTGAATAACCGTAAAAGATTCGCCCTCTGAAATAAGATTAGAATAATAAAATTTTGCCATGGCCAATCGAATGGTTTGTACAGTAGCATAGAGTTTGGTATAAGAAATTGAGAGAGAGGTAAGACCCCTCGTCCTTTCTTTCTTGTATGTCATATTTCTGGAACTACTGCATCACATTAATGAGCTATCAATTTTAAATTAGCCATGGCATTCCAAGTGCGGAGTGCATGGACTGCTTGGAATTTACTGGGAAGTCTTTTATCCACCATCCATATTTGGTGGAGAGTTGTTTCTCACATCGAGTTCAGCTAGTGCTCGCACCTGCGGCCCTGCTACTACTGGAACTGGGTGAAATCCAAGTAATTACAGAAAACCTCTTCTCCGTCTTAACATTATATAGAAGTCTTATTTTTTCTTTAGATAGCCTTACCCTACCATGTGCTCTGCATAAATGACTGATTCGTAATTTGGTGGGTTCTCGAAGGGCCTGAACATAATGATCTGGTGTTATTTTCCGCCTAGTTCTGGCAGTCGCGCGAGCTAAAGTCACGCTTTCTTTCCCTACACATCCGTGAAAGGAGTTACTACGTATAAATTCTCACCATATCATAAATTATGTAGAAATTTCGTCTTCTTTAAATTCCTATACTCCTGTATGAGATATTAATTTCTAATACGACAAATTCTCTAAGGACCAAAATGTAATAATATGGTGTTATTTTCCAATTAGCCTCGGCAAGCCGAACGCTAGGGGTAGTTGAAATTTGAAAAAAAAACATATTTAATATTAATATCTTATTGGAAGCTATATGTAATATTTCTCACTTAAGCTAGTCCAGCGTAGAGTTAATTAAATATGGGACCAAGTTAGGTCAGACCGGGCCTTAAAGTACAAATTAGGTCTGCCCAGGCCTGGCCCAAACTGGAAATCAGACCTCTATATTTTATCCAGACTCAGTCCAATCATGAAAGGTCAATACCAGGCCCACCAATGGATCCGATATTGATAGATATATTCATTAACATATAATATAATATTTTATTATTACAATATTTAATTAATTAATATGGTTGATGAATGCAAAAAATATCTTAAAAATATAATTACCTCGTTCCGGCGTGGAATGGGCTGGGCCATTTTTTGCTATGCCCGGCTGTTTTGAGATCGGACCTTCATTCCCATCCCACAAGCGTATTGTTAGTATCCAAGCCCACCAAATTTCGGGCAGATCAGATGGGCCTAGAAAAAATTAGATGGATCAGGTCCAGTGGACCCTCCGATCCCATGCACTGTTGGTAACAGGCATCCTGCAGCTATACGAGGGGTACTGTGGGCCTGTGGCCAGTGTCTGTCAGCAGAATGGTCCATTGGATCTCAATTACATCAAGGATATTACTTTCGCAGAAGCCCGTACTATATCTTAAGTTTATTTTATATTAGGGTGTCCCGGTCCCTAGGTTTTTTCCTTAATTTTTGGGAGCAAAGAAGTTCGAAGCGTGGCGGAGCCCTCCTGAGGTATGCCCTCCTCCTGAGCTCTTCTCTGCCATCTCGATTCGAATGGCATTCTAAAACCCTAATCCGATTAGATTAAAAAAAGAATCCGGCTGACTCTATATCATCTCTCCTCCAAGACTTAGTTTTTCTTTTTCCTCTCTCTTTTGTTGATGGATGCCCTGTCTAAACCCCAAAGTCCTAAACCCTAATCTTGGATGACTCTCTCTTTATCGTGTGCGGTCCTTCTTGCCATCCTTCTTTGGCAAGCTCTCTTTTTTCAGGTGATTGATTTCTTGAATAATACCCGTAAACGTCTTTGTTCTTGGTTTACTGGAACTCGATTCAGTAGTTCGATGGCTAGTTTTGATTAAATTTGTTCCAATAGTTTATAGACTTATTTGGCTATAAGAAATTAGTTATAGTCTATTTTATGAAATTCTTAACATACGTTTTGACTAGAGGCAGTAATAGATTTTAATTTATGTTTCAGTTTGTGTGGATGCAAGAGTCTGTGACTAAAAGGTGTACTTTTGGCACATATTATGAACTGGAGAGGTATATTGGTTAAGAATCTTGGAGATTATTTCGATACAAAAAGCACCAAAATTGTGGATTGGGACCAGTAGAATGTTTCCTCAACCAAATTTATCACCTACAATTTGAGTCACCTATTATTGGTGACCCAAGTCACCCCAACCAGTACTCTCATTTTGCTTGAAAAATTCCTATTTGCTAAAAAAAAATGTACAATATGATCCATACTCTTTCTGTACTCTCTACTATATCGTCCTCTTAACATTGGCCAGGGATTTCCGTGGCCCTTCACTGTCACCATGTACCAAAATGATGTTGGAAAGGTCCCAAATTGGCACATTTTCGTTTCTTGTCTGTTGTTTCAATCTTTTCATGATCTGCTTAGAATTTTTTCCGAATTGTGTTTGTGTATGCTTCTATCAAATATTGACATGATTATGGTGCCAATGTTTACTCTATTATTAGTTTAAGTGATTTGGCATTCTACTGGTTAGTTAAATGTATCATAACTTCTCTGCTTTGTATTTTGTGTTTCTTAAAGATGGTGTATAATTTCTGTCTTTTAATAACACTTTCTTTTAATGTTCTGACTTTCAAGCTATGATTTCTTTGTCCTTTGGATTTGATGTGTTTGGTGCAATGCTTAAGTTAAGTTTTGCATCATGTCTCCTCAATAATTAGTTATAAGTGAAAAGATTTGTTAGCATTATAATGCTTCAGTTAAGTGTATCATAACATCCCTGCTTTGTTCTTTTTCATTAAAGATGATGCATAGTTCCTATCTTGTTAATGAGTCTTCTTTTAATGTTTTGGGTTTCAAACTAGGTACACTTGTATTTTGCTTTTTGATCTTCAATGAATAAGATTGTAGAGATTTTCATTTTTGTACTTTGTTTTGCAGTTTCTGCATGTCATCTATTGATCAATGCTTGGCTGTTGAAACAGACTACAGGCCCTGGTTGTGTAGTTCAACCCAAATGGTACAGCTCTGTCCTTGTGTTTACTTACAAGTTACAACCGTATTTTGTGGACACTTGTTTGATACTCAATCGTAGTTGTAAGCCTTCATCTTCTTAAGGCAGTCTCAAGTGACACTGTTCTATTTTTTTACTTGGTGAAATTTCCATGCTGTGAATATTTTGGTATGAACAAATATTTGCACTTCTAGTTTCTTGATCATGCTGATTTTAGAAACTCTTTGGGAGAAATACCTTTTGAATTTCACTCTGTATTTGTACTTCATGGTTTTCAACCAATTCCTTCATTTTGTAAACAAAAAATGTGTCTGTAATTAAGAATTAACTGCATTGGACTTAAAGTTACGAAACTTGCTGATCTCTCTCTCTCTCTCTCTCTATATATATATATATATATATTTATGTATGTATTTATGTATGTATATATATATTTATGTATGTATTTATGTATGTATGTATGTATGTATGTATGTATGTATGTATGTATGTATGTATGAGGTTTCAGATGCAGACCTTGGTCAAGATTGGCACTAGGAATGTAGAATATCCATGTTAGATTTTCAGCTTAGGCTTGAACTAAACATGCTGGAAGCATGTGTATGAGGCATGCAATGGAAGATACTTAAGTGCTATTACATGAATTATTTGATTATTTCGTTGCTAGATATACCTTTCTTGTAATGTGATGTACTTGTTTCATCTTATTCAAATAAAAGTGATATGCTTGTTTTGTATTTTCAAAATGTTGACCTACTACAGCAGCCATAATGGATGAATACTGTGTTTATGCAAAGGGGTTCTGGTGACATCACAGGTTGTTGATTTGAGCAGAATGATACCCTTTAAAGGCATGCAGACAATACAGAGATTAATGGTGATCATAATTTCATGACTGATTGTATATTGGGGGGAGGCTTTGTCTTGTTGAGGGTGTCGGTAGGCCTTAGGAAAATAGCTTAGGAAAATAGCGATGAAACCCAGAGTGGGTGATAACCAAAAATCTGAATAAGTTATCTGACAGCCTTAGAAGTAGTGACTCTAGATAATGTAACTTTAAACAGAAAAAATCCCTGTGCTAGCTGATAAGCCTTTTGTGACACATCTTAAGCACCGGATTATTTGGGGATTCCATCAGAAGGCTTGGAATATCAATTGATCTAGGACTAGTTGCCATGAGAAAGCTCCCTGGTCTAGCTTATGATTTGACTAGAGAAACCACATAATTTGTTTCTTCATCAAGGCACTTCTACCATATACAGCTTCAAGTAGATAGTTAAAGTAACTAGCATCTTTTGCAGTTGTCACCATAGCACTTGACCCATTTATGGTTGAATACTTTTGAATTCGTTTCAAAATTTTATAGTGAAAATGCTCTCTCTTGGACTAGAGTCCTAGTACTGCCCCACTTCCTTTGCATAGGTATGAACTTTGTAGGGTGAGGATGTTTAGTTTGTTAGCACCAAGATTATGTAAGATATTTGCTTTTGTTAAAAGCTATTGAAGACAGTAAACTGAAAGGATTTTTATCTTTTGTAATGGGTTCTACATGAGTGCAGCTTCCTCATGGGCTAAGTTGTTGCCCAGAAGAACAACCCAAGAGGGGGGATGAATTGAATTTTTTTAAAAAATTCAGATTACTAAGTGTATGTGCAGAATTAGAATACTACTATACTGAAAATGCAGTAATTAAATGAGTAGAAAATAATAATTGCTAATGAAGAAAATCACACACACAAAGCCACAAGGTTTATATAGTAGTTCGGTGTCAAACCCAACACCTACGTCCACTCCTCAAGCACTCCACTTGAGAATTCCATTATAATCTTCAAGATTATAGCAAGATTGTTTTTCCTGGGCTCACAATCTAAATCCAATTAGTTTTACGGGCTAACCAACCAAAAGCTAACCCCAACCCACTCCTAGGCCTGTACAAATCCAATTCAAGGCTTGGATGAGCCTATCCCCCAAGTTTCAATCCTTTTAAAACTTGAAATATAGAGATTTCAGAATGTAGACATTTAAGAACAAAACAAACTCCTTGAAAGCTGATTTTGAAGCTTTAATGCACAAGCTGAGTAGTTGGAGGGCTTTAGCAATGAATGCTTCCTTCCTTCATTTGAGAATGCCTTGATTGCATAGCTGGTTGAGCGGTTGAACAACAATGAAGGCTCTTTAAAGCTCACTATTTGAACAACACAGTTTTTTTGAATTATTGCTGATGTTTTCCACTTTTTTGCATTTATATCTTGTGTTTTCCAGCTTTAATATGGTCTTAGAAGCCTTCTAATCCAAGTTAAGAACTCCAAAAATGGGTTTGTAGTCGTTGCAACACCAGAAAAAGCCATTTAGAGCATTCAAAACGAAATTTGGGCAGTTCTACGAACTAGCCATTGGGACTGTTAGAAATCCGGGAGTCGACTCTCCAAAGCCTAGAGTCGACTCCAGTCTCAGAGCAAAAATTCCAATGTTTTGTATTTTTCTGTGCCGTGCCAATTTTGTGCCAGAGTGGACTCCTGGACTTCGTGAGTCGACTCCAGTCACAGGATGAGAAATTCAGCATTCTATTCTTGAACTGGTGCTTTTTTTGGAACATGAGTCGACTCTTGCTTTAATTGAGTCGACTCCTCTATGAGTCGACTCCTGCGACAGGGTCCAAAATAATTTTTTCTATTTTTGAGTTTGATGTCTATCTGAGTCCTTGAGTCGGCTTCTACTTTTCTTGAGTCGACTCCTCAATGAGTCGACTCTTGGTTTATGCCAAGTGCTGAAACTGTGCTAGATTTAACTTTAAACTTCTTTTGAGTTTGTTCATGATCCAGCATACTTTGAAAAATATTTGGCTTGACCTCTTTTGCTCTTCTTTCTTGGTTATTTCAATCAAAAGCATGGAGCTTCATTGAAATGGATTCCTGTCTTCCTGAATTTTATCTTAAACACTCCAACCAAATTATTAGTACCCAAAATAAACTCAAATGTTTTGTTATTCATCAAAATCATATCTAAGGTCAACATTCTCCTCCTTTTTGATGATGACAAAACCTTTGAGTTCATACATAACATTTGCAAACTCAAAAAGGCATTCAAGATGAAGAAAGCAGCATTCCATATTTGTAGTTTAAGGTGACAAATGCAAATTCAGATTATACACAAGTTCATCCATTCTTTTTGGTAATTTATCATTTTAATTACAATGATTCTCTCCCCTTTTATTTGCTAAAAGTAAAATATGCCATCAATTAAGAAATTTCAAAATTTTACGGTATGTGACATTAATATGCCATTAGTGTGCAATTAATTTGCCCCAAATTTTCAGAATGTTAAAGTATGTGTCTTATTTTCAGAATTGTTTAAAATATGAGTCACTTATTGCACTTGTTTCATTTTTCTTGAGTGCTTTTATTTGTATCCTCTCTCTTTCTTTATGCTTATCTTTTTTTCCTTCATTTTTGTGTGCTTCCTCTTTCTTTATGCTTATCTTTTTCTCTCCCTTTTTGTCATCATCAAAGAATTATTGACAAGATAAAGATATAAAGGTAAACATGCATACAAATTTGAAAAGAAATACATCGTTCATAGGAGTATGTACTGCATACAAAAAGATACTCAAGCAGTACAAGTACTTCCATACAACATAAACAAGGTCCTAAGATAAAGTATCATCATCTAATAACAAGATGGTACGGATAGGTCCTAAAACATTATATAGACATAGACTAAGACTTATAGACATAAGGAAACCTAAGTCCTAGTCAGATGGAACATCAAGTGTGGCGGAGGAGCTAGCTCTAGTCACCCTTCTCCTGGTGTGGGTGGATGGTCCTCCAGCTCGGGAATATGTCCTAAGTGGTATGGGAGGAGGCTGTGTGGTAGGAGGCTGATCGGCTGCACAGGGGGAAGGCTCATAAATTGGAGGTGGAACAATGAAAATGTTTGGCTCTGCCTCAATTGTCTCAGCGGCTGCTGCTGACACTGCTGCCTCATCCATTGTTGCTACGGTCGCTATTGCTGCGGTCGCTGTTGCTGCCAATTTTGGTGGAGCATGGTCCTCAGAATATTCATCAGCTGTCACATAGAAGCTAAGAGTGATGTGATCATATCCGGGGACATACTGGACCTCTCTTTCTGCTCTATAAACTGAGTCAGATGACCAACCTCAGATGTTAGCCTAGCTATCTCAATTTGGATCCCCTCTATCTGTGGTCTTAGTTCATCTAAAATAGAATGGGTGATTCGGATCGCCTGATCATCATCAGTCTGAGCTGGTGGGAGATGAATTCTAGCAGATCGATTTGAGAAGTGGTGAATGGGTCTGTAGTTGACTCAGTTGGAGGCTGTGCTGGAGGAATATCTGCAGGCTGACTTGATCCGATTTCATTTCGAGTCTATGGATGCTCTTGTCCAGATGCTCTCTTGATCCATCTGTCATTCAGTTTTTGATAATCTACCCAAGTGTCTTCTCCCTATAGGTATCTGTATGTCTTAAGTGAATAGAAAGCTCTCCATCAAAGTCTATCCCAACCTCTTTGAAGACTGAGGTCAGGGTCATACCATAGGAAAGACATGCTTTAGCCCTGCTTACACCATCCCTCATCTGTCTAAAGATCAATAATGATAGGTTGAGCTGCACACCTCGAACAATGTAGTCCATAATGCCAATTATCCTATCCAAAACTAGATCAAATCGGCCGATCTTGGGAAAGTTAATTCGTGCAACTATGTGGCTGAGCACTCTCATTTCAATGGACAAGTTGTTTGCCTTTAATTTTGTGATTCCTTCTACGTTGCTCAACCCGGTAATGAACCTAAGGACAAAATCACGTTCAGATGGCCATTGTGGTGCTAATCTCTTAGTACGTAGTCCTCAAATCTGTCCAAGTCTGTTAGGGGTAAGGCAAAAGGTGACTCCTTAAACTGTGCATTTCAGATCATCCTTTCCCATAAACATGCATCTATAAAACTCTCGGACCAATCATGGATAGGTGGGCTGGTTGATTGAAAAGAATCTCTCCCACTGCTAGGATCGGATCCATGTGCTAATCCTCAACCCCTCCCTATAAAAAAAACGAAAATCCACGTTTCTCCCGATGGTTACTTGTCGGTCCAGGAGTGAGGGTAAAGGAGCAGGGGAATGGGGTTACCTTCATTGTAGTCGAAATCTCCATCACTTGATTCACGCTATTTCGTTGGATTCAATCTCTTTCGAACAACATAAATCTTTCGCCTAGGCTCCATTGTGCACCATGGAGGAAAAAATCCAAAGAGAATCGGGAAGAAGACAGGTGGAGGTATCAATGAAGGGTCCCTCACGGCTTTGGAACAGGTCTAGGATTGAACGGTGAAAGGGTGAAGTGAGACGAGGAGAGGACTCGGGTTTAAAAACTAGGTTTCCAACCATGAGTCGACTCCAGGTTTCCATGAGTTGACTCCAGCGGGAGTCGACCATGAGTTGACCTCAGGTTAAGTAGTGGAAAATTTTGATTTTTCAGAAAAAAAAGAATAGGTACATCTGATTGAGAAATAGTTGAGAATTGGGTCTGATAAATTATACTTATGAAATATGAGATCTTTTTAAAAGTATGGAGAGGGGATATGATTTTAAGTCAATGAGCAAATTCACTAGATAGGATCTTTAGAGAGTAATAAAGAGACTTCTAATTCATATGAGAGCTATTGGATCAAGAGAATCTAGTTTTGGGCTTAATCTGAGTGATAGCACATTCCTAGTTCTCTCCTAATTATGCTAAATCTCTCTTCATTAAGGAGTTTAATGAAGATATCTGCTAATTGCTTATCTGTACTAACAAACTCAAGTTTCACACTGTTATTTTGCACATGATCTCTTATGAAATGATGTCTTGTTTCAATATGTTTGGATCTTAAGTGTTGAATTGAATTTTTAGTTAAATTAATTGCACTATTATTATCATATCTTATTGGAATTTTATTAAGTTTTATGTCAAAATCTTTAAGTTGTTTAATCCATAGGATTTGATCACAACAATTCTCAGTAGCAACATATTTAGTTTTAGCTATAGATAATGCTACTGAGTGTTGTTTCTTACTAAATCATAAAATTAGATTAACTCCAAGAAATTGACAAGTGTCACTGGTGCTTTTTTTATTTAATTTACATTCAGCAAAATCAGAATCAGTATATCCAATTAATTCTAAAAGTAATAATTTATCATACCAAAGTCCAGCATTGAGTGTGCCATATAAGTATTTAAATATTCTTTTAACAGCTAAAGCATGAGATTTTCTAGGATCAGATTGATATCTAGCACATACAAACACTAAATATAATGTCGGGTCTACTTGCAGTAAGATAGAGCAATGATCCTATTATATCTCTATATAATTTAGTATCAACTTTCTTATCCTTTTTATCCTTATTAAGCTTGCAAGAGGGGCTTATAGGTGTGCCAATTGGTTTTGAATTCTCCATTCCAAACTTTTTCAAGATTTTTCTTGTATATTTTGTTTGGTTGATGAAAATTTCCTTTTCACTTTGCTTGATCTGGAGTCTGAGAAAGAAGTTCAGTTTATCCATCATGCTTATCTCGAACTCTCCCTGCATAAGCTTGGCAAACTCTTGGTAAAGATTCTCATTAGTAGCATTGAAAATACTATCATCTACATAAATTTGTACTACTACTAAGTTCTTATTTTTTTCTTTAAAAAGAGTTTTATCAACATTTTCTCTAGAGAATTCATTATCAATTAGAAATTTGTCTAGTCTTTCAGACTATGCTCTAGGGGCTTGTTTTAAACTATAAAGTGTCTTATGTAATTTATAAACATGATTAGGATATGTATGACTTTTAAATCCTGATGGTTGTTTAACATATACTTCCTCGGCTATGTACCCATTTAAAAATGCACTATTGATATCTATTTGGTAAATTTAAAATTCATAAAGCATGCAAATGCAAGTAGTAGCCTAATTGCTTTTAATCTAGCCACTAGGGCAAAGGTTTCATCAAAATCAATACCTTATTCTTAATTATACCCTTTAGCTACTAATCTAGCTTTATTTCTAGTAATTATTTTATTTTCATCTAGCTTATTTCTAAATATCCATTTGGTTTCAATTACTGGATGGTCACTTGGTCTATCAATTGGGCTCCAAACTCTATTTTTTTTAAATTGATTTAATTCTTCATGCATTGCATTTATCTAGTTTGGATCATTTTCAGCTTCTTTTATAGTTTTTGGTTCAATTTGAGATACAAAGGCTAAATAATTATTAATATTTTTTAAGGATGCACGAGTTCTTACCCCTTGTGATGGATCACCAATAATTTGAACTTTGGGATGGCCAAGTGCATACCTTCATTTCTTTGGTAGACTTTGAATTTGAGTATCATCAGGATTTTCATCTTTAGGTTCAGCTTTTTCTTCTTTGTTATCTTGAGTTGTTGATTCCTTGAGTGTAATTTTCTTCACTCCTTTCTCAATGATTCTTGTATCATCATCAGCTATATCCTCTTTTTTAGAAGGTAAGTTGTTACTTTTATCAAATACCACATGTACAGACTCTTCAACGATTAATGTACGTTTGTTAAAGATCCTATATGCTTTACTAGAGGTAAAATATCTTAAGAAGATGTCTTCATCAGATTTTGCATCAAATTTGCCTAAGTTATCTTTACTATTATTTAGAACAAAGCATTTGCAACCAAAAATATGAAAGTAGCTAATATTTGGTTTCTTATTTTTCCAAAGTTCATAAGGGGTTTTCTTTAATATCGGCCTTATTAATGCTCTATTTAGAACATAACATGCTGTATTGATAGCTTCGGCCCAAAAATATCTTGGGAGATGGCTTTCACACAACATGGTTCGGACCATTTTCTCTAGGGTTCTATTTTTTCTTTCAACAACCTCATTTTGTTGAGGTGTTCTAGGAGCAGAAAAATTATGTTCAATCCCCATTTTATTGCAAAAAGTTTCAAAATGTTGGTTTTCAAATTTCGTTCCATGATCACTTCTAATACAAACAATAGAGAGGTTCTTTTCATTTGAAACTTTCTTGAAAAACTTAGTAAATGTAGGAAATGCTTCATCGTTTTGTGCTAAAAATAAAATCCAAGTAAATCTCGAAAAGTCATCTATAATTACAAGTCCATATTTTTTTTACCACATGGGCTTGTGGTCATAGTTGGTCCAAATAAATCCATGTGAAGTAGTTCAAGAGGTCTAGAAGTTGAAATAATATTTTTTTGATTTGAAAGAGCTTTTAGTTTGTTTTCCTAATTGACATGCATCACATATTTTATTTTTCTCAAAATTAAGTTTTGGCAAACTTTTTACAAGATCCCTTTTGATTAGTTTAGAAATCAAATCTATGCTAGCATGTCCTAGTCTACAATACCATGGTTAATTATTTTCGTTGATCTTAACATTCATTGCAACTAAACATTGGTTTCTTTTGGTGGAAGAGTCATCCAAATCTACTAAGTATACATTTTCATGTTTATGTCCGATAAGAGCAATGCTATTATCAATGGAGCTAGTAACTGTGCATAAAAGTGATTCAAAAATAACTTTAAATCTTTTATCATAAAGTTGACTAATACTTAATAAGTTATGCTTTAAGCCATCTACTAAAAGTACATTATCTATAAATGTAGGAGTGATATATATTTTATCACTTTCGATGATGTATCCTTTGCCATTATCACTAAAGGTCACAATTCCTCCTTTAGCTTCAAGGATGATGAAATGTTTCTTTTCACCTGTCATGTGTCTTGAGCAGTCACTATCTAGATACCATTTTTTTTCTTTCCATCGGCTGCAAGACACACTTGCAATCAAAAATCAAGTGGGAGGTT
Organism: Cocos nucifera; assembly: GCA_006176705.1. Lineage (NCBI taxonomy): Eukaryota > Viridiplantae > Streptophyta > Magnoliopsida > Arecales > Arecaceae > Cocos > Cocos nucifera. Next base: position 2,569,585 of record QRFJ01000057.1, on the reverse strand, counting down.
TTAGGTGCCCAGGTCATCTTGGGTCCTTTAGGGTTAATAACCATGGTTTCTTTGAAAATCCATACCTTAATATTTAGACTGTTTTTCTTTTTTCTGAAATTGCAAACATGAGATTTGTGTCCAGATTTTCCACGGCAAAAATATTTTGATTTTTGTGAAGTTGAAGATGGATCATTTACAAAGAAATTCTTTAAAAATTTTTATTTTTTTAGTTCTAAAATCAATTCTAGCTTTGTTAAAAATAGCTTTTTGATTATTGAGTAATAATTACAGTTTTTCAGAACTTAATATAAACTTATCAACTATATATTTATATTTTTCAAGTTCTTTCTTTAGGTTTGATTTTCTGCAGAAATAAGCTCATTTTCTTTCAATATTTCCTTCTTTTTTCTTGATTAGATTTTGATTGATTGATCTGAAATTTTTATTTTTTAAGATTAACTTTTTAAGATCATCATACAATTCATAAAATGCTTCTTGCAATTCATCAAATGAAAATTCATGCTTCTTGCAATTCATCAAATGAAAATTCAGGTTGTGTCAACTATCATCTCATCCTCTTGAGCCACGAGACACAAATTGACTATTTCTTGTCCCTCTTTATCTGAACTTGAATCTTCACTATCATTCCATGTTGCCATCATTGCTTTCTTCTTTACTTTCTTGGAGGGTTTCTTCAATAGGGGGCAGTCTATCTTGAAATGACCCGATTTCTTGCATTCAAAACAAGTAGGCTGCTCCTTGTCTTTGTCTTTCTCTCGATCTTTACTAGCTTCGCCTTTGGAGAAGGGTATTCTCTTGAAGTTTGGTCTTTTTTTCTTATAAATCTTCTAAATTTTCTGGTTAGGAAAGCCATTTCTTCACCATCATTTCTTTCCTCGGAATCTTCACTTTCTTCATCTTCCTCCTTTGCTATGGACTTGAGGGCCACGGTCTTTTTTTCTTGACTTCATCTCTCAAGTTTTGCTTCATAGTTAACTCATGTGTCATGAGAGAACCAAGAAGCTCTTCAAGAGACAAGGTGTTGAGATCCTTAGCTTTTTGTATAGCCGTCACCTTCGCCTCCTAAGTTCGAGGAAGAGATCTAAGGATTTTTCTCATAAGTTCACTATTAGTATATGATTTTTCTAGGCTTTTAAGTTCATTTATAATATCCGTAAATCGTGTAAATATTTCTGTAATACTTTCAGTTGACTCCATTTTGAAAAGTTCATACTTATGTACTAACATGTTTATTTTTTATTTCTTTACTTGATTGGTACCCTCATTGGTAACCTCAAGCCTATTCCATATTTCTTTGGCTAAAATACAAGTAGAAATCTGACTGAATTCATTGGCATCAAGTGAGCAATAAAGCACATTCATTGCTTTAGCATTCAATTGAGCCAACTTTTTATCATTTTCATTCCATTCTCTTTCAGATTTAGGAATTACATTACCTTTAATGCTAATTGTAGGTGTGTGTGGTTCATTAATTATGACTCTATAGGTCATAATCAAGTACTTGAATGAATATGCACATACGTGTCTTCCAATATGTGTTGTTAGAGCCATTAAATAGAAAAGGCCTATTTGTGGACTGTCCTTCCATTAGGAAGACATTTAATTGGGTTGCCATCTTGATCGATTACTCTAAATCAAATGAACAACAAATAATATAAGAACATATGCTTTGATATCAATTGTTGCCCAGAAGAATAGCCCAAGAGGGGTGAATTGGGTTTTTCAAAAATTTTCAGATTACTAAGTGTATGTGTAGAATTAGAATATTACTATGCTGAAAATGCAGTAATTAAATAAGCAGAAAATAATAATAGCTAATGAAGAAAATCACATATATAAAGCCACAAGGTTTTTATAGTGGTTCAGTGTCAAACCCAACACCTACATCCACTTCTCAAGCACTCCACTTGAGAATCCCACTATAATCTTCAACATTACAACAAGATTGTTTTTCGCAGGCTCACAATCTAAATCCAGTTGGTTTTGTAGGCTAACCAACCAAAACCTAATCCCAAGCCACTCATAGGCTTGTACAAATCCAGTTCAAGGCTTGGATGAGCCTATCCCCCAAGTTTCAACCCTTTTGAAACTTGAAATACAGAGATTTCAGAATGCAGAAATTTAAGAACAAAACAAACTCCTTGAAGAGCTAATTTTGATGATTTGATGCACAAGCTGAGTAGTTGGAGGGCTTTAGCAATGAATGCTCCCTTCTTTCACTAGAGAATGCCTTGATTGCACAACTAATTGAATGGTTGAACAGCAATGAAGGCTCTTTAAAGCTTACTGTTTGGACAACACAGTTTTTTTGTTATTGCTGATGTTTTTCACTTTCTTGCATTTATATCTTGTATTTTCCAGCTTTAATATGGTCTTAGAAGCCTTCTAATCTAAGTTAAGAACTCCAAAAATGGGTTTGTAGCCGTTGGAACACCAAAAAAAGCCATTTAGAGCATTCAAAATGAAATCTGGGTAGTTCTAGAAACTAGCTATTGGGGCTATCAGAAATCTGAGAGTCGACTTCCTAGAGCCTTTAGTCGGCTTTAGTCTCAGAGCAAAAATTCCAACATTCTGTATTTTTTTCTGCCGTGCAAATTCTGCGTGCCAGAGTTGACTTCTGGATTTCGTGAGTCGACTCCAGTCGTAGGATGAAAAATTCAGCATTCTGTTCTTGGACTGGTGACTTTTCTGAAACATGAGTTGACTCCTGCTTTTTTTGAGTCGAAAGTCGACTCTTGTGACAGAGTCCAAAGTAATGTCTTATGTTTTTAAGTCTGGTGCCTGTCTAAGTTCTTGTGTTGGATGAGTCGACGCTTGATCTGTGCCAAATGCTGAAACTGTGCCAGATTTAACTTTAAACTTCTCTTGAGTTCATTCATGATCCAGTATACTTTGAAAAATATTTGGCTTGATCTCTTTTACTCTTCTTTCTTGGTTCTTTCAATCAAAAGCGTGGAGCTTCATTGAAATGGGTTCCTGTCTTCCTGAATTTTATCTTAAACACTCGAACCAAATTATTAGTATCCAAAATAAACTCAAATATTTTGTTATTCATCAAAATCATGCCTAGGGTCAACATAAGTTGACAAAATCTATGGGACATTTGCTTGTAATCGCAAGAGAAAGTTTCCACATTGATAAGAGTTTCATTTAAGTATGTATCACTTCTATGAATTGGGATTGTCCTAGTTGGTATACCCCTCTACCTAGCAACCATAGGTTCTAGGTTCAAATCTTGGGTGGTGCCCTCCCGAAGTATGAGGACCTAGGTAATTATACAGCAGGTTGGCCTCTCCCTCTCTCTAAAAAAAAAGGTATCTATCATGTTTGATTATGTTTCATGGAACTTTTTTGATGTACCAACAAGAAGAATGCATGTAGGTGGTGGTTGAGATTAGCGAACACCTTCCAGTTAGCATCAAAAGACAAGGTCCACTCTTGTTGTTTGACTATCCTTGATAGCTGATTCTAAATGTCTATTTCTATAGTTGTCCCATTTGTCTGAAAGCCTTCTTGTGGCATCTGTCTTTACAACTTGAGAATCTTTACTTTGTAATTGCCTGATTTATGCTGAATAAGTTTGTAAGTGCCTGATTTATGTTGAATAACTGTTATTTTTGGTTTGTTAAACTCGAACCAAATAATGCTGTACTGTTTGAGAAAAAAAGGGAGATAATATGATGTGAGAAAAAAGGGAGATAATGTGATGCAGCACAAGGTGCATCTGATAGGTACTATGACCAACTAAATCATGCCAAGTGTCGAAGGAGCCAATGGATTTGCTGGTGGAAGCTTCAGTAAACAAAATTTTGATTTATTTCCATTCCGTGACTGTGTGTGCAAGCAAATGGGATTCAGAGGTTTTCAGCAGATATTCTTATAAATTTTCCATTAGGGATAGTATCAAATTTTAGTCATGTTTTCATATTTGTAATAGAATAATTCTAGTATTTTTTTTAGTGTTGAGTCCTATTCTGACTATGATTTTGCATCAGGCTTAATGCCTGAATTAGGGTTAGGGTATCCTGTCCTATAAATAATCATGTAATACATTGTAAGGGATAGCCTTTGAGATATTTATAAAATTTTATCCGAGGGAATTTCTTTCACCAAATGAAGAATTCTTCAATCTAGTCTTCTATTTGTGTGTTGATCTTCGAAGCATAACCTCGTCGATCAAATCGCTCCTTCCTTTTCCTGTTGCATTATAATGTGATGCTGTTTTCTCTCTCAGAAATGTATCAAATCTATGATGCTGAGGATCAATCAAATGCAGCTTCTAAGTGGAATTAATTTACCAAGTTTTAAGACAATTGTTTGGAATCATTAGAAAAGGTTTACCATTTACATGCTTATTCGAAAATATATTCTAGTTAACACTACTTGTGATTGATGTCATTCTCTTTAAGCGAATGCAAAGAAGGCAGCAGTAAACTTAGTTGGACAATGTCTTGCCAGTTATCTACAAAAAAAAAGAAAAGCCTTTTAGATTGTGGAATATAGAGAAAATAATAATAGGCTTGCCTGATTGCCTCTATGATATGCAGAATAAATTATTACATTGTCACTACATCTTTGTATCTTCTATTGTTTTGGCTTTGGTATTCACTTTCTTTATCCTCTGTTACTGCTTTAATTCCTCATGCATTTACTACAATGGAATTCCATATGTTTTGACCTTCCATGATAGTATAGTTGATGGTAATTAGTTTCACTAGCGGGTATTAAATTTTCTGCAGTTTATATTGAAGTTAGCTAACATAACAGAGGTGCCATGCTGGGCAAGTTTTCAATGCAGATACAGAAATTTTCAGCTTTAAACACTTCGGAATTTATCATGTTTTGTTTTCAATGTGCACATATCATCTATTTTGTATGCATGCAAATTGTTTTCTCTTTGCTCTCTCTGTGTTTCTGCTTCAGAAGTCTTAAATGTCTCCAAGGGAATATTAAATGATTATGATCAGTCTTCTTTTACTAGTTGTATGATATAAATATAACATTGTAGTTGCATTTATTACTCATTAGTTTACAAACCTGCTTGGGAATATCAGTAAAGGAGGTATGCTCTTTACAGGACCAACTTAGCGACACCCCACCACCTTTCAAGCTTATTGAGAGGAATGAATTCTCATATCGAAAGTAAGCTATTGTGCTAGTTAAATTAATTATATTTTTCATTTCATTATCACTTTGTTCCAATCAGTAACCGAATATGATTGTTTTAATTCAAATACCTTGCGTAGAATGCTATTTTCCTCTAATAGTTAGATGCACTAAAGCAAAATTTATTACTTGCATTTGAGATATTTGGTAGCCTACTGGCTTGTGTAACAACTGAATGTCTTATTGTCATAGTTACATTTTTTGGCTTAAAGAATAATCTGGCAAAGGAGAAGAACCAAAATTTGAAAAAAGGCATATTATTTTCGGCAGATTTGGAAAGAGGTCAGATTATAAATTATTTCTGTTCAACTACCGGTGGTGGAGGAGGCAACAACATTAGATAATAGCAAGCCTAGTTCTGTAAATTATTAAAACGTTATATTCTTGAAATGATAATACAAAGGGGTTTAGAGGATGATCTTGCACTCAGGAAACCAAAAATTAAACGTTAAGGAACATAATTTGGAAAAACAGAAGACAGGGAGAGAGCAGATGGAAATAGACATAGTCATATAGGGAAAAAAATAAAAAAATGAAAGAGAATAAAAAAAGATAAAAATGTCAAAAACTGAGAGGAATTTACTGTAGGAAAAAATGCTAGTTGCTTGGCTTTTAGAAATCTTCACTTGATATTTTCAAGCCTCTACTAGGTGTCATTGAGTTATTGAATGGTCAAGGGTAACCTGTGGGATTATTTTGAGTATCTTGCTGTATCATAGAGAAAGCAGGGAGACAAATTAAGATGCTTTCTATTATATTTGGAAGCTGGTTAGTATGTGCTTTTGATGTCTAATTGTTTATCCCATGCATCTTTATTGTTCTATATCACAAGACAATGGCATGACATGGCAATTGTAAGGTAAAATTAGGCCTAAAAGGTAAGCAGACTTGAATTCACAATATTTGCCCTGCTAATAGAATATGATTCTGCATCTATGACATTCCATCTTCATTTGCTTGACCTTATGGTTATCATATCAAACAATAGGAATGCTATATAGGCCATTTGACTAAACAAAATGACATCAAGACACATCTAAAGTGTAATTTACAGTTAATATTCAATCATTATCTTTTTAAGCTTTCCTGTATACCAAATTTTTTGTTTTCTGCATGCAACATTGATTGTGAAACCTCAAATAGTTGGGTGGATTCCTGTTGCATTGAACATTGTAGTTGGTGTGTACATATGGATGTATGTATAAGCGTGCTTGCTTGCTTGTGTGCGTGTGAGCTTGCTTGCTGGCTGGCTGGCTTTGTGTGTGTGTGTGTGAGAGACCCCAAGGTGAATACTGAATGAAAATTAGACATGCTAAATGATGTGGATGCATTGAGGAAGTTGCCATGTCATTGCAATTTATCAATGGCTTTGATGCACTATCTATGCTGTGATCAGCTAACTCTTTTCCTGTAGCTACCGTCTCATCATGGTCGGTGTTATCTTCAGTATATTGATCAATAGTGTAACTTGTCTGTTGACCTTGTCTTGAAAGCAATATTTGGATCTGATCATGTGGTTGTTTCTATCTCTTATAGTGATACCATTTGGTGGTTGTGTAGGCATATAAAGCAGAAAGAGAAGGATGTAAATGTTTGTTTGTGCCAGTACGATGCCAGTGACCCAGATAGTGCCTGTGGAGAACGGTGCTTGAATGTGTTAACTAGCACAGAATGCACACCCGGCTATTGTGCTTGTGACAATTATTGTAAAAATCAGGTTTCTAGTTCTTTCACCTTACATATTTAAAGATATCCTGCATGATCTAGTAGGAAAGAGCTCACATGGCAGTATGAAGAGGAGTTATAAATAAAGATCAAGATGTCATATTGCAAAATATTTAAAACAAGAAAGCATAAAATGACATTTGCCATAGGGTGATACTATGCGATCTACAACATTGTTTGTTTCATCTTTCAACTAATAAAGCTCTTGTATCCTATAACTCCATAACAGTGCAATTTGTTCCCATTTTCGCCACAAAGACCTGTTCTAAATGTGCATTACGACATCATGTCTTATTAATTTCAGTATTAAATGATCTGATGTCATATGTCTCTAGAGATACCCTCTCTATCTCTCTTAACATTTTTCACCGTGGAAGATATACAGTTTTGAGGCATCTTGCTGCTAATCTTTCAGTGATAAGTTTCTTTAGATACAGAATAAGTTGGGACTCATGAGTCAGTGCCCCTTCAAATCATTCCTGTTTAAGTGCCATTAGATTTTAAACTTTTGGAAGAGGTTATGTATGTGTACATATGTTGGACTACAACTTCTAGCACATTTGCTTTTCTTTTTCTTTTTCCTTCAAAAAACTATATTGGCTAGGCAAAGAGCTGATGCTTATCTTGTTGAATAAGGGACTGTACAGCCTGTTTGGATCGTTTTGTTCCGTTTCTGTCTTCAATATGAAGGGGATTTGCTGGCACGCTTATGGTTTCTTCACCTTAATAAAAGCTAACTGGATCACTTGCACACCTTCTACCCTGTAAACTCAAAGAGAACGTGCAAGGATCAACTTGTTACACAACAAAAGCAGGTCATATAGATTTGTCTCTAGTATTATGTTGACACTTGACTATGATGCTTAATAAAATTTCATCAAATAATAAAAGGCTCATAACATTGCTAGGTTCAAAATGTTATCAAGCAGGAGCATTGAAGAACATGAGGGTAGTTTTAGTGAGAATGTTAATGTGAATCTGTGTTGCAAGTAGCAAGATAGGGTGAGGAGTCTTTCAATGAACATCCATAGAGTGAGGAGTGTTTCAATTAGCAACCATAGAGTGAGGAATGATTTTTTAGGCAGAAGTTCACTAATTGAGGACAACATGATGGAGAGTTCACAAAGATGGTCTGTTAGTGCGGCGATGCATAATAAATTCTGTGCAGGCCCTAGGAAGGAGAACTAGGATTTGATTTGAATGATATGGAAAGAGGAGGGAGAAACTAAGATAATATGTGCAGAAACTAAGATAACTAATATGATAATTTAGTTTCTTGTTATGCTCCAGAAATTTAATTTCGAGAACTTTGCTGATGACATTTTGTTGATCAATAAAATCTGCTATTACTTTTAAATGTAGGGAAACTTGCATCATATGTTAGTATATGTCTACCTCAATGATTGGTCTTCTAGATTTGTGATCTTTATCTTATTTCTTTCTAATGTTTTCAGTAACTTTTTTGTATGCATTGCAAATTTACTGCTGGCAGAAATTTCAGAAATGTGAATATGCGAAAGTAAGGGTATTTAAAACTGAAGGACGTGGATGGGGTCTTGTGGCCGATGAGAATATCAAGGTAATTGGCCTAACTTTTATTTGCATTTGGAGCTAGACTTTGCCTAGCTCATGGTTTTAACTTTTACTGTTTGACTGTGAGACGCATGTATATTTCCTTAGCACGAGGAATTATTGCAGCAAAATAGCTTATTCAATGGATTGCTGCGTGCCTTTACTGGTCACAAAAAAGTCAGAGATGTGTTGCTCATGCTTGACCATATTTGTAACTAATGCAGGCTGGCCAATTTGTTATTGAATATTGTGGGGAAATAATATCATCAAAGGAAGCAAGGCGGAGGTCTCAAGCTTATGAAACTGAAGGTATATCAGAAGCTTACCAATAAATCTTCCATCATCTTGAAGTTTATTAACTGTAGTTATCTGCTTTTCTACAGGCTTGAAAGATGCATATATTTTTAATCTCAATTCACAAGAATCTATTGATGCCACTCGAAAAGGAAGCCTAGCTAGGTTTATTAACCATTCATGGTAAGCTTCCTCGGAGGACAGAAAACTATAATGTTGGTATGGTTTGGGAATTTTTGTGGTGCAGAATGGGCCTGGTATATAAATAAGTTTATGTTATACATTCTTCATTTTTTATTCAGCTTTTCCTTGATTTCTAGATATCTTTACTTTGTAGGTGTATCTTGCTGCTAGCCTTTTCATGCTCCTTTGACATCTAATATTTTCCTTTGAAGAGTGCAGTCAACCAAACTGTGAAACAAGGAAGTGGAATGTGCTGGGCGAAGTCAGGGTTGGGATATTTGCAAAACAAGACATTGCTTCTGGAACAGAATTATCCTATGATTATAATTTTGAATGGTTTGGTGGTGCTAAGGTCCGCTGCCTTTGTGGTGCACCCGGCTGCTCTGGGTTTCTTGGGGCTAAATCCCGTGGTTTCCAGGTGATTTTAGAAATCTTTCTGAAAGTGCACTTGATGGAATAGAGCTTAACTATTCTCCAGTTACACCATCTTAGTTTTAAAATGTAGGGTGTCTGCCATTTTAAACCTCCATATGGTATCATTGTTCTTTTGCTCAGAATTTGGAACTAAGACTTTTATCACTGATTTTCGTACTAAATAGCAGAAAAAGTTCCTTGTTATGAAGCCAACTTGAGATGTGGTTTCCTTTAATATGTTTCTGCATGCCTGTGAATGATGTGTGTATGCAGATACCTGCATGTGTCTTCAACCATGCTGGTATGCTTTTACTATAAAGCTGTACTGTATTTTTCTCTCGTATAGTACTCATTGAAGTGCTTTAGTATTTGGCACCTTGGTTATGAATTTTAGTGATCTAGTCTTGCTTTATTCAGTCTTACTTGTAACTTAGTACAACTTTTTTCTAATTTCGCTTTCTCCATTATGTCACTTGTTTGGTAGGAGGCCACCTATCTCTGGGAAGATGATGATGACAGGTGAGATGCTGCTCATTTCTGGATACTTTGGCAATCAAGTGTGAAGCATCTATTCATTCACATTAGAAAGAAAGTGTGCTGAGCTTATTTGTCATTTGTCAGAACCATATGACTGGGCATGTTTTATTTATTCTCTGCTTCTATTGCAAGTTATATTTAATTGCTATGATTTGTAAAAGATAAATGTATATAAAGTAATTTGGACTTTTGCTTGTACCACAATATCACCATAAGTTTAGTTTGACAAACTTAATTTGCAACTTCCTTGTCAAATGACAAATGTTCTTTGGATTTGGCCCACAGGGATGTGAACCTGATGATACACCAGGAATCAAAAGGAACTTAACCTGCAACCTTGCCCCAATTATGTGGAGTTGGCTCCATGGGAGGCCAGCTTGCATGCCACCTAGGAAGACAATTTACTAATAAAATAAACATAAAAATATTCTTGGATCTTTTCAATGGCATCAGTTTTATTATTTGGAATATTTCAGCTCATAAATCGTTTTCTTGGTCTATTGGCATTCAAGCTCTAGATCTATGACTCATGGGTTTTCTGTTCCCAAAACTTAAGCTGACAAACCTAATACCGCTTCTATAGAATTGTCTGTACTTATTGATCATCTCTTAACCTAATTTCAGCACTGTATGGGCTATCGTAAGAAGGGATCTTTTGATGAAATCTGTCAAACTTTTTGTGGTTAGGAAGAGCTTCATTTTTGGTTATGCTACTTAGGCTCGTGCATTTGGGGAATGAGAGCAGCCCGTTAATGCCCATCAAGATTTGCAAGGGTCTAGATAGAGGAACAACACAGAGTTTGATATATGGTACTTCACCTATCTCTGAGTTCTTTAATATAATCCAGTGAGACAAATTGAATGTAAATTCTAACTCCGGCTTAGAAAACTACAGTCAATAGGTTAACTATCTTTTTCTTCAATGTAACCTATATGAGTTCAAACTCTAATTTGTATCATAATAAAAAGAAGAAAAGCACAAAGCTAAAACTGAAACATTGTGTGATCATAAGATAAACTTACTAGTAGTTACATGAACATTACAGTGGGCCGCTATCACTGGTTCAAGAACTAGACCACTGAAAGAAATAATGGGAATTACAAATATGTCTCTTTTGTTGCTATATTTCAATGCTGATTGTTTATAAATTTGTGCTATTTGCCGACATGTATACATGTAGACAAAAGCATCCCTATGTAGTTGCACAACATCAATGTACTTTTGGAAATGCTTGTCAGATGTTGTGACATGGACAATGTGTTTACCAAATGACAAATCAGATGGGCAATTAACAATTCATGGTTCTGTTTTCTCTCTCTCTCTCTCTGTGTGTGTGTGAACTAGGAGGGAAGGAAACCAGGATGAAAATTGGGTCAGGAGAGGACGCGAACCCAGGTTATTGGTATCGAACGCCAATGACTTTGGCAAATATACTAGTTGGCACTCTCCCATAGTCTCTTTTCTTGTTTATTGTAGTTTTGAATATTCTTTTATTGTATATGCTGCATCATTTGAAATTGCAGAATGTGTCTCGCCATGCTTACCTGCATGTCTTAATTGGCTTCTACAATAGCAGGTACTCGGTTGAAAATGTCCCGCTTTATGATTCTGAGGATGATGAACCAGCAAAGAAGTTTTTACAGGCCATTGTCCCATCAAAAGACATGATGATTACTGAAAAGGAAAATAAAGGTTTCCTGAGAATCACTGATGATCCTGTTTCTGCAGTGGATGCGCAATTAATGCCAATTTCTGTAGAACCACTGAATTCTGTTCCCATGGAAATTGATGAAGTGAAAAGTCAAACAAGAGAAGATGATAATATGTACTCACAGAATGCTCATCAAAGCTTTATGCGTAAAAGTGCAATGATATCTCGTATCCGGAGTAATAGTGCTTGCCGGAACTATCACATAGAGTCAGGGCCTTTATCCAAAAGCTCGCCACATTACTCTGGTGGAAAATCCAAAAATCATGCAAGGAAACAAGTTAATGCAAAACTTATTGGTGAATGCTTAGCATCAGTGGAAGCACGCGACGAAATATATGCTTTTGAGGTAAGGATGAGTAGCTACTCCTCTCAAGACTGTTTGTCGATCCATTTATTTGGAACAGCTTGTGGTCTGAGTTGGTATAAATTTTATCTCTGAGGCTTTACTCCAAATCCTGCATGTGACTTCCTAATTCTGTAACCTAAACAATTAGCATGAAGCTGCACCATCCAAAATAAATTGTTCAGACTGAGGTTGGCATCTATTGTATTCTATTTTCAGTCATGATTCTGAGGGAATCTTCTCAAAAATTTCTGTTCAATTGGAAATGCTGGATCTTTCTTGGCTTTGGGAGTTAACTCCATTTTCAGTGGCTGATATTCTTCTCCTTTCTGTTTCATTTCTTTGGCAAAGTTTTCTATGTTGCTTTACTTTCTTTTCTTTGTCTGTATGTCTAAATCTGCCTGTTAATTTGGTTCTTTGGTTTACACTCTATGCTGGTGCACTTCCTTGTGCCTAGTTCTCCCTTTATTGAGTTTTGTCGCCTTCAATTCTAAGATCTTGAAGTGCTGAGTCTTGGTTGCATGAGCCCAAACTAGGTTTCCAATAGAGTAGGTTTTATTCTGGTCAACTAATGTTGTAGATATCATGGTTGACTTTTATGTGGATGTGAAAGTTTTGGTGTCCAATTTCTAGTTAATTAAGCTGACACATATAGTTGGGTGATTGCTGGCCGTTAAGTTGAAAATTGATGTATATTTCTCTTTTTTATTGGCCCTCAAACTTTTGAGTTAAAAGCTGGTGAATTTCCTCAAACAGTTCGTATTTTCTTTTACATTTTTGTTTTGGGAGTATTTATTGCTAGCTCTGCCCAGTTGTTCGCTACAAAAGTTTACCATGTTATAATGTCCTCCATTGACGGGCAGATTTATATATCTAAAAACTTATTTATGATATATTTCACCCAAGTAGGGATATTTTTCACTATCCTCATTAGATTTTATTTCTCATTTTGTTGGGAACATGACTTAACCAACTTTATCATGTGCTATCTCACACCTAGTCATAGTAATTCACAGGCAGATTCATAACCAAATAGGTATTATTTACAAAATAGATTTTATTAATTATTTTGCTGGGGACATGACTCAAGCAACTTTGTCATGTGCGATCTCATACCCAATCATGGTAATTGTAGTGATGATCTGAACCACCCATGCTTTACCTTTTCCTAGGTGTAAATATCTTTATCTAGGGAAGAATTAAAGCTAATATGTTTTCTAAAGTCAGTTTTGATACTGGAATGCCTGTTTCCCTATAATCTACCATTTGATTTAATCGCAGAAAGTGTCTGCATCCTGTAAATTCATCTATCCTCGTGTTCTGTATTTTTGATCAGCTGATGTTCCATAGTTAGCCTCCAATTTCTCGTCTGTCTCTCCATGTTGCCACGTTTCTTCATATCTTCCGCTGTTTTCATGGAGCCAATTGCTCCAATTGCCTAGATATCATTAGGAGTGACACTACAATAGTCAATGCCTGACAAACATATTCTGCTGTACAAGTAGTCCCAAAAAACTAAAGTTGATAATTTCCTTTCTTAGTCATTGTTATATGTAACTATCACTTCTATTTTTCTTTTGCTCAAAAAAAAAAAGGTTCCTTCACTTAAAGAATAATGGCCATCTGCAAGGAACAGCACTCAAGGGCTCAACAGCAGCAATCTTTCAAAATATGATGATGCCCTATATGCTGAAACTAATGCCTTGTTGGCTACCTGCTGTTGTAGTTATGTGGCCTTCGTTTTTTGAGTCAGCATAAAAGCTAGCTCATTTGTAAGGGCTTGCTTCAGTTGGGAAATCCCATTAGTTTAACTTGGCACCATACCTGCTCTATGAGCTGCTCTACAATTATTTTTCTAGAAGTAAAGGTCTGTTTGATGAGTGGTATGTCTTGTGATTTTTATTGTTTCTGCTGTAGGTTTTATACTTTCTTTCTGTTGATACACCATACAAAGAAGTTTTATCCAATGACTAACTGTGTCATGCAGGAAACCACGAAGCAAGCTGCCTCTTGTCTTGATTCTCTGTACGATGAGATAAGGCCAGCCATCGAAGAGCATGAGAGGGACAGCCAAGATAGTGTGTCAACCAGTTTTGCGGAGAAATGGATCGAAGCCAGCTGCTGCAAACTGAAAGCAGAGTTTGATCTCTACTGTGCAATCATCAAAAACATTGCGTGCTCACCTCGAAGAGCACAGGATGATATTTCCCCTCAAGGAGAGGGCACTGCAGATGAAATTAAGTTCTTGGAAAATGGTCAATGAAAGTTGAGCTACATCGAGGGTTCACCTGTTGATGACTTTGAGACGAGGTTCATATAGCCAAAAGATACCTGATTGTTGCTTTGCACCATCAACATTCATCACTCCCTCACATTAGTGAGAAAGAAATTGCTCACCGTGGATGAAAATTTCATGAAGATGCCAATTACATTCAAGACATTTGGCATATTTTTATCTTCTTCTATTATTTTTTTAGGTTCCAAGATAGGTTTATGCTTTTGGAGAGTTCAATTTGGAAATATCCTAAGCTGTTGGATGATTGCTGTAATTTCAATGCTGAAGGTGTGAAACACAGCGCAGGGAAAAAAGTGGTGTTAACCATCGCCGCCCAACTCTAGCAAGTCTTGGAAGTAAGGAATAATCTCAATGAGTAGGGATTGTGATCAGGAGCTGACTTAAATTCATTAGATTGTGGATCCAGCCTACTAAACCGCTACTGATGCTGAAACCTTTGTTAGCTTTCTTATTTTTACTTATGCCCTGGGAGATGGTATAGCAATTTGAATAATGCAAATTGCATAATTTTTTTGGGCATTTCCTGGGGCTGTTTGTCCATCTAGTTTGATGAGTCATCACAATGCTGAATTTAGATGCTTGAATACCGAACGAATTCATAGCCATTCTGATGACAAAAGCTGTTGTTCATACAGCATGAGCTGCCACACCGGACTAGCGAATTTGCTTGGACATCGGCTTAATGAAACATTGCCGTGCGCCCTTTCGTCGGCGTTCTCCTCCTCCGAGTAGCGCACGGTAGCGTGACAGGTTTTCCTTCCGAGTAGCGTAGGACAAGAACTATGGAAGGTACATGGTGGGCGAGCCGGATCCACCGGCCAAATAAAAAAATTCTGTTTCTCAATGATGGTGATTAGGCTACGGCATGATCTCTCCCCACGGAAAAGCCACTTAGGAGGATTGAGACCAGAGTACATGGACTACATGCATAATCTACCACATCTAAATTAACCATATCAACCCATTGAATTGATTATAATGAATGATTTTAATAGCCTGATAGCATTTTTTGGACATCCAAGCAATAGAAATTGATTACTATTTTACTGATTAATGTCAATTGTTGCTGGTCGACGTCGGATTGAGTTGGAGTGGAGAAGGACGAGGTCGTCGTCGATGATCTATAAAATAAAATTTCATCCGAAGTCGATGGTAGTGGCTCCGATGGAACCATCTGACGATCAAATCAACTCTTCTGACCAACAGAAATGGAATGCTCAATAAAGAAAAATGAGCTTAGAGCTTAGAGAAAACGTATCTGGAGGATCTCTTTTTATAGGCGGAACTTGATAGCCATACCGTCCGATAGCGTCGTCTGTGGCAGACTGATGGCGATCGTTCGTCGAGAGTTAATAGCCGTAACTCTAAAAAAAACAGGCGTTGGTTGGTGGACTTCAGCATATATCAATTTCAGAGGAGTTATGACTCTTGAAGGAAATACGTCTGAAGGAGATTATCCGAAAGTAATCCGTCTCTTGAAGGAAATACGTCTGAAGGAGATTATCCGAAAGTAATCCGTTGGAGGAATTCGACTGAGGAAGAAATTTGAAAGAAGTTCGACTTCCGTAGGCGTTCGATTGGAGGAGAAGCTCGGAAGGAGTTCGACTCTCGTAGACGTCCGACTGAAGAAATGCGAAGAAAGTTCGACTCATAAAAATCCGACTGTAGGAGCAATCCAAAAGAAGTTCGGCTTTCATAGGCGTCCGATTGAAGGAGTGCGGAGGAAATTTGGCTTCTGTAGGAGTTCGACTAGAGCTCAGCCGAGAAGTTCGGCCGACTGAAAAAATTCGATTAAGATTCGACCGCTGAAGAGTCGACCGATTGAAAAAATTCGACTAAGATTTGATTGCTGAAGCTCTTCCGTGATCACTGATTGCGTTGGACTAAGCATCAAGCTGGACTTCGGCAGAAACGAAATTTATCCCCAACATCAATATTTTGAATTTGCAAATTATAATATTTTATAAACTTATTCGCTTATTGATGCTGTTCATTTCATGCTCTATTGATGCATGAAAGGAGGAAATGATTTCCAGTGTCTAGGTATCTACACCACACTAAATTATCCCTTATGACGTGCTCAATGATTGGGACATGGTACAAGATGAGTTACAAAGCTGAAATATCCCCAGCAAATTTTCAGTGTGCACTTTTAGTAGAAAGAAATGCTGTACAAGAGCTTTCGCTTGTGCTGTTTCTCAAAAGCAGCAACAATGTCATCTATCGCATCCTCCCAGCAATCAACTGCTTCAAGCTGCACCATAAACATAATCCAAATGAGCCACAACTTTTAAAGCAGTGTACCAACTAATTTAGTGATCATTTGCATAACTTCAGATTCCAGACATTAGAATCAGAAAACAATGATTCAACATTCTTCCATTAGTCATTTCTATCTGATAAAAAAATCTTAGCTTGGTTTGACAATAAACTCCTAATATGAATGGCAGGTTTTCTGCTTGACATACATCCACCAACAAGCATCAGCACCAAAGTAAACATGGAAGTTGAATTTCATCTTTAGATCTTTATGTCAAAAAACTGTGACATGTGATGCAGCTCATCAGTTGATTTGATAAAATTGCACAACCACAATCCAATAAATTTTTCAAATCAACAGATCCATCTTATGCTAACAAAAGTAACTGTACTTTAGGGAAAAAAAAAAAAGAAATTTAATTTTCTTTTTGGTGTCCATAAATAGAAACTAAAGGAAAAAAGGTGCAAAGCCTGAGGGAACATTCCTTAAACCAAAATACCAACAATACCTAACAAAGTCGAACAGATCCCATCCTTCCCTATGCTAAGTCACCAAAAGAATGTTCACCCAGTTAAACATGATTTTAATTAGTTAAACCAATGCCCTATCATCTCTGCCAAATGGCTTCTATAAGATATTGCAACACAACAAATATTAAGAGTATCTTGTCCTATGAACCAAATCAAACAAATAGAAGGAGCAGGAACAGATGGATGGAAGGAGGAAAAAAAATAAAGGCTTAAGGCTGTTAGATGTGGCCCATGTAGCTTCGAGAAGTACATAAAATGATAGATCTTTGGACCCATTCAACCGGGTCTCGGAGAAAATCTCATTGTGACAAGTAAACCTTATTGGCTTTTTTTTTTTTTTTTTTTTTTTTTTTGTTTTTGGACAGACTCCAATTTTAACAAGGAGTACATGTTCAAAATAGAACCCAAGACTTTTCCCTCTTTGGCTTTTCTTTTTAACAAGCCTAAACCAATGACAAAAATATGAGCCATTAGGATTGGGAATCAACAACACAAATCATGATATGCAACACTTAAAAACAAGAAGCCAAACTCAAGTTGACACATTAGAAGAACATAGCAGAGGTTGGGTGCACCTTGATCATGATGCCCTCATGATTTACACAATTAAGAACATATATGTATAAAAATTCAGCAGGTCTTCATATTTATATAACATAAATATATGAACACAACAGTAGGCATTTTAAATGCTGTATATCATGATTACTAACATAGGTTCTCAATCTCAAAAAGCTATAATGTGGTTTATAGGATTGACCTCAACTTCAACTGGTAGGGTTCAGCTCAACAATGAGTGATTGTGTATGCATACAAACATAGAAAGTTGCTTACAGTTTTATGATTTATGGTTCAGATTTCAATCAATTTTGAAGGATTCCTTCCGCTATTTCCCAGCGATGACTCCATCAGAACATTTTTCTATTTGTTATTTTATCTTTTCTTCTTAAATTCTGTCAAACCTTCAAAATTCCAAGCTGTGAGTTTCTAGGCAAGTACAAATGCTTTGGCACATGAAAAGACAAATTATGCTTCCATTTAGTTTTTGTTATCATTTTGTGATTTTAAAAATATCATTTTCATTTTTTAAAAAAAATTCTTTGACCAATCAATAAATTGAAACACCCATATCCAAATTCTCTACTATATCTATCTCTTACAAAATATGTATATCAAAATCATGGATCCTTTACAATTGAGGTGCAAAATATATCATCTATTATACAATACAAACCATAGGATCTGTTTCTGCTCATTCTATCTAGATATCATTTTGATTTCATGAAGAAAATAGAATAATTATATCATATTCGATCAGTTCAGTACAGACTAAATAACAAACAAAAACTGATTCGTTGAGAGCCTTTCTTTCTTCAACCAATCATATAAGAGACAATAATCGATATCAATTCTCAAAAATGCATGTTAGATCTATGCCCAAGATATTTAAGGAACATGAGAAAGATATTGGTTATGTTATCATGCCTAGGGAAATAGAGTGTAAGTACCTCACAAAATGCTATCGCAAGAACAGATCTAACAAAAAGTCTTTCTTAAACAGATCAATATTGATTTTATCTTAAAATAGTATTGATCGTTCTTTATTATCTAGATGCTTATCTCCTCCATTTCACTACCTCTTTTCTCCTCTCTGTATTCTATCGCAAAAATTAGACTGAAGTCAGGTGAAAACTTTAATTAGGGCTAAAGGTTCCCATTCTTTTCCTTTTCATGCATGCAGTTTTAAGGCCTATCATTCTCTCCAAACTTGACCTTTTGAATCACATTGTTACTAGTTAGAGCTGTAGTTGTCATCATTGCTCAATGGCTTCACAAGCCTAATGCATGTCTCTTAGCAAATTTCAGCACAACCCTGGGTATGCAAGATTAGTATGCCAGCCACTTTTCTTTCATCATTGTTTTGAGTCCCAAACAGCAAACAAGTTAGCGAGCAAGGGTGTAAATATCAATCATAAGAACCCTGGGTTGTATCACACATTAGTAAGGCCAAGCTAGTTTTACCCAGTTACAACTCTCAATGTGTGCTTAGACTGAACCTGAGTAGTAGTCTTAGGCTACAAAGTACAAACTGTTTGCAAATTAAAACCAATCCCTTCAGAGAACTTACAATAGTCAAGTGATGATCATATTGAAGCACATGCTGGTGAACAAACTTCATAGGAAGCAAGGTTGACAAGAATTCAACCTAAGACTTGCTAAAAGTTGAAAATATATATAGCAAGCAAACCACCACATTCATATGCAATGGATGGCTAAAAATGGCACGCAAGGTATATGCTTTAAGTCCATTAACCATGTTGCTTAGGTAAAGCTGAGGACTGGATAAATTTCAAATGCCAAGATCTCAATATGACAAGACTGATCCAACTTCTATCATATCATATGTTCATATGCATGCGCTACATACCTCCTGGCATAAATCCAAAGCAAGCTTGGCCCCAATAGCAGCTTCTTCATGGTTATCCTTTACATCCAAATTAATTATTAAGACACTTTTCATCAATTTATGTTCCCGGTTATTTAGATCTGCACAAGATTAAGCCAGCAATCACAACATTAGCATGCTTCTGTGCATCAAAAGAAGGAAAGAAACAAAAAGAAGAACTTGCAAACAACTTCTTATCAAGTACATGCTGTTTTCATTTCATTTGATGGACCAAAAGATGTACATCAAGTGAACATCTGAAACTGATGTGTGATGACGGAAGGATCGTTTCACAGTAGCTTCTGAAAAAGCACTTCCATTTTTGATGACAGAAAGGGTAGCTTGCACAGCATAATCAAATAAACAGACTTTTAAGAAGGCCAAATTATATTTGCATACAAAAGCAAACCATATTAACTTTTGATCTACTTAATCACCTAGAGGGTGGCCGGAAGGACAGATCAAAATTTGGCAGAAAAATGAGATGATTGTCTACTTTTATATTCGTTAGCAGTCACATCATGAGATGTTTGGTAAGAAAGGGGATTGGTTATCGTGAATGAGGAGCACAAATCAGGGCGTACATGACAAGTAGAAGATTCCATTTGCAAAGCATTAAAGATGCTTACTTTCAAACCTACTAAATGATGCGTTACAGCTTTATTTTATTTATTTTTTTCCTTCTTTCCAACCAAGGAAACAGAAGAATATTTTTGATGGCGCTAAAAGGTCCCTTTTTTCGGTAGTTTGGTGATGATGGATCATTACTTTCCACTCTTTAACCAGTGGAGACCAAGAACTTCTCTGCCGGCCAAAATTCTCAATTATCCCAATACCTCTGCACGAACTTTCATATAAATCTCGCAAATATGCATAACAATATGTCCCCGAACCCTAGAAAGAAACTAATCACAACATTGTTTATCAAAAAAAAAAAGCACAAATTTATCAAGATAGCAATGTTGCCTAAAGAAAGAAAGAATGCAATAATTCAACAGTGTATCATGGAAATCAAAGATTAAATTTTTAAAGAAGGAACTCACAGAAAAGTGAATGAAAATGAAGAACCGACCTTCGATGACCATATCGAAAACCTTCTCTTCGAACGTAAAAACAACATCAAAGCATCCATCGGCGGCATTCTCCTGCCATCTCTGGGGCGCAGTCTTGACACTCGAATTCCTCTTGAGCATCGGCAAGATCCCATTGCGCTTGTACCTATCTTTCAAGAAACGAAACCAACGCAGCGAGAAAATTAGGGAGAAAGAAAGGAAGCCCGGAAGGGATTCGAGGAGGAGAAAGGGGCCGTCGTTCGCTTACAGCTCGGGGTCCTTGCGGCGGAGGTCGTCGTACATGTGCTTGTAGGGGGTGCCGAACTCGTAGACATTGGGCTCCCGGAGCGAAGGCCCCGGGAGCTTAACGTGGGCTCCCGTGCCGTAGGAGGAGACGTCGAAGCCCTGCCGCTTAAGCAGCGAGTGCGCCTCCATGCTCCGGTTCTGGTTTGACGAGCACACCATCGCGTGCCGTAGCTTCATCCCTCTCTCCCTCTTCCTTGATCTCTCGATGCTCTGGGGCTTCAGCTTTGGGGACACGGAAAATGAAACCTTGAACTGGGTCGGGTTGGGGGATCTGTCTGGATCCTTGGAATTTAGACCGATTCGTGATGGGTTCGGTTCGATATTACGGCTCAGACCGGCCGGCGGTGTGGTACAATGGAAGGGATGGGACCGGTCTAGGTAACCAAGGGTAACCGGCTTTGGAGCGGAAGGCTTGGGCTGCCGGGGAGGGGGGGAAAAGAGCTCTAGGTTGTTCTCGGTGTCTCCGGATTTCGCCTCGCCATCTGGTTTCTGACTTCCTCTGGCTTTCAGGTTTGGAGGCGGGTTTGAGAATTTATTGATTTATTTTGTATTTCTTTAAGAGTTTTTCGTTCCGATTATGGTGTTTGTTTATCTTCTTTTCTTGGGAATTCTTCTTCTTTGTTCCTTTCTTGGAGTCTGTCAACTTCGAATTTTATTCGTCTAGTAGGTTGAAAACATCTCTTTTTCTAAATTCTTGACAGCATATTAAGGGGTGAAAGGATAATTGACGATACATCAGCTATCTGGCCTTCGTTTCATGAATCGAAATTAGTTTCTTGAACTGGAATTTGTATCTTTATGTTCCCACTTCTTATGATAACTTTTTGGGATGTATGATAAACATTTATGCTCGTAGCAGCTTTTCTTTAGTTGATACAATTTGTAGAGGGAGCATGAAGGAGAGGAGGGACGTTGAGAGAAGCTAATGATTGATAGAACTGAAACTTTTAGAATTTAGGTTGTAAGTGGAGAAGACTGGAACATAGGATTAGCATGTAATAAGAGGAGAAAAAAAATGAAGAAAGAAAGCATGATAGTGTGAAGACGAACTTATTAGAGTCCATCAGGTAAAAGATAATAGAATCTTTGTGGGTACCTTGAATGGCAATGAGACATATGTGCTCCATATTTCCCTCATCCTTCTTGTTCTGTTTATATGCTCCCCAAGCCTCTCTATAATTTCAAACCAGCTGATAGGCATATGCATTGCATTCATTTTTTTCCCATAAGATAATAAACATAACATAGTTATGGACCATCTATCTTGTTTTAATTCTTTGTTTTTAAGAGTTATGCAAATGGAATATACAAAATTTGAATAATTAAATCTGGATATAAAATAAAAGTGACATATTTTGAAGACAAACAATAAATTGATTGGGATATTTGATTGCATCTTCCTTCCTCATATACTAAGATATTAAATTATCTCTTCCTTTCTAGGCTTTTTTATCCAAATATTTTTTTTTAAAAAAATTACCAAAATAATGCCGTTTACAAACTATTTATCAAACTATTGTCTAAAATAAAGTTGCCCTATCATAAGGTGACTTTCTTTACTGACTCTTCAAGCTTCCTGCTAAGTCAGTACGTTGTTAGGATGAGTCACCATTAGTCGTCCTACCATAAGGCTGTTAAGATAGTCACTCTATCATAAGGCAACTTATAGAGTCTTCTATTTTAAGACAACTATCTGAGACACCTTCAACCCGAGATCATTTGAGACCACGGCTACCTGAGAGGAGGCTAGGGGCTTTGAGTGAGTTGCCCTACCATAGGGCGCTCTCTGAGGCTACTTCCCGGCCGCACCCAAGACCATGACGACCCAAGAGGACAAGTCCAAGACTTGTCAGTGTTATCTTCCTTCCATTTAGACTCTTACAATTTTATATGTTTATGCAGTTAGTTGTCACAACAGTTTTTGAAAAATGGATTCAAGATTTGTCACTGTTATCTTCCATTGGGATGGAAGGATTAGTCGTGATGCTAACGATGCATAATATGATGGTGGAAGGATCCGAATGTTCATGGTGGACCGTAACACAACATACCAAGAGCTTGTGGGGGTCTGTTATACTATCACTGGATGGAATTCCAATCAATATGGAGTTTTCTTAATATGTAGATTTCTGACTCATATTGCTGGACAGTATTTGGCTATACCTATTGAAGATGATCAGAGCACGTACATTGTTTTGGGCATCCCATCACAAGGTGTTTTTCTAGCGGTTGAAATTTTTATCGTGCTAACAGTAGTAGGAGTTTTTGGTGGTGGTGAACGGCATAGATGGGATATAACTGATGCAAGAAGATGGAGACTGTATGGGCAAATGGGGCACAACTGGCGCAGATGCCTCCAACGGCACTGATTTATCTTTTTTGTTCATATGACATGTAAACTATCTTTCTGTATCGCTTTTGTTCCTTTTGAACTATTTTGGTAATGTACTCATGCATTGTAAACTCTTGACAAAATTTATGAAGTTACCCTGTTGTTAATGTTGGTCTTTATGTTAAATTTAACATCTTTGATATATCTTATCATCTTTCATTTATTGTTGATAATGTAATCAATTATTGTTAAATTGGAGGAATTTACCATCATTCATATGTTAAATTTGTAAAATAATGTAATTTATAGTAGATGCGATATGGCTGTTTTAGACTCTGACGAGCATCCGAGGCTGATGGATCCTACCATGCTGTATCTCTAGACTCGACACCGTAGTGACCATATTATTCAGCAAATGCTCCTTTAAACATGAAGAACTTGCAACTTTTTATTTTGTGCACTTTTTGTATTTTGCCTTCAAGTTAGCACAACTGAAGTCTGAGAGTTGATTTGATGTGGAAAAGATTGGCACCCTTCTCTTGGATAGGCAATCTGAAATTGGATGAGTTTTGCAATTATAAATCAAATATAACAACAACTAATTGCTCACTTTATCTAATTTCTACTCAAACATGATCATGTTTGGAGTTAGAAAGGTCGACATTGTGCTGAAGAAGAAATTTTGGCAGCCAAGGGTATGTCTTTGATACAAAATAGCCATGCCTACCATGTATCAATTTCTTCCAATCTAGAAGCACAAATCCTTGCTTCACAATAGTTCCTCTACCCCATCTTTCCCTTTCTTATATGATTTGAAGTGCAAATTTTTGCAAGATCAGATCCCCCAACTTTTCAATAAACTTAATAATAGGTAAACTGGTATAATAATTTACCTAACTTATAATGACAAGTAAGACCATATCATCACCATTGATAGATAGTCCTAGAATCCAACAACCAAGCAAAATATTTGCTCTTTTTAGCACGTGGCTTGTCCTAGAATCCTTGTATGCTTGGTGTCTGGATTTTGCTAAGATAAGGCATGAGGGGGTATCAAAGTCGCCTTACTGTACGGTGACTTAGACCCATAAAGCCACCTCTTGGTAGGACGACTTATATAGTCGCCTTATGGTAGGGTGGCTCTTTGACCAGCTGGCTGAGAGGTTGGTGAGTCAGCACAGAAAGTCATTTTATGATAGGGCGACTTTGTTTCAAGCAGTATTTTGATAAATAGTTTGTAAAGGACATTATTTTGATAATTATTTTTTTAAAAAACATTATTTGGGTAAAAAAGCCTCCTTTCTAACATATTGTGATATTTAATTGTATTTTCTTTTCTAATATATTGAGACTTTTGATTATATTTTCTTCCTTGGTATATTGTAATATTCGGTTGCATTTTCCTTCCTAATTTCTAGTGAGGTTTAATTGCATTTTCTTTATTTTTTTAAGTTAGACATTTGAGAACTAGGGTAAAGATTTTTTTTTTTTCATCCGAAATTTATGACTATCTCTTTTTCTATATTGTATAGTTTGATATTTTGGAATAGTTCTTCTATAGGTTCCATCTTTCTACTTTTTTTGGATGAACATACCCTTATTTTAATTTTAAAATGTCTTGTATTTCCAAAAAATAAAGAATATAAAGAAAATTCAATAAAAATTTACCATGCATTTGGAAAAAATGAAATAAAATACCTCAGTATTATCAAAAACAAATATTTGATTAAATGCCATAATACATTAGAGGAAGATGCAATTAGAATATCATCAGGTGCAATCGAATCTCACAGTGTATTAGGAAAAAAATACAACTAAATATCAAATTCAATTCTTTCCATTTTGATTTATTTATTTTGGGTTCAGATTTAGTTATTTATTCTTAATATTCCATTTGCATATGATATAAATTTATCATTAATTCAAAATTAAAAGAATTGAAACAATGACAGATGGAGTATGATTATGTTATATTTCTTTTCTATAAAATGTGCATCGCAAGTGCTATTTTGTGAGTAATATAATATTGATTGTAGACTAAACCATCTATTCATGCATCACCAACAAGCTATAAACCTGCTCATTCCCTGCATCCATACCATTAATGATGAGAAGGTCCGTAGGTTGCAGCTTTATTAATGGCAGTAATATTGTAGTTTAGATAAGCTTTCCCTTGATGCAGTTACCGTAAACATATTGTTGTTGGTAAATTTGTTTTCTTGCAGGTTATGTTTATGCTATCCAGTTAGTCATATTTTGGAAGATACTAGATAACATGTTTAAGTATAAAAAGGAATTCTCTAGGATTTTGAACATGACTTGATGGAGATGGAATAACCTTCACAAAATTACATGAAACAATAGTTGTACCTGCCAGTGGATGATGGAGATTGATTATTTTATATTTCTCTGGGTTGGGAAAGCCATTATTTCATATCAAGCAGCTGGATCGCTGTAGCAAGACATCTGAGCATATCTCAATTTATTATGGTTATCAAGCAGCTGGACCTCCGTAGCAAGACATCTGAGCATATCTTATTTTATTATGGTTATCCTAGAGTCTAGAGTGAAATTTAAGGTCCCTATCACCTTAGAATTGAGAGAATGTGGCTGGAGAAAAAAGAGCTGTCTAAATGTGTAAAAACATATGAGCATCTTTTGGTTAAGAAGATTTGATGGATGGTTTATGAGGAGTTTTAAAGTTGTGATGCAGAAATTCAATGTGTGGAAAAGAGTGTTATGGTTAGGTGGTGGAAAGTACAACATAATTGTGGGATAGTGTTCAAGAGCTAGATTTTGAAAGAATGTGGCCTAACTAATGTGAGTGAAAGAAGATATTAGATGACATTCATTAGTGGTTCCTGTATCTTTCTAACTTGTTTATTTACTATGTGTCCCAAGATACCTCATTAAGCTTGGGTTTTTAGTTTTTGTGATTGCAACTCTGATATAGCTATGCATTGAAGGTTTGCTGTTTGAATTAGGCTATTCAACTTTTTATTTGATGCAAAACTGTTGCAGTCATCATCAACCTGTATAATATATTATTGTCGTTCTATATAATGCTTCTATCTCTTTTGTCTTGGGGGGGCAAGAGAGAGAGATCTGTGTATAATGTTTAGTCTATCTCTTTCAAAAGATTATAAAGTCTAGCAGTTCAGTTTTTTTAGACTCTTGGAATATAGATTGCATTGTCACTGTTTTTTATCTATGAGCACAGGGAATTCTCAAGTGAAAATTTTCCTCCTTGATGATGCATGTCTCTGTGCAGGTCATCATAAGATATATTGGTTCCTTGAGGACAGGCTTTACAACCTTGAGGTTATAAAGTGGTTTCTTATCCTATGAAATATAAAAGGGAAGTAAACATCAACCATCTTATCCTGAAACTCAAGCATGGCTTTGAGATGCTATCTGCCATCAATGGAATTTCTCCATCTCGATATCATATTGTGGCTGGTATACTTGGGGTGGGAATGGGGGTGGCGGGTTTATGTGTGATCCTGCAAGATGGTAATGTGAATTATCTTTCTACTCCATGGGTATCTGAGCAAAGGGACTCATCCGAGATCACTTACTATGTGGCTGGTTTGCAGAATCTTGGAAACAATTGCTTCCTTAATGTGATATTACAGGTAAGATACATCTAAATATTACTCTTAACATGATGAATAATATAGTTACTCTTGCTATAAGTAATGCACCTATCATCTTTTGCAGTAATTAGGATATGTCCTCAACATGAGCATGTGGGAATACATCAAAGCATAGTGTACATAAATACATGTTGATGACACATGTACAATATTCATTAATGAACTTTTTATTGACTTTTGCATACATAACTTACTATTAACTGTTGTAAATTGTGGAATATGCATGTTATCTAAAACTGATATGATTGCTCTGTCTTGGAGGTTGCAAATTTTTGCCTCAAATATTGCAAGAAAATACAGTGGTGGGCTCTTCTGTGTATTTTACTTATTGAATTTTTTTGCAAACTCAAAATCTGTAGCAGAGTTAGCTTTCTGCAGGTCTATTTGGGTTTGAAGCAACTCAAGCCGATGATGGTAACTCATATGTGCATAGTTTCAAATGCGTGGCACCCTAATAAATAAACCTAATAATAGTGCTATTACAATATTATTTTTTCTGCTTACTAAACATGTATTGGTGTTTTTTTTTTTTTTTTGGAAAATTGGATTTGATTTACTTGAGTAGATAGCTAATAACATTCCATCATGTACTGTATTTCATTGATTCTTTTTTTTGGCAATCATGCTGTACACATCCTTAAAAGGAAAAGCTTAGATAGGTCCATTCACGTGTGAACACCCTTCTGCCCTCTTCTTTTCTCTCTTAACCGTTTCACGAGCAACTCTATCTGTCTCTGCTAGATGCATGGATGCACCCTTGTGCTTCGTGCTTTGCTACAATTATGGATTATGACCATCATGTAACTGGACAGATGTAATGTATTTGAGGATAGGGATGACAAGCTCATCACTACCAAATTTCCCTCTATCACATGCATAACATGTACCTATTAGTGCTATTTCATGGCTGAATTGACACCATGTAGATGTAATATTTTTAGGAAGGTTCTATGCTGTAAACCGAGTGATGTTTGCTAGAATGTTTGGATTAAATGTGCTATTACAGGCTTGCATCGCTTCTTATAATCTTTTATCATCTGCATTTGTTATATTAAATATAGTGGGTTGATTTATCAATAATTTTTGATTGTCATGTGGCTACTTATGCTGGACACTTGTTCTGCTGACATGCTATTTAATGCAACTGCTTAGGTAGTTGCAATTATCAAGCTAATAAGCTGAGTTCACTTTGTCTTCTTGATTTTACCAATACTGCTGCTGCTAACTCGAAGCCTGATTTTTTCCCTTGACAGGCACTTGCAAGCTGTAGCTGTTTCCTTCCCTTTCTCCAAAATATACTGGCTGTTGATGTTCCATGGATTGAGGAATTACCAGAAAGGATGCCTCTTACTGTTGCTTTGACTTCATTATTAAAAGGTAACTATGTTATTCGAAATAAGTAATAGTTAAAGATTTGTCATTTATCTGTCAGCAATTCGGGGTGAGAAAAACATGCAATGGAATACAAGATCAGCATAACCTTTTTTGGTTAATCAGAAGAATATCTCATACTTTTTCCTGCATGATGTTTCCATGGTATCATGTTTTATGTCTTCTGAATGGACATGTATAACTAATTGTTACTTCAAATTTTCTTCTGAATGCTTCTATTATTTTTCTCTACTAAGGAGAATGCCTATTTCTTTTCTTTGTGGATGTCTTATTTTTTAATTAGATTCCCACCTTTGATTCTTATTTCATGCTTTTTTTTGTTCTGGAACTCTGTTTCTGTTGTCTTATGTTTTATATGATGCCATTTGTCAGATCTTTAGCTAAACTTGTCACTTTGCAATTTATTCTGGAATCTCTCTCTCTCTCTCTCTCTGCTTTTCTTCCTTGAACTTAGTATATTTATTCTGCAGAGCTATGCATTGTTCAAGAAGAAAGAACTGTAATTAATCCACGAAAAGTGATGGTTGCATTGAGCTTATATGTTAGCAGCTTCAGTTTAACAAGACAGCAGGTCTGGTTTGAGAGCCTTTTTCTCGCCTCAGCAGTAGATAAATTTTGCTCATGGCATTGTTTTTACTCCCTAACTTGTTTTATTTTCTGTTCATAGGATGCTGCAGAAGCGTTAATTCATCTTTTGTCTTCTTTAGAAGAGGAAATTTCACAGTCTTATGTGCCACATGGCAGTAGTCTAGCCGGCATTACTGCTTTTCCTTCTAGGATTTGTGTGCTGTCGAGAGCACAAACAGAGTGTAGGCGATGGAAAAAACATTTTTTTGGGCCTTTTGATGGAACTATTGGGAGCATGTTGGCTTGTAGAAATTGTTCTTCTATGGTAATGACCATGCCATGTATATTTTGATTGGTGATTGTTGAGCATAATCATGTAAATAGACAATTTACTTCTTTTTAACGGCAAATAGAGAATTTTT
This sequence comes from Cocos nucifera, assembly GCA_006176705.1. NCBI lineage: Eukaryota > Viridiplantae > Streptophyta > Magnoliopsida > Arecales > Arecaceae > Cocos > Cocos nucifera. Next base: position 2,540,377 of record QRFJ01000057.1, on the reverse strand, counting down.
ATAATACTTCATTTTTCACTGGGCTGGCCTTTTTACTGTTTACTGTTCTTTGACATTGCCTTCCTTTTGAGTTGTGGAACTTCTTGCTTTTGATCATGGCTGAGTATAGATTCTTTTTTTTGCCCCCAGTAGGAAAGGACAATGGTGTTTGATTTTTTTCAGGGGGGCTGATGCTTGACATGTGATTGATGTTGATTGCTTTATTTACGGGCTTTAGAAGCATTATGTTTTTCTTCTTTCTCATATTTTGTATATGCACAGCTTTCAATGGATTTTGAGCATTTTTGCGCTTTAGCAGCATTATGTTTTTCTTCTTTCTCATATTTTGTATATGCACAGCTTTCAATGGATTTTGAGCATTTTTGCTGCTTGCCTCTCTCACCTGTGCTGGATAGAAGGGCAGATATCGTATGTCTACTGAAGGCCTCCTTATTTTCTTGGTTCTGTATGTTTTGGTCCTGATCCCTGCTATTTTTTTATGTTCTATGTAATATTTATTTCTAATGATTTTCTTTCCATTTCTGTATTGATCCTAGATTGAGGGATGCACTCTGGTAGATTGCCTTAAACATTTTACTGCAGTAGAACATCTAGAGAATTATCATTGCAGTCGCTGTTGGCACATTTCTGCTTTGAAATATTTGTCTCTCAAAGCAGAAAAGAATGAGGTATTTTTTTGGGTGATAATCAATTTTCCATTTCACCTTGATGACTCTAGCATTGAAATTCTCAATGCTTTTCTAATATACTGTAAAATACATGAAATACCTGCCTGACATCTTTGAGTTATGATTATCTTTCAGGCAAAAATAAATATGCTTAGCAAGTGCATCAAGTTTGATTCTTGTGATTGCAGAAATCTTTTTCGTCAGGAAGAAATAAGTTGGACTGGGTTTTCACATGCTTTAAAGCAATTGAGCATTGCCTGCTGTCCTAAGGTATGATGCATATTGATCTTTAAATAAAAAAAAAAAAAAACTCGGAGACTACCATATTTTCTTTGACTAACCGTATGAAGATATTCAACACTGAAAGTTGACATGAGTCTCACATATTGTTGTACTGTTTCAGATTTTGTGCATTCACCTACAACGTGCTTCAATGAATAGACATGGTGAATCAATTAAGCTTCAGGTGCCCTCCATTTTTTTTTCACTCCTCTGCTGAGAACTTTTTTTGGCACATTCTGTTAAATTAACAACTTTTTGGTTGTAGGGACATATTTGTTTTCCATTATTTCTTGACCTCTTTCCATTTATGGAAGCTACAAGAACAGTGGGACAACAAACTTTAGCGGAAAATATGCGAAAACAGGGGAAGGGGCTGGAGCAAACATTGGTTCCTCAACTAAGCCACTTAGATATGAATCAGGAAATGCGAATGCTACCCCACATATTTGGGATTGTGGGAGAAAATCTTTCATCGGAAACCTTGTCAAGAAACAATGTGGGAAAGTCTGTTTGTGAATCATTCAGAAGTCCTTCTGGAATTGCTACCCCAGACAACAGCAACTATACAGTTCGGGAGAGCGTGATTGCTGCTTCTGATGTCAATTGCTCTCTACCTTTTTCTAGTTGTGAACCAGGACCCAATAAAAAGGTCTGTGAATTATCTTGCTTTTTCCTTGGAATAAACAATCTTCTGGCTTTTCAGGCTTTATGTGTAGTGGATGTGATTCTTTACTTGAACATTAGTGCAGAAATCGCATATCTATCCTCTTGCATATTAATGATGTTATTATTGCTGTTAGTCGTACTCTGTGTGTGTGTGTGTGTCTGCATGCACATGTGCGCATGCATATGCGTGCAAATGCGCAATGTGTGTCTGTGTGTGAGGGAGCATCATATTCTTGGACTATTTGTTTTGATTCTTGTTCGCAATGCATTTGTAAATAGGTAAGCTTTTAGAAACTATAGTGACATCATGTTATTCAGATGGTAAAAAAGCTATTCTACTTGAATATAGCAAAAACTTGTAATGCTTTTTGCAAGCTACACTATGCATTTAGACTGTCAATTTTTCTACATGGTCCAAGATTTCCTTTTTCTTATACCATTTTCCTTCCATGGCTCTAGACCGAAGAGAGTCTAAATTTCAAACTTTCTATGTGATTAACCTTACCTGGTTTTATTAGCTGTCAGGTATCATCTAGCTCTGACCTTTACAAACTTACCTTTCAGTTTACTGATACTGGTGATGTATGCTCTTCAAAGAGTTCCCTATACCGCCTCTCTTCTGTTGTTGAGCATTATGGAAGAACTGGAAGTGGGCATTATGCAATTTATAGAAGAGTGGCATCTGAGGCAGAAAGTGGTGATTCTATGGGATGGATAGGAACTGGGGACCGGCGGTGGCTTTATATCTCAGACCATGAAGTATCGAGTGTCACCGAAGAAGCTGTTTTTGCTGCAGAAGCCAGCCTACTTTTCTATGAGAAAATTGAATCATGCTTATAGGTATGTCGGTGATTAAATGTTGTCATCACTCTTTGCCGTTGGTTTTGTTGGTTCATCATACAACTTCATCACCTAAGATTTGGAATCGTGGTGTAGATAAATTGCATTCCTTGGTTCTTGCAGGTGTTTATCTTTCAGATACTTCAGCAGCATTACCATTGGCAAAAACAGAACATGCTCAATTATCATTAAGGCCATAACCACCAGGTATGAACTTTGAAGAGACCAAAGATGAAATGATAAAGCGGTCAGGGCTGGTATAAAATCCCCATGTATCCATGATTGTTACAAAGTAATAGGATCACCATGAAGTTTTAAAGAATTGGAATTATCTAGGTCGATCTGATAACAATTTAATTTGCAAGCAAATGACCCAGTATGCAAGGTTATAAGTGTGTGCTCCTTTGTTGGGTCTATTTAAAGATGTTTATTTGGGTCTGTTGACTAGGAAACATGAGTGCACCATGAATTTGTTTCCTGAGTTCACTAATATTTTTGACGACTAATCCCCTAGAAACCTTATTGATGCTGGTGATGGATGCACATGAGGCAGACCATGAATAATATTTCGTGGATTGTTGTTTGCTGATTTTGAGCTTGTATGCAGGGTTATCAGGATTCATGCTACTGAGATTTTTACTGGTAATGAAGAGGGTATTGCTGTGTCATTGTCTTCTCAAGGTGTTGTATTATGTAAATTGCAAGCAAAATTTCGATCGGGGTGTGCCCATCAATCCAAATAAGAAGATGGTGGAAATTTATCCAGTTTGTTATTTTCTGGTAAAAGTTATCTGCTGAGTTCATTTTGTTTCACTATCAGGATATCCTTCAAAATATATTTTTGCAGGCATATCCTTGGAAGTCAAGATTTTAAACCATCACCTTACAACCAAAACTAACATCACATCCTCCCTCTGAAAAGAAAAAGAAAAAGAAAAAGAGTTTTGGACTATTGGGTAAAAGTCCAATCTATCAAGGCTGTTCCAATTCCATTATCAATTACTAGGTCAAGATTTTGGACTTTGGGGTGGCAGTAGGTTGGTATGGGTTATATGCAGTGCTATTTAAGTCAAATTCTGGTGAACAATTCTCTCAATCCATAACAAATCCATTTTTAAACCTATATCCAGTTCGCTAAATGCATATGCAGTCATGAGTTTTCAATCATTAATTGTGTATGTGTGTGTACATAAGACTGAAAATAAAACAAAACGTGGTACACAAAAAGATCACAACAGAAAAAAGTTTCGAAGATATTACATAATTAAAGTAAGCTAAAAATATCAGATATATGAAAATTAACTAAAACACTATTTCACTTTTCAAAATCCTATGACTAACTATATTCATCGTTCTCTGTGATCTCTTTTTAATAATAAACCAAACTATAGGTGAAAAATTTAGAAAACTATTACTGTACTGGAACTGAGAGCTGGTTGGTTCCACAACATATCACCCGACGATGCATCAAATTTGGGGGCTGATTTCAAACTCATCCACTTATAATTAGGTTTGTTAGGAGTTGTCCTATAATCGACTCGACTTTAGAAATACTTCATTCAAATCTATTTGTTATAGGTGGGTCTGTGCAGGTTGATGAGTGCGAGATTTTGCCATCACTAATGGGACCAAGTGTAAGGTCTTCTGTACAATTCCCTTTGTCTTACCAGTTACCATATGGGGTTAAGGCTTTGGGTCCAAATCCACTTGACCGGCGGTCTCGGTTAAATTCCATTTGTCTTACCAAAAATAATATTCAACTCCAACTACGCCACCTACTAGCGTTCGTGCGATTAAATATGTAATTAATGATGTAATTAGATATATAAGAGGTAGTCCACACGGTATTTGTCAGTGCCACTGCAACACGGCTAATGTTATTCTTTTTAAAAATGAGTGGAGGGTGACTGGAACAATGCAAAGTCTTACTATTTCCTACCTTTGTAATTACCTGGTAGGATGTGCAAACTAGTTTCCTGAGGGAGAAGTCTTTTGGTGGTTGAAACTTTGACCGTCTTATTTTGCATAGGTGGGAGGTCTACGTGAATCAAGGGGGATCCTATGTGCCTGAAGGAGGAACGGAGAGAAAGTATTTACGATAGTTTAGGGGGAAATCCTACTCTCTCTTATGGAATTCAAAAAAATTTTCATACCAACACACGGAATCAAACTGATGGAATGGACATAGTGGATTTCTATGGAGCTTATTGGTTGGATCAAGTCTATCCACCCAGCAATGGATCAGTCCAACCATCAAGGGTCATGCTTGGGGGGAAAAAAACAATGTGCGAGGAGGGGAGGGAGCAATATAGGCATACTTTTTTAAAGTTAGATTGTTCCACCGTCGAGTGGGTGGATATAATCTAATCAATAATTTTATATTTCTATAAAGATTTTTATTGGTGTAGAATCTGGTTGACGTCGAAACGAACTGAAGTGGAAGAAGACGAGGTCACCGTCGGTGACCTACAAAACAAAATTTCATCCAGAGTTGGTGGTGGTGGTGGCTTCGATGGGACCCTCCGACGATCAAGTCAGCTCTTCTGACCAACAGAAATGGACTGCTCAAGCGAGAGTTCGACCGAATTTTTGGAAAGAAGAAGAGAGCTTAGAAAAAACGTATCTAGAGGGTTCCTTTTTACAGACGGAGCTTGATTGATGGTGACATCTGCAGCCATCTGGCAGCGGACCGCTCGAGACCTGGTGGAGTCTGGTACAGAGAGGAAGGTATCATCAGACTGATAGTGACAACCAAGCCATCCAGTAGCGGGCCGCTCGAGGCCTGATGGAGTTTGTTATAGAGGGGGGTGCCGCCACAAGCTGCAGCCATCTGGCAGCGGATCGCTCGAGGCCTGATGAAGTTCGGTATAGAGAGGAAGATATCGTCAGGCTGATAGTGACAGCCATGTTGTTCAGTAGCGGACCGCTCGAGGTCTGGTGGAGTTTGTTACAAAGGGGGGCGCCGCCTATAGCGTCGTCTATAACAGACTGATGTCGCTCGTCGAGATTTAATAGCCATAGCTCGATCGCTGGAGAAATCCGACTGAAGGAGAAGTCCGAAAGGAGTTCGGCTTCTAGAGAAGTTCGATCGAAGGAGAAGTCTGGAAGGAGTTCGGCTCTTGGAGGAGTTCGACTAAAGGAGAAGTGCGGAAGGAGTTTGGGTCCTATAGAAACTTGACTGAAGGAGGAGTCCGAAAGGAGTTCGGCTCCTGTAGAAATTCGATTGAAGGAGGGATCTAGAAGGAGTTCGGATCTTATAGAAACTTGACCGAATGAGGAGTCCGAAAAGAGTTCGGCGCCTGTAGAAATCTGACTGAAATAAGAATCTGGAAGGAGTTTGGCTTTCGTAGGAGACCGACTAGATCGGAAAAGAGTTCGGCTCCTGAAGGAGTTCGAATGAAGGGAAAGCTTGAAAGGAGTTCAGCTTCCGTAGGCATCCGACTGAAGGAGGGATCTGGAAGAAGTTTGGCTCCTGTAGAAGTCCGACCGAAGGAGAAGTCTGGAAGGAGTTCGACTTTTAGAGAAGTTTGGTCGAAGGAGAAGTCTGGAAGGAGTCCGACTCCTGAAGAGTTCGGCAGGAATTCAGCTGTTAGGAGAGTTCGGCCGGGGCTCGACCGTTGAGAAGTTTGATTGGGTTCGACCACTGAATAAGTTCAGCTGCTGAGGAGAGAATTTTTGATTGAAGCTCTTTCGTGATTACCAACTGTATTAGGCTAAGCACCAGACTGAACTTTGATGGGAGCGGGATTTATCCCCAACAATAGTTTCCCCCACTCTCGAGTTCGAAATTCAAAGGAAGAGAATATGAAAAGACGACTGTCAAAGTTCTTTTCTGGGCTCTGCACCCATTGAAGTTGAAGTCGAGGCTCGGG
>QRFJ01000057.1:2492800-2534039 GCA_006176705.1 Cocos nucifera | reverse complement strand
GAGGCCTGATGGAGTTTGTTATAGAGGGGGGTGCCGCCACAAGCTGCAGCCATCTGGCAGCGGATCGCTCGAGGCCTGATGAAGTTCGGTATAGAGAGGAAGATATCGTCAGGCTGATAGTGACAGCCATGTTGTTCAGTAGCGGACCGCTCGAGGTCTGGTGGAGTTTGTTACAAAGGGGGGCGCCGCCTATAGCGTCGTCTATAACAGACTGATGTCGCTCGTCGAGATTTAATAGCCATAGCTCGATCGCTGGAGAAATCCGACTGAAGGAGAAGTCCGAAAGGAGTTCGGCTTCTAGAGAAGTTCGATCGAAGGAGAAGTCTGGAAGGAGTTCGGCTCTTGGAGGAGTTCGACTAAAGGAGAAGTGCGGAAGGAGTTTGGGTCCTATAGAAACTTGACTGAAGGAGGAGTCCGAAAGGAGTTCGGCTCCTGTAGAAATTCGATTGAAGGAGGGATCTAGAAGGAGTTCGGATCTTATAGAAACTTGACCGAATGAGGAGTCCGAAAAGAGTTCGGCGCCTGTAGAAATCTGACTGAAATAAGAATCTGGAAGGAGTTTGGCTTTCGTAGGAGACCGACTAGATCGGAAAAGAGTTCGGCTCTGAAGGAGTTCGAATGAAGGGAAAGCTTGAAAGGAGTTCAGCTTCCGTAGGCATCCGACTGAAGGAGGGATCTGGAAGAAGTTTGGCTCCTGTAGAAGTCCGACCGAAGGAGAAGTCTGGAAGGAGTTCGACTTTTAGAGAAGTTTGGTCGAAGGAGAAGTCTGGAAGGAGTCCGACTCCTGAAGAGTTCGGCAGGAATTCAGCTGTTAGGAGAGTTCGGCCGGGGCTCGACCGTTGAGAAGTTTGATTGGGTTCGACCACTGAATAAGTTCAGCTGCTGAGGAGAGAATTTTTGATTGAAGCTCTTTCGTGATTACCAACTGTATTAGGCTAAGCACCAGACTGAACTTTGATGGGAGCGGGATTTATCCCCAACAATAGTTTCCCCCACTCTCGAGTTCGAAATTCAAAGGAAGAGAATATGAAAAGACGACTGTCAAAGTTCTTTTCTGGGCTCTGCACCCATTGAAGTTGAAGTCGAGGCTCGGGGGAGATCTTATCTCCAATCGATGTTGAAGTTGAAGTTGAGGTTCAGGGGAGATCTTGTCTCCAGCTGAGGTTGAAGGAGATCTCATCTCTAGTTGATGCAGTTGTTGAAGCTCGGGAAAGATCCTATCTCCAGCTGAGGTTGAAAAAAATCTCATCTTCGATTGACATAGACGTTGAAGCTCGGGGGAGATCCTTGTTAGATATATGTGCCCTATAAGCCAAAATTGGCTGACACTTGTAATACACTTTTAAAGGCAAAATTGTAATTATGACTGTAATAAATAAAATGGGTTATTTTCTATCACATATGTGTATTTAGTGTCTGTGATACATCCTTTGAGTTAATGGTAATGATAATTCATATTTTTCAAAATTGAAAATTTAAGACATGAATAATCATTATTAACTCATAAAATGCTTCCGACCATAGGATCATCACGAGGATGGTGATTGATTTGGAAGGTTGGTGTACAATCGCTTCTCTTTAATAGATGAGTCTTGAGTCTATAGTGTGGAGACACCGAAGCGAGAGTACAGGTACTCGTTAGAGAACGAAGGCACTGAGCGTGACCACCTCGAGTAGTCATTAAGGAGTCTACCTTCTCGTCAATGACTGACTCAATACTGCAGTAGTGTGTCTGGTTCTTTGACCTGAGGTGCATCGGCAGTTTACCTTGAGGGTGTTATAGTTTGACTACACCATTATTCGGTCTCCTAGCCATTCGGATCTAAGGTGTATGTTGGCTCATAGCATGTTCATTGTAGGAACTGGAATTGCATCAAGAGAATCTTATTACCTCGGTGGTAGAGGGAGCAGCCACTATGATTAATCATGAGAAACAAGTCCAGAAGTCCATGGCCAATGGCAGAGTGAAAAATAATAGAAAGAGTTTCTATTTAGATTTTATATCGGGACTCGAATTGAATGATTACAATCATATGATAGAAACTAGGGTTTGACGAGTTTACCTTCAACCTCTAATCTGATCGGGGCTCAAGATAGAAGGACTTAATCACACAGGTAGCTGCACCAAGAGGTTCGCATTCAGCTCTGATGGGTGCCAACCATATACTGCTAGGCTGGTCATTGATATTTTAGGAGCAATTAGAATGATTTAGATGATCGATCATTTAACTGTTCGAATCAGAAGAGTTTCGGATCCATCGAAAGAAGTTTCGATGATGTCGATGATAGAGATCATGACATATTTCATATCATACAGAACTGAACTAACTGGATCACTAAACAAGAATTTGAATCTGGTGATCATCAATTGAACTGATCCAGTTCAATTGATCTGAATGAGATTCAATTTGGTTCAAGAAAATCGTGCTAGCACTCGATTGAACCTAACGTTCTTCTTTTGCTATCATAAAAAAGTTGTCCTGTCTGAGCCAAAGAAGTTTGTGCTCAATCAGAGGCCTTCATATGGTCTGACTGAAGGTTGTCCAAGTCAGAAAAGGTTATCTTATTTTGTAAGACATTATCTGCCATTTTTGATCATCTGCCATTTCTTGTTCTTTGACTTTGGTCAAAAGTCTACCTTTGACTGGTCAAATATTGACCATTGACACTTTGACTTTTGACCACATGTCACGCACCTATTGAAGAGCTGGTGGGGGCTTGTTCTCCTGTCAGAACCTGACAAGGAGGAGGGCGCACGCCACCCTAGGCGTGTGCCCAAGTTGGAGACGCCTAGGAGTCCCTGTTGGATAAGGACTCCTTCTTTTTGGATTCCTAATTATAGTTCTCCTAAAGAACCAACTTTAACTGACTAGGCACCCTCTAAGGAGGAAATCTAGGTGGAGTCTATTTCCCACCAATCAGATTTAGATCTAATTTCACAAAGAGTTGTGATTGATTGGGAAGAAGAGAAGTTGGATCACAGACAGTCTATAAATAAGACACTGCGCCCAACCCAGATTATGATTTAAAGTAATTGAAAGGAATCATAATTCCCCATGCCCAAGGCTCCTCTCCCCTCTTCCTCCATGCCAACCACCTTCTTCCCTTCCTCTCCAGTCCAAAAGAGAGTTTTGGATTTTTGGTTTGGTGCGATTCAGATCAAAAAGACGGACTGAAAGCTTAGAAAGCTGCGCTGCTGCAAAGGACGACTGCTGATCTTCAAAAAGTTTTTAAGATCCTCCAGATCAATGGATCTAATTTTTGGAAATGATAGAGAATGAAGAAGATCTCAGATAGTCGAGTAAGGTACCGATAGAGGCCAGGCACTTGGTGGCTAGATTCCAGAACCTTTCGTCTGCATACAGGATCATCAACGGATAATAGGATTACCCATATCAAGGTAAGTTAAATCTGAATTTAATTTATCTAATTTTATTTTAATTTTTAAAATAATAATAATTAGATCTAAATATATCAAGATCTGATTGGATCAAGAGAAAAAATTTTTGAAAATATATCCTTGATCTTGATCAGATTTTGAAAACAACCCCGGTCCAAAAAATCAGGATTTTCCTTCAATTGTATCAGAGCCAAGTTCTAAAAGTGTTTTAGGATCTAATTTTTAAATTTATTTATAATTAAAAAATAAATAATTTTAAGATATCACATGATGTGTATCAAGATTCTTAAAAAATTAAAAAAGAATTAAAATTAAATTTGGATCTAAGAATTAGGAAATATGCATGACTAGTTCTAAAATAGAAATAGTCTATATAGAATAGTCTTGCATATATTTTTAATTTAATCTAATTCTAAATCATAATTTTAGAACTATTTATTTATTATTTTTGTGATATTATAATGATTTATAATGACATCTAAAAAATAGTAAATAAAATTATTTAGATTTTAAATATCAATATGAGTATGATTGAGCATGTCGTAAGACTAGGTTTGTAGAATAGTATCTACCATAATTATCTAATTAGAATTATTGTTAATTAAATTATATTTAAATCATAATTTTCATAGATTATTATCAAGATAATTTAGATCTGAAAATATGCATGCAATTCGATACATGAGATGTCATTGCAAAAATATGCCATGTTTTACGATCTTGATTTTGTAGATGAGATATTATGATATAGATCTAAAAACTGTTTTGTAGTATTGCCATGTTCCTGACTAAGGCGTTTCTCTTGACCGTTCCGGTCATAAAAACGAAGAACGAATTCTAAAGGCCTTCCTCTCCCATTTCGATTGGAGATATTCTTATGATGTATAGGGGTTGCTGCAATGTTCGTCCTTAATCTGAAACCCCAAAACTTACTTTTCTGCAAACCCTAGATCCTGAAACCCTAGGATTTATTGTCGCATATTTTATTTTATGAAACCCTACTAAATTAAAAATTAAGATTAATGGAATATCAATTAGGTCTAAAATTTCGAGAATTTCATATCTAAGACCATATTCATAATATTGGGTTCCAGGGCCTTTGGGTAGCTTAATTAGGTCCTTCAAGCGGTTGATCAAATCGAATCAAGAGCTTGGCTTAGATGGAATCAAACAATGCTTAAATTGCACCAAGCCTACATAAGATCAAGTCTGGGTCAAGATCGAGTCACGATCAAGCAAGACCTAATTAAGGCTCAAAGAGGTTAGAGTTCTGGATTGTAGGCTAACCCAATTGGTTTCTTGGCTCAATATCTTTGGTGTCTAAGGTAAGTTTAGCATATCACGACGCGAGCTGATTTTAATTCGGACCAGCTACTCGACCTGAATGCCGATTCTTTGTACGAGTTAATGGCATATTTCTTCCATCGGTTCTCACCTTACCCTGGCCATATCTAATTGATTACAGTTCTGATCTGAGGTGGTCAATAATCCAAGTAACCTCATGCCACTTCAGGTTAGTCATAATTTGTTATGACTATGATAAGTCTAGTTTAATGAGAATCTGAATGAATTTCTCCTTAAGAAAAAGATTAAGTCTGAGGTCTTTCTACCATATGTAGATGTGCGAGGCCCCTTTCCGGGGTTGATTGTTTCTCTCGTTGGATAACAGTGGCTCAGTTGCCAACCAGGAAGATGCAACCATGTCTATTCGCATTGATGCTTGGACTAGATGATGAGTTGGGCTCAATATTTCTCGTACGGTGAGAAGACTCAAATTAGGAACCCACGATCTAACCTGCAAAATGGTGGGTCTGCTTAACTAAGGAGTTGGATCAATATTCTGAATTAATGAGTTTGGAAGAAAATTCATGAATTAGAGAACCATGTTTGGGTGCACCCATGATTAGAGAAAATCATTGACCAAATTGTCTCACTCATTGGCCATCCCACCACCAATAACCTGTTAGGACTGAGCGTGATGAGTCAGTTTGGTGAGACCCGCCACCATCCACCTAAGAAATCATTAATCATGAGATTTCGAATCTCTACAGAGGGAGTCGTAGGAATTCGAGAAAATAGTGGAAGCTAATTTATCTAAACAATAAATTTTTATAATAAATTGATCAAATCATAATTACAGTATCTAACTAGAATCTTTGACTCTCTAATAGGAAATATCTTGCCTCCAACCCATTGGCAACGTATCTTGGACACAACAAGACTGACCGACCCAATTCACAAAAGATTGGCTCAGGAACTATAAATAGTTTGGATTCTGAAAAAGTTAACCCATGTACCGGACCAGGACCTCCCACTTTATCAGCGCCCATTCCATCACTAATTGAATAGAGCCAGCCATCTCTGAAAAATGGATTAGACGAGATAATAAGTGCCAAGATATTACACTATCGGGGCTCGCATGTCTTAGATGAGCCTTCCAGCGCCAACATAACAGGATATCAGACTGCCTAGTCAAATGTTGGCTCACCTGTAGGAGATGTTTGGTGAACAGAGTCGCCGCAGCCAAATTCAAGCACGAAATGATATTTTACTTCAGAGCCTAGATGTGTGCATGGGCAGTTCAGCTCCACAGATCATTGATCTGAACAATGATCAAGGATATGGAGAGCTTGGAGAAGTCCGATGTGAAGTTAGACTTGGACCCTACTACGAACGATATTCATTCCTGCAATCCTTGCACTGAAGCCATATGAGGCAATTCATCATGAATTATTCCACATGCATAACACTTCCAAAAATTCTCTTGGCCAGAATCTAATGAATCAATGCGGTTTCCACTGAGCTTTCGTATGAAAGGTTCTTAAACGGCTCAAGTTCTTCGCCTCATCCGGAACTGGACTTCTTCCCAAAAGAAAGTCTTATGAAAAGAGAAAAGAAGTTCTACGAAAAAGTAGGACGATGGACAGAGCAACAGAAGAAGAAGAAGGCAAACCAAAGGGAAAAGGACCGATGGGAACACAAAAGTGTTTTTCCATTGCAACCAGCGACGGCCATTGGAACGCAGAACTGCCCTACTTACCTGACCAACCCTGAATGACAAGAAAGAGGTCCTTCTGGAGGTATCGCTCGTTATCTGAGCTCTAACCTCTTAAACGATTTCTTTCCTGGCATCCAGTTTCGGTGCTTGACTTTGGTTCTAAAGCTATCTGTGCACTTCATGCAGGCGTCTTAAGGATTAGCAGGGTTTCGATGGGATGGGGAACCATGATCCTACGCGTCGGTAATGGAGCAAGAGTTGCTCGCAGTAGCATGAGAACATACCCTCTTCGATCCATCCTGGTTTAACAGAACTTAGTTTATGAGAAGACTTGTCTATCTCATGTGCCTGCAGCTAGCCAGAAATTTGATTTCTATTTCACGCTTAGCACAAGAAGGCTTTTGTGATTACCCTTCTTTAATGACCATTGTAACATTCTTTAATGAAAAAAATAAAATTTGCAAAATGATTTTTCTTATAATGAATCTTTATTCAGCTACATATTTGATGTACCTGTTCTAACTATCTAGCTAAAACGTGAAATGCCAAACGAACCTAAAGAATAGTCCAAAATGAATAGATACTCTATGGCACCTGAGACTTATGTTCATATAGCAGAAGCTAGGATCAACAAATTGAAAAAAAATGGACTATTGAAGTCCATTGATTTCCGAGTCATATCTAAACTTGTGAATCCTGCCTTCATAGCTAAAATGATTACAACTTCCTTTTTGGTTTGGAACATGGGGAGAGGGCCCACAGAATCTTCTTGCCCTATACATACTGAAATGTTGCTGCGGCCCATTTTGATGTAATCGATCTAGAGCAATTTTTGACTACTTTATTACCTTTAATCGATGAATCTGTCTAAGTATGGAACTATGTGTATCTTATGAGATATAAGTCTAAAGCTTTCTTGAAAAGTTCAAAAAAATTCAGAACATGATACGTAGAAAAAACAAACTGGAAAATCCATTAAGGTTTTACGATCAGATCAAAAAAGGGACATACCTTAGCCAAATCACTAGGACTATTCTTAAAAGAAAAATGCATAGTCTTCCTCAGTGCGACTCCATCAGGAACATCTCAACCAACAGAATTTCAGAATGGATGAACATCGGACACCTATTGGATATGGTTTTGATCTATGTAATGAGCTTCACAGAACCTCCTCTGATTTCTTTGGGGAACACCTCATCTGTTTAACTTCAACTTTATTCTACTGAATAAGGGTTCCCTCTAAAATCATTCCTACCCACATCCGATGAGATAATGACATGGTAAGAAAATCAAGTCTGAGTCACTCTCAGAAATTTGGCGGTTGTCCGGCTCATCGTCAAAAGAACAATAAACGGACAAGTTAGAGTTTAGATCCTTTAAGAACTCGATCATAGGATTATCCTAAAGAGTCATTAGGATACATTTCTACATTTAACAGAAGACCACAATGTGATGTGAGTCGAATGCACTTTTAAAAAAAATAGTTTATTCAATGATGCGACATTGGAAGGCAGATCAAGCTTTGATGAGAAAGTTCTCAACAAGTATAACCGAGCATAAGGACCAATTGGAACCAAAATCAGGTTAAGCCAATAAGAATACTACCTCCATCCACCTCGTAGGAATCGAAAAGAGTTTCCCCATTTTCCCCATGAGAGATTACTTAGTATTATTTCAGAGAACGTAGAAGAAAATGTTTCTCGTAGGCAATTGGTGCTCAGTGATGAATCCCAAAACTAACAACGAGACGATATCAGTTCATTTGACTTCCCGAGAAATGGCTAAGAGGCAACATGTCAGAAATTGACTCGATGCACTAAACCAAGTCCGGACCTTGGTAGATCCACCAGAAGGTATATACCTATTGGGTGTAAATAGATTCTTCAAGAGAAAATTGGTTGCAGATGGGAATATGGAGACATTCAAGGCTAGACTAGTGGCAAAAGATTATAGTCAATGCGAAGGCATTGACTATCAGGATACCTTTTTTCTCAGTGCTATGTGCTAAAAATCCAATCCGCATATTGCCTTTGCCGTCTGCAGTCTATTTCGATTATGAAATATGGCAACATGGACGTTAAAACGGCAGGAGTTTGGACTCGCTTATGCTCGGAGGGAGTCTGTGAGCACGACCGAACTTCACTCGGCCCTCCATCGACGATGGATCTATTAGACTTGTCCGTCCGCCACTCTCCTATGATTTCTTTATTCTTCAACTTGAAGGCTTCTTCCATACGGACATATCTCTGAGCTCAGGCTAGCAGATCAGCAAAGTTTCTGAGGTACTTCTTCTCTAGAAAAAATAATAAATCATTCTTCTGAAGGCCATCCTTAAGTGTAGCCATTGCAACAGACTGGTCCAGATTTTGGACCTCTAATACTGTAGCATTAAAGCAGATGACATAAGTTCGGATGGATTCATCCTCTTTCTTCTTGACATTCATCAGAAAATCTAAACCTCGGTGCGAACGTCAGTTGCTGACGAAGTGGGCCACGAACTGATGACTCATCTGATCAAAAGAAAAGATCGTACCTAGCTTCAATGTTGAATATCAGTTTCTTTTTGCTTCCTTTAAGGTAGATGAAAAAGCTTGGTATAATATGGCATCTGGTGCGCCATGGAGTAGCATTATGATCTGGAAGGCCTCCAGATGATCAACCGAATCAGAGGTTCCATCGTAGTTTTTAAATTGAGAAAGCTTGAAGTTCGGCGGAATGGGCTCTTGCATAATTCGAAAGGAGAAATGGAGATCGGTGCAGACATCATCATAGCAAGCCGGGATGACATGGCAGAGTTTCTCAATCCATTGGTCCATCTTTCATAGTTTGTGATCGAGGACGTCGTCTTGATCGTAGATCTTGGATGGCTTTCGGCTACAGATGGGGAGGATCTCCTCCAGAGGAGAATCATGATCTGAGCACGGATCCTCTGCTCTCTATTTTTTCTTCCCAGGGGCGACGGGTAAGCTAGCCTAAGTGCTCTTTCTTGAAATCGATTTTCGACATTCTGATGGCGGATTTTCTAGTGGAGTTGCCATCGGAGACTGCCGCATGGCCTGCACCATCTCGATGAGGCCTTGAATCCGCTGCATCAGTAGCTTAAACTGCTCCAAATCTACCATGACCGTCGGTGGAAGTGGAGATTGAAGTATCGATGATGGAGCAGGAGTGGATGGATCCAGCTCAGATCTGACGGCAGAAGCGGTAGATCTTCAGATAGTTATCTTTTTTTAAGGCATTTCTTGGGATTGAGGAAGAGGACGGAGATGAATCTTGGAGAAGAAGATCGCAGGATCGACTGAGCACTCCTTTAAGAACAAGGATACCTCAGAGATAGAGGCCCTCCTTCTAGCATCAATTTTGTTGGTGCAGAATCTGATTGACGTCGGAACGAGCTGGAGTGGAGGAGAATGAGGTCACCATCGATGATCTGCAAAATAAAGTTCCATCCGGAGTCGGTGGTGGTGGCTCCGACGGAACCCTCCGACGATCAAGTCAGTTCTTCTGATTAACAAAAATGGAGTACTCAGACAAGAATTTGATTGAGTTTTTGGGAAGAAGAGAGCTTAGAGAAAACGTATCTAGAACGTCCCTTTTTATAGACGGGCTTGATTGATGGTGATAGCTATAGCCGTCTGATAGTGGATCGCTCGAGGTCTGATAGAGTTCAGTACGAAGAGGAAGGTATCGTCAGACTGATAGTGACAGCCACGCCATCCAGTAGCGGACCGTTCGAGGCTTGATGGAGTCTGTCACCAAGGGGGATGCCGTCTATAGCATCGTCTGTACCAGATTGATGGTGACCATTCATCGAGATTTAATAGCCATAGCTCGAAGGAAGCAGGCATTGGTTGGTGGACTTCGACATATATCATTTTAGAGAAGTTCGGACTCTTGAAGGAAATACGTCTGGAGGGGATCATCTGAAAGAAATCCGACTGAAGGAGAAGTTCGGAAGGAGTTCAGCTGAAGGAGAAGTATGAAAGAAGTTCGGCTCCTGTAGAAATCCGACTGAAGAAGAAATCCAAAAGGAGATTGGGTCATGTAGAAACTTACTGAAGGAGGAGTCCGGAAAGAGTTCGGCTTCTGTAGAAATTCGACTGAAGAAAGAATCCGGAAGAAGTTTGGCTTCCGTAGGAGACCGATTGAAGGAGAGATCTGAAAGAAGTTCGACTTCTGGAGGAGTTCGAATGTAGAAAAAGCTCGAAAGAAGTTCGGCTCCCGTAGGCGTCCGACTGAAGGAGGAATCCGAAAGAAATTCGGCTCCTGTAGAAGTCCGACCGAAGGAGATGTCTGGGAGGAGTCCGACTCCTGAAGAAGTTCGATCGAAGGAGAAGTCTGGAAGATGTCCGACTCCTGAAAAATTTGACAGAAATTTGATTGTTGAGGAAGTTTGACTAGGGCTCGATCGACTAAAGGAGTTCGACTAGAGCTCGACCGCTGAGAAATTCGATTGGGTTCGATCACTAGAGAAGTTCGATCACTGAATGAGTTCGATTGCTGGAAGAAAATTTTCGATTGAAGCTCTTCTGTGATCAGCAGTTGCATTAGACTAAATATCAGACTGGACTTCGGTGGGAGCGAAATTTATTTTCAATAATTTTTATGCTACATGTCACTTAAAAATGGATGACAAGATGAGATCAGCCAATTTACTGTGTTCACCATTTTCTAAAGATCTTTTCTATATTTATTCTTAATCTATTTTATTTTGGATAATTATAAACGATAATACCAAATACCCACCCCTCTTTATGTTACACCAATCTCTAGGGCAGGGCCTACAAGTTTAGTAAATAAAATGGTAGCTGATAGCAGTACTTCAAAAATAAAGAGGATAAATAAACTATCTGAATTTTTTTTTTTTTTTTTTTTTGTTAGAACTAGACTATCTGAATATTCAAACGCCCAAGCTACTCAATCATGGATTATTGCATGATACATATATTACTATATTACGGAAGAAGACTTTTAATTCATCATCTACTGGAGAGGACCTGAATTTTATAAAGCGATTGATACCATGTATCCCACGAGCATGTGAAAGAGACCAATCCTCCGATTTCTCGTGCTGCGTTCGTTACCACGGTTGGGTCCCACGACACCACACACCTAAACCTAATCCTGCTGTAGCAAGAAAGTTCCAACGCACCGTCAAAGAAGCAGATAAAAGAGAGAGGAAAAATGAGAAGCCAAACGAAAGCAAGCGGAAGGGAAAAGCAAACGCGGTTGACTCCAGTCGACGACTATGAAAAATATCACGAAATCCCCCATCCTCCCCTGGTTTTATCTTCTCCTTCCATGGAACCTCCTCTCCTCGTCCTCTTTCTTCCTTTTTCCAAGTCAGAAACCCTGCCACCTAACCCTAACCCTAATCTCAATCCCAATTCCAGTTCCAGTCTTCATCTTCTTGTTTTTTCTTCTATTATTCGATCGATAGGATAGGATAGGATTTGGATTCCGGCCATGGAGGAAGCTCTACAGGCCGTGATCGCCGCCGTTGTCGCCTTCTTTGCCGTCTTCCTCCTCTCCTCCCTCCTCATCCTCCTCCTCTGCCCCCGTACCCCCAAATCCCGTCTCCGACCCTTGGCTCCGCCTGCGCCGCTCCTTCCTCTTCGCCAACCCCCGTCCGCCTCCGTCGTTGCCGACGAGAGCGCCTCCTTCGACCCCTCCCTCGACCACATCTCCCTCAACGAGCTCGCCGCCGCCACGGAGGACTTCGCAGCCGACACCATCATCGGCGACGGCAGCTTCGGGTTCGTCTACAAGGCCCGCCTCTCCTCCGGCACCACCGTCGCCGTCAAGCGCCTCTCAGCCGACGCATTCCACGGCTTCCGCGAGTTCCGCGCCGAGATGGAGACCCTCGGCCGCCTCCACCACCCCAACCTCACCCGCATCCTCGGCTACTGCATCTCCGGCGCCGACCGCCTCCTCATCTACGAGTTCCTCGAACACGGCTCCCTCGACCACTGGCTCCACGAGTCCGACTCGCGCGACTCGACCGACTCGGTCTCCTCCTCCCCGCTCCCGTGGCCTATCCGTGTCCAGATCGTCCGCGGGGTCGCCGTCGGCCTCGCCTTCCTTCACGAGGAGTGCCGGCCTCGGATCATCCACCGGGACATCAAATCGAGCAACGTGCTGCTCGCCGTCGACTTCGGGGCGCGGATCGCCGACTTCGGTCTGGCGCGGGTGGTGGACGTGTCGCGGACGCACGTGTCGACTCAGGTGGCAGGGACGATGGGGTACATGCCGCCGGAGTACAAGGAGGGGCTGACGGCGGCGACGGTGGCGGCGGACGTGTACAGCTTCGGTGTGCTGATGGTGGAGACCGCGACGGGGGAGCGGCCGAACTTGCTCCGCCGTCTGGAGGACGGGAAGCAGGTGTGTCTGGTGCGGTGGACGAGGAGGATGGTGGAGGAGAGGAGGGTGATGGAGGTGTTGGATGCGAAGATGGGGAAGGAAGGGGTGAGAGAGGAGGAGGTGAAGCGGTATTTGGAGGTGGCTTACAGGTGTACCCATGAGAACCCAAGGAAGAGGCCCACCATGGTGGAGGTGGTATCCCTGTTAGATCATATTTAATTTAATTGTTACACTTGCACGATATGCATTAGCTGTTGCTTGGTAAGTTTTTTTTTTTTTTTTTTTTTTTTTATTATGTTGGGGTTGGGTGGTGGTGGTTAGCTATAACTACTATCACTTAACTGGAGGAAAAAAGAGATGAAAATTATTATTTTTTTGTAGTTGTCGTGTTTATGCACATATATGTGGATATGTAAATTATTATTTTTTTGTAGTTGTCGTGTTTATGCACATATATGTGGATATGTGATGAAGCAAGGCTGAAAAATTGGGATAATTTTAAGCATTTATTGGAGGTTTTTTGTTGGTTTGTGGAATGAGAGCTTTTAATTACTTGGACTGCATTTGTACCCATGCAATGTGTTGTATTTTGTTTTTGAGTTTGTAGGTGCAGAATTTGGTTATTGTCGGATCATCTAGAGTGGAGGATGATGAGGTCATCATTGGTGACTTACAAAATAAAGTTTCGTTTGGAATCGATGGAGGTGGCTCCAGTAGGATCCTCCAACGATCAAGTCAGCTCTTCTGGCCAACAGAAATAGAGTGCTCTGGAATGAGTTCGGCAGAGTTTAGAAGAGGAAAGCTTAGAGCTTAGAGCAAGCGTATCTAAAGGATCCTTTTTTATAGGCGGAGCTTGATGGTGATAGCTACAGTTGCCTGATGGCAGGCCGCTCGAGGCTGCGTGGGGTTCGATGCGGAGAGGATGGTATTGTTATACCGTTCGGTAGTGGTGGGCCGCTCGAGATCTGATGGAGTCTATCATGGAGGAAGGTGCCGTATGTAGCATCGTTTGTGGCAGACTGATGGTGACCGTTCATCCGAATTTAATAGCCGTGGTTCTGAGAAAGCAGGCATTAATTGGTGGACTTCGGCATGCATCAATTTTAGAGGACTTCGGACCCCTGCAAGAGTTCGACTGAAGGAGAAGCTCGAAAGGAGTTCGGCTCCTGTGGGCGTCCGACTGAAGTTCAGCAACTGAGGAGTTTGGTGGGCTGAAGAAGTTTGGTAAAGACCAGGCCAGTTGAAGAAGTTCGGTAGGAGCTCGGCCAATGAGGAGTTCGACCGGCTGAAGGAGTTAGGCTAAGATCCGTCCATTGAAGCTCTTTCGTAGCTATCAGTTGCATTAAATTGAGCATCGAACTGGACTTCGGTAGGAGCGGGGTTTATCCCAAACATAACCCATTCAGCAAAAGTTGGATAATACATGTCTTAAAGGTCATTGAGTGGGCATGAAATCAAAGAAAACATGCGACTCAGAGCAACTCGATCCCTACTAACAATGTTGCTTGTCAAAATCTTTTATAGTAGCCATGTTAGGAATAGGAGTAGAACCTCGTCCTAACACGAGCAAGTCAAAGACCTTCAACCTCGATCGCAGAAGATAAAATCTCCCCCAAGGGTCCGGGCCAATTCCGGCTGCAGGAGATAAGATCTCCCCCGAGGGTCCGGGCCGGTCTCGACTGTAGGAGATAAGATCTCCCCTGAGGGTTCGGGCCGGTCTCAGCTGTAGGAGATAAGATCTCCTCTGAGGGTCCACAGTGACCTCGATCACAGGAGATAAGATTTCCCTCGAGCGTCTGCAGTAACCTCGACCGTAGGAGATAAGATCTCCTCCGAGGGTCCGCAGCGACCTCGGCTGGAAGAGATAAGATCTCTCCCGAGCGCCGCAGCAACCTCCACCGTAGGAGATAAGATCTCCCCGAGGCAACCTCGACTGCAGAAGAAAAGATCTCCCCCAGGGTCCAGGCCAATCTCGGCTGCAGGAGATTAAGATCTCTTCCGAGCATCCGCATCAACCTCGGCTGCAGGAGATAAGATCTCCCCCGAGGGTCCGGGCCAACCTTGACTGCAGAAGATAAGATCTCCCTTGAGCATCCGCATCAATCTCGGCTGCAGGAGATAAAGATCTCCCCCGAGCGTCCACAATAACCTCGATCATAAGAGATAAGATCTCCTCCGAGGGTTTGGACCAACCTCGGCTACAGGAGATAAGATCTCCCCCAAGCGTCCGCATCAACCTTGGTCGTAGGAGATAAGATCTCCCCCGAGGGTCCAGGCCAACCTCGACTGCAGAAGATAAGATCTCCTCCGAGCGTCCACAACAATCTCGACTGTAGGAGATAAGATCTTTCCTTGAGGATCTGGGCCGACCTCGACTGTAGGAGATAAGATCTCCCCCAAGCGCCCACAATAACCTCGACCGCAGGAGATAAGATCTCCCCCGAGGGTCCGGGCCGATCTTGGCTGCAGGAGATAAGATTTCTCCCGAGCGCCCGCAACAACCTCGACTGTAGGAGATAAGATCTCCCCCGAGGGTCTGAGCCAACCTTGACTGCAGGGAGATAAGATCTCCCCCGAGTGTCTACATCAACCTCGACTACAGAAGATAAGATCTCCCCCGAGCGTCCGCAACAATCTCGATCGGAGAAGATAAGATCTCTCCCAAGGGTCCAGACCGATCTCGAATGTAGGAGATAAGAATTTTCTCCGAGCGTCCGCAATAATCTCGGCCGCAGGAGATAAGATCTCCTCCGAGGATCCGGGCCAATCTCGGCTGTAGGAGATAAGATCTTCCTCGAGTGCTCGCATCAACCTTGGCTATAGGAAATAAGATCTCCCCCGAGGCAAACCTCGGCCGTAGGAGATAAGATGTCCCCGAGCGTCCGCAATAACCTGACCGTAGGAGATAAGATCTCTTCAAGGGTCCGGGCTGACACTCGGTCGCAGGAGATAAGATCTCTTCTGAGGATTCGAGCCAACCTCGATTGCAGGAGATAAGATCTCTCCCGAGCGTTTGCATCAACCTTGTTGCAGGAGATAAGATCTCCCTCGAGCACCCGCATCAACCTCGGCCGTAGGAGATAAGATCTCCCCCGAGGCAACCTCGACCGTAAGATATAAGATCTCCCCCGAGCACCCCGCAATAATCTCGGCCGCAGAGATAAGATCTTCCCTGAGGGTCCGAGCCAACCTCGGCTGTAGGAGATAAGATCTCCCCTAAGGCAACCTTTGCTGCAGGAGATAAGATCTCCCCCGAGACAACCTCGACTGCTAGAGATAAGATCTCCTCCGAGGCAACCCACCTCGACCGCAGGAGATAAGATCTCTCTCGAGGCAACCTCGGCCGCAGGAGATAAGATTTTCCTCGAGGCAACCTCGACTGCTGGAGATAAAAGATCTCTCCTGAGGCAACCTCACCTCGACTGCTGGAGATAAGATCTCCTTCGAGACAACCTCGGCTGCAGGAGATAAGATCTCCTCCGAGGCAACCTCGGCCGCAGGAGATAAAATCTCCCCCGAGGCAACCTCACCTTGACTGTTGGAGATAAGATCTCCCCTGAGACAATCTCGGCTGTAGGAGATAAGATTTTCTCCGAGGCAACCTCGACCGTAGGAGATAATATCTCCTCCGAGGCAACCTCGGCTGCAGGAGATAAGATCTCTCTCGAGGTAACCTTTGGGGCAGGAGCTATGATTCCTCGAACTTCAACTTCAACGGATATGAAGCTCGAAAAAGGACTTCGGCAGTCGCCTATTTTGGTACTCCCTTCCTTCGAATTTCAAACTTGGGAGTGGGGGGACTATTGTTGGGGATAAATCTCGCTCTCACCGAAGTCCAGTTGAATGCTCAGTCAACAATGCAATCGATAGTCAAGGAAAAGCTTCAGCGAATAAGCCTTAGCCAAGCTCCTTAGCGGCCGAGCCCCTTTCGAACTCCTTCAGCTAGTCGAACTCATTAGCGGCCGAGCCCTAGCCGAATTCCTCAGTGGCTGAACTTCTCAGAAGTCGGACTCCCTAGACATTCCCTTCGATCAGACTTCTACGGAAGCCGAACTCCTCAGCAGCTGGACTCCTTCAGTCAGACTTTTATGGAAGCCAAACTTCTTACAGACTGTTGACGGACTCCTACAGACGACCCCATTACTAAATAGTTATACGACAATAATGATTGTCATTTATCAAGTCAATAACGATCGACATTTATCAAGTCAATAACGATTGGCATTGATCAGGACAGTTACGACAGTCATTAATCAAGGAAGTTACAATAAGCTCAGCCTATAAAAAGGACCCTCCAGATACGCTTACGTCAGGTTCTAAAACTCTTCTCTCCTCCTCGAAATCCTATCGAACTCCATACCGAGTATTCCATTTCTATTGGCCAGAGCTAACTTGACCGTCGGAAGGTCCTACTGAAGCTATCCCCACCAGTTTCGGATGGAACTTTGTTTTATAGGTCACCGGTGGCAACCTCGTCCCCTTTCACTTCAGCTCGATCCTGCATCAACCAAATTCTGCACCAATAGAGTTGTACATGATTTTAGCTGAAGTTGGCATCCTAGTATAATTTTTGACTTGAACTTTTTTCTTAGATCGAGCATCTTCTCTACTTTGTCTCCTTTCTCTTCTGCTTGCTTCGTATACACAAGAGTTGCATTAGTGGGCAACAAAGAGAACCAAGAGGGAAGGGCGTTTCAATTCTGCTTTAATTAGATTATAGATTGAGCTAGAGCTAGGCTTAGCTTCTTTGAATTTGGCTTGATTAAATTAAATATATATATATATATTATACACTATCTAAGTTAATCTTTAAAAAAACTTATTTTCATATTTATATATTAAAAATTAATATATTTTACATAAAGAAGAATGCCTTTTATTATGGAAGTTTTGAGAGATCTCGGGATCTCTCACTATATCTCTTAGATAGAAATAACACAAGGATCACTTAAGTTACCTAGTTCAATGTTGGTTTGATTGCAAGATAGAATATATTTGGCTTGATTAGGCTCGGTTCCTTCATGACCTATTTGGGATAGATATAAGACCGCGGAGGGTCGCACCCCTAATGATAAGATTATGAGCACTAAGGAGGTGCTTGGTTGGAAAGAGTAGGAGTCTGAAATTGGAATGAAAATGAATGATTTTTATTTCAATCATTTGGTTAGAGGGAGTTTCATTTTGATTCTGAAGTAGAATGGAAATAATCCAAGCTATCTAAAACTCAATCCCTATTTTTCTTTATGGATTTAAATTTTTATTCTGATTTCGATTCCACGAACCAAACATTTTAGAAGATTAGGTTATCCTGATTTCATTTGGTTAGGAAGAGTTTCATTCCGATTCTGATTCTGGAGTGGAATAGAAATGGCCTAAGCTATCTAAAACTCAATCTCTATTTTTTTCTATGAATTTAAATTTCGATTCCGTTCACAAACCAAACACTTTAAAAGATTAGGTTATTCCGATTCTGATTTACATCCATTCTAATTCTCATTTCGATTCCGATTTCATGTTTTCCTTCAAATTCCTATGCACGGCAGCAATTCATGATGCTCTTACACTTGAAGTTGTTCGGCATTTCCCATAACAAGATTATAGCCATAAATCTCTCACATGGAGGGTGGTGATTACGATGCTACAATCACAAAACAGTTTTTGTATGCTATATGGGTTTCATAACCTCTTTGGTCCCCTATTTTTCAGAGACAGTTAGTTATTCATAAAGTATGTCCATGCGATTCATTTAGCAAAAGTGAAACACACTTGTCTCTTTGATTTTGAACCCTAAACAACTAGCTGCAGCTTAGACCAAACACATCGATCATGTGACCTTTTTACCACCGTTGCATGGACTTGAGGGGTGACAAAGGCACTTGCATGAATTGTTATTTAACTTCAACCTTTCATAAGCTTGTTTCGTAGAAGAACTTGGGCAGCCCAAGAAAGCCCGCTAGTGTACGTCATACAAACCCATCAAATAGACGTGCTAATCTCAAAGCTAAATAAGTGATCGACTGGATTTTGCAAGTCTCAAAACCACTTGATATCATCCAAGCATGATGCCTTTGAAATAAGTGGAAATGACGCCTTCCGAATTTGAACTCAGAACTTCTTTGCAACGTATGCACGGGCATGTTTCAGTAAAACTATAAATGGAAGAGAAAAATATTTGCCCCTGGCTTATTGCACAATTACCTTTCTGAATTAGCACAATTTTTGTATGCAGCACACGCACATGCGTATCTCATTTCATCTCTACCAGTAGATTTTTAACGGGGAAATAACAAAAAATAGCCATTTTAAGTACAATACAATGAAAAATTAGATGATTTAAATTATAAAAAATGATACATATTTTTTAGACTACTTAATACATGAACTAAAAGTCTCCAAATCATATGATTTTTGATATATAAATTATTTAAAGATAATAGAATACGTCTGCTAGTTTGATCATTGATGTGAGACCTTCATCAATCAATTTAGATTTGATCGGATCTAAGTAGAGATTCATTTGAGCATAGCTAAGTCTAATATATATATATAGAGAGCGAGATAGACTAGGTTTTGATCAACTTTCCCACCATCCGATCCTTACAGATCTCTATGCCAAGGAAAAAAATTTATAGCTATTTTTTCAATCTATTTGATTTTGAAAAAAATATAAAAAAAATTAGGTTATTAATATAAATAGGATAGAAAAATATTAAAAAAATAGATCATTAATATATATGGAATAGAAAAATATAAAAAATTAAGCTATTAATATGGATAGGATGCAAAAATATAAAAAAAATCAGAACATTAATATGGATAGATGAAAAAAAATAAAAACATCAAGCTATTAATATGAATGAGACAAAAAAAAGTTTAAAAACTAGGCCGATGGGATAGGGGTGGGGTTAAGTTTGTGTTTATTTTGAAATATTTTTATTTATTTTTTATAATTTATGTTTATTTTGGATAATTTTATTTATTCTATTTATTTTTATTTTGAACTTATTTATATTTATTCTGAAGGAGTAGGACATGTTATTTTCCAACTTTCTTTAACAAAAATAAATATATACTTCAGATACAAAAAATATAAATATTTTAAGAATAAACATAAATTTATCAAGAATAAACATAAATGAATATAGAATAAATAAAAAATATTCTAAAATAAATATAAATTGTATAAGATAAATAAAAATATTCTAAAACAAACACAAACTCAATCCCACCTTTAATCCATATGTATTAATGGCCTATTTGTTATATTTTTTTCATCTTATCTATATTAATGTCTTGTCTTGGCCTTTTTATTTTTTGTTAACCCCAAAAGATGGAAGAGTGATTGTTAACTTTTATTTTATCATGCAGAGCAGAGCTCCATGCAGATTGACCGGATTTAGATCCAATTTGAAGTGGCTTTATGTAACATCTACTTGTTGTACAATTTGCAATGGCAGGGCTATAAAAAATAAATAAATAATATATGAACCGGTTTTAACTAGCATAATTCTGCCAAATCGGTGTAAGGTCGGCTTGGGCCAGGACCGCACTTCACCGAAAAGTTAAGTTGTTAGGCTCATAAACAAATAATATGCGAACCGGTTTTGACGAGCACGATCCGGCAAACTCGGTGATTGGGACCAGGACTGCACGGTGAAGGAAAAGTTAATTTGTGCGGCTTCTTAAAAAGGCGCACATAGAGGCGTGTCGGTTCGTGATGATATCACAACGGACGGCTACAAAACCCCTTCTCCTTTCCTTAATTTGTCCCTCTCCCATGACGTAACGGTAGCACGTAGAGCATCTCCAAAAGGGACCTCAGGCTCAAAGAGTTTCACGCACGCAGCCTTTACCCAACGAACCAAGCAGAATAGCTGGCAAGATGGTCATACGAGGCACTGCTTATATCTTTCCTGCCACCCCAAACAAACACCTTTAATCATCTTATAACTCTTTATAACGTAAAACAATGATTAACATGCTCTTGTTTTATTTTACCCAGCATTTGTTTAAACAGACATCCTTAATCATTTCGATCTTTTGGCCCCTATATATATACATTGGCATGTTTCCTTCGCACACTGTTTGTGGTGTGAAAAGGGAAGCTTAATGATTCTTTTTTTTTAAAATTTTGGGAGAAGAAAGATGATTTAGGATCTTTTCGATCAAGTTTTTGAAAAAAAAAAAGCTACTTTTATTTAAAAAAAATATTTGGATAAATTTTTTTTAAAAAAATAATTTACTTCTGATTGGTAATAGAAGTAATTTTTCTGTTGTAGAGAGGAAGTAGAAAATTGGAGCTTCTTCTTGGAAGTAGAAGCATAAGTAGAAAATTAATTTTCTAAGACATAAATATTTTTATTCAAAATCATTATTTATCATAACCATTCTTATTTATTTTCATCTAACCCTTTCATTATTCACATGCTAACTAACTATTTCATTATTTTTTATATTTTAATTAAATAAAAAAAAATTAATTAAAATTAATCATAATAAATATTTAAAATTATTTATCTATTTAAATAATATTAATTATAAAGTAAATTTATATATATTTCTTTTCATAATTTGATAATTAAAAATATTTTTTTTAAAATATTTGCTGAATATAAACTATTTTTTAAATACTGATAAAAATGCTAATCAAATAATTTTGTCAAACGCAAACTGTTTCTCTCTCACAGTATTTTTTTAAAAAAAATTAATTTAAAAAATATTTTAAAATAAATTAATTTTCATAGCTTGACCAAACAGGCTCTTATTCTTATGATTGCATGCTAATAAAAAGAGGAGACTTTAAAACAAGAAAGAAATTGATAAATTAGTGCATCTATCTCCTCCTCCTCCAAATACTTCTGGTATTGCTATCGCTAATTATAATACTAAAATTATAATTGTAACATTAAAATTTAGTTACCGTTTTGTCATTAATTAATGGCTTAACTGATAGGAAGCTTGATATTGTTCACTTAAGCATACATGTAAAGCATCCAGAACAGATACAATGTGAGCAGGCACGGTAACTTGTTCGTATTTTAGGCAATATTTAACATTCACCTAATAGCTAGTGAAATATGATTCTGCCCCACATAATAACTACATTCCCCGTTTTGGATGGGATCTTCACTGCATATCTTACTCTGTTACTATGAATATACATGATCTCTTTAGGAAAAAAAAAAAAAATTGTTATTACATAGATAGTTCTAACAAGTACAGGTAATATACTTGAAATTTGTATGGGGAGGGGGGATTTTTGGATAGGGCTGCCATTGGCATAGAATTTCTCAGACATCTTTTTTTATTTTTTTATTTTTTTTTATATGCCTAAACTTGCAGCACTTGGTGTCAAAGAAGCCTTGGAATGGTTCAGATGTCTCAAGGTGGCAAGACATGGCACCTTTATAAGTTTACGTGTCAAGAGATAGGCTATATGCTGTAGTCCCCAAGCCATGCTAGATGACATCAGAATTGTCCATTTTCAAGCAAACTCAAACCTGTAAGGAGAGGCAGAAGACAAAATTTCTATAAAATTCAACCTATATCCAAAGCACTCCAGGCTGGAATTTTGAATTCATTAAATGCTTGTTTCGTTGCAAGAAAACAGCTTGAATATATATATATATATATATATATATATATATATATATATATATATATATATATATATATATATATATATATAATATTTTTAATTATTTTTTATAGAAATTTGGCGATATAAAATATTTACTTCTAAGTTCTTTAAAAGCCTTTCTTTCTCATGAAAAGGTCCATCATTCTTTTTTCTTATTCCATGTATTTTCCTGCAGCCAATTAAATCCCAAGAGACTTTCTTAATCTGCATGGTCATTATAGTAGGTTCTTAAACATTTTTTTTTTTTTATAAGAATAAATTAAGTGATGTCTTTAGTAATGTCTTTTGGTTTCTTGCTCATTCCTTCTTTTTGAATTCATTGCCTATTCAAAGCACATGAATAACCCCCTTGCCAAAAGAAAGCTCATATGCGTCATGATAAAGTAATATCTTACCTAAAAAACGATGAGTCTTATCATATGCATAAAAATGCTCATAAATAGAGGTATACTGAAAGGCATTAAATAAATTCTCCATTGTAGGTGTACTTATCCCCCCAGTAATGGTAAAGTAATGATGAACAGCCCAATCACAATAATTTCGAGACGTAGGGAAACTACCTCAAAAACTTTTTGGCAACACGTGGGCCTTCCATCCAAGTATGCAACCCTTATCCTTAAATCGCATAGCAATACCTCCCATTCCTCTAACAGGACATACTTTAAGTGAAGACCTGATTTGAAATACGTGCTACTTCTACATCGACTTATAATTTTGTTTCATCTCTAATGCTAATTAATACTCTAATCAACTCAGATAAGATAAAATGTAGGTTTTGATATTATTTTTGACGTATGCATCTTATACATTTATGGTAGAGAGTTCTTTTCTGCAAAAAATATAAATTAATATGGTTTATAAAATAATTATGCAACATAATAAGTAGTATATAATGAAGAGGAAAAAGCTGAGAAAAACCTTCGGCCGCAGTTTTCCGTGCCAGATTTCATGATAACGGCCAAATCATAACTTGCGTAGTTTGCACTGCTGGCACGACGGGTTTGAATCCCTTCTTCTTCCTTATTACCCTTGAATCCTTTTTAAAATTACTCAAATACCACCGACTCATTTCCCCCCGCTGCTTAAAAACCGAAACGGCAATCCACCACAATCACTTCCCCGTGCATCATGCCACATGTCCTCTGTCGGTTGATCCATCTCATTCGGGCCCCACCGGCTTACGACCGACCACGGTGAGATGTGCCATGTGTCTTGTCGTGGAATTCCCACGTCATCGGGTTGCACTCGCCTGCCCCGTTCCGCCTCACGGACGGCTACCATCTGCGCTCGCATGCAATCTACGATGCGAGTGTTTATTTTTACGAGTCGCACCCGGAATGTCGATGCGATCGCGGACGGTAGCGATCTAGATCGATTCCATTGCATGGGTTCCCACTGAAACCAGAGTATCCGGTGGTGGATTCCTAATAATTGTGAGAACCAGGTGGTCAAATGGGAAACCGGCCCTTACCGGAGCGGGAGCTGCGCCTTTTGGCAAAGCGCGCGCGTTGCTATCCGTTTTTGTTCCGACGACAATAACGGCACGTCTAATGATTACATTTTTTGTGTCCATTCCTCCAACCGGAATCATCTCCTCACCTAAACACCGCCACCTTTTTAAACGCCCCCATCCCCCCTCCTCTCCTTCTACTCTCTCTCTATCTAACTCTTATCTCTCTTCCCCGATGTCTGAAGGAGGAGGAGGCGGGCAAGGGAAGCCCCTGAGACAAGGCCAGCTATGGGCCTTGTTTAACTCGGACAACTCGGGCGGAGACGACCGCAAGGCGGTCATCAAGCCGCCGGAATCGAGCTCAAATAGTCCGTCTGGCCCAGTGCCGGGAGCTACGGCATCGGTGGGGGAGAAGCGGGCCCGCGATGGGGCGTCGAAGAGCTCGTCCTCGAAGGGTGGGAGCCAAGAGGGAAAAGTCCCCAGCGAATCAGATCATGAGATGCACATATGGACTGAGAGGGAGAGGAGGAAGAAGATGAGGAACATGTTCACAAGTCTCCATGCCCTCCTCCCCCATCTCCCTCCAAAGGTGCACCTCACTCCATCTACATTAGATTCCTTCTTTTTCTATTTCTTTTTTTCTTCTTTTTTTTTTGAAAAATTGCTCCTGTTTGCTAAAAAAAGAACAGAAAAATGGATCAGAAGGAATGCTATTTCACAGAAGGTGGTGCACGTTAGAGCATGCGGCGGCGCATGCAAGGACGGCCGGTCTTTCCCCGGCCCGTCTTCATCTCCATTTTCATTTGTTTTTCCTATTTTTAGAAAAGTAATGGAAGTGCCAGCTTTTCCAAGTGCAAGCTTTTGAACCTGAAGCGAGAGAGAGAGAGAGAGGTGCCTGTCGATCAGCAGACCCATGTTGCGGTGGCGTCATCTCCATCGCCATTAGATTGGGTTCTTCTGGCTTTCTCTTTCTTTTATCTCCAATAGTTTTTTGTCTGCCCCTTTTTTTGGAATTAGCCCCCTTCTTTTGTGGCCAGATTTTAACACGTACTGTTATAGAAGGAAAGGAAATGGACTGCATTGAAGCAGTAACTTAAAACTACCGATAAGGTTCCATGGAGATGAATGAGGTCATGTACGGTAACTGGTATCTATTTATTCTTGGGCTTCTCATTAGTTCTATTTAGTTGATATACATACATATATATATATATATATATATATATATATATATATATATATATATATATATATTAGAAGTGTTGATTCAATTCAGTGGATGGCAGCAGTCTCGGCAAGCGAGCATAGGATTCATGGACCCTCATGTCCAATAAAATTTGCAATCTAAAGTTTTTTTTTTGGTCATAAATGCTTAGAAGCCTCTTATCAAACTAATTAACCAACATCCATATCTTGCAATTCTCATACTACAAACATCGATATCGATCTATCACTGAAAATTTTCCATCCTTCCTTAAAACAGGCCGACAAGTCCACCATTGTGGACGAGGCGGTGAAGTACATCAAGAAGCTGGAGCAGAACGTCCAGAAGCTGGAGAAACAGAAGGAGGAACGAATCCGAGGTGTAACCTTGGAGGAACCTTCGTCGAAGACGCGAGGGGTGGAGACGACGACGACGACAAGGGAGGCATTCATGGCAGATCAGGTCAAGAACTGGGCAGCGGCAAACTCCCCGACAGCTGTCTCCATACCTCGATGCCGCTCCAGCTTCCAGACTTGGACGTCGCCAAATGTCGTGCTGAATGTGACGGGATCGGACGCGCACATCAGCATCTGCGCTGCTAAGAAGCCGGGCATCCTCTCTGCCATCGTCTATGTGCTCGAGAGGCATAAACTCGAAGTGGTGTCCGCCCAAATCTCGTCGAATAGATTCAGGAGCATGATAATGATCCATGCCCATGTAAGTATATATATATATATATTAGAATTTTCAGAAATATTTCTTCTTTTCTGGCCCCCTGTTGATTTGGATTGATGACAACTTGGTTTTGTCTTTTTTTTTTTCATTTCTTTTTTCCCTTCGGACTTTGTCTTTTACAAAACCACCATGCTGATTATAACTTCTTCTGCATTATATCCATAAATGGGATAAAAATAGAAATTTGAAATGATATATGTGTGCACTGCACTAAGTTTTTTTAGTAGTCTGGTATTGTTTTTATTTTCTAGAAGCAAAAAAAAAAAAAAAAAAAAAATCATTAAAACTTAGGAAACTTTTATAATGGTCCGGCATTGTTGGATTTGGAAAAGATGAACAAAAAGAAGATACTCCAGAAATCTCATTTTTGGATGGTGCAGATTGAAATATTTCAATTTCTATTCTTTCAAAGAAAATAAAGTCCCAGGTTCTTACTCAAATGCCTTCGGAATAAGGAATAATTATATTTTTCAGGAAAGATAAAAAGAAAATTGCAAGTTGAGAAGAGCGGTGTATCTAGACAAAAAAGTTACTGAAATTTGTTTGAAAAGATACAGATTATTGAGATTAGTTACGCCAGTTAGTGAATAATAAAAAAAGTAATGGTTAAAATTCATGCTAGTGAATCCATTGAACTTGTTTGGCTAATATAATTGCTGTAGATTTCTAACCGGTTGCTATGATTGTGTGTTGAAACAGTCTAACAGCATTGTATTTAGTACTTGCATGAACTGAATTCAACATACATTAATTGCTAATATTAAATAATCAACAAGACCATACTATTCTCATTGTGACTTAAAGCAGCCCTTTATATTTAATAACAGGTATCATATATGCATTTCTCATTGAATTTGATTGAATTAACTTTTGTACTACCATTATGGTATATTGAACAGGCAAGCGGAGTATCTGATCAATTCCCCGAGATGTTGATGATCGAAGACTTATACAAATATGCAGTTGGTGAGATACTGCTCTGGCTTACTCCATGATCGTATCGAACGGCCCCCTGCAAGCCTCTCTTTGGGGACAAGGCATGCCTTTAATGGTGTGCACCAAGGGAGAAAAGAGTTTTCACCTATTATACAGGGTTGATTTAAGAATAGAATATGTGCTTGTCCATACTGTGCAGAATTTGTTCAATGCATGGGTACTGGTTCTGCAAACAGTAATTAGAGGTGGCGAACTAAACTATTGTTGGTTGTTATATGAAACTTTCAGCTTAATTTTCTTGTAAGACATCTCATTTTTCTACTCAAAGATGAGATGTATTGGTTACAATCATGGATAGAAAATAGCAGCTTATTTTCTTTGTTAGTGATCAATTTCCAATTAATATCATGCTGTATTTCGTTATGAAAAAAATGTTATCACCTTGATCACTTAATTCTTTGCTGTGTCCATAATGACTTGGGCAAACATCAATCAAAAGAGAATTTAGGGAGCTCTCTCACTTACTAAACAGCAAAGTTTCCTCCTCCCATGAAAGGTATATATCACACAACTTAATTTTAATTTATTTTTCTCAACTCCTCAAAACTTCTCCATATATGGCTTTTATTTCTCAGTCTAAGATTGGCTCCTTTCAGTCATATGCTTGATTATATGATGTTGTATGAAATCATCAAAAGAATGTCAGCTTCTTCTGGTCTCAAGACTCAAGAGTTTTAGTTTTAAACAAAACATACATGCATGCATGGGTTAACCCTAGGTTTCAATTCCCAAAAAGGGGTGACTACCGTACTCGTTTTATTGTATGAGTCCGTTCCTTTATACCAATAGCTTAGAGAGTAAACATATTAAACCTTCCAGTATATTTAAATGTTATATTTACTGCGAGCATTATTATGTTTACTGCAAGAAGAGTTATATCTTTAAAATGTCACTTTAAATTTCCATCAAATTAAATGGCACTTGACGTAAAATCTTATATTGACAACTCAAGGGATTGAACAAACAATCATGTTTCATTTTAAAAGATATAGTTTTTGGGGAAATATTTAGAAAGAAAGTGATCAACTGCCCAGCGGTTGATGAGAAAACCTGTTCTCTTGGCAGTCAAAAACTGTTACGTACACTAATCACTTGCATGATGCTCTCAGCCCAAAGGTGACATGTGCCAACACTTACCCGCAGTGGCTGTCAGATTATGTTCAAATTAACAGTCTAAGAAGACTGGTCCAGCCTATTGAGTGGATCCTAGGCCTAATGAGGACATCCATTTCCATCATCGGGCCTGTTGGAGATAAATTCTGCTTTTATTGAAGTCCAGCCTAATGCTTAGCCCAATGCAATTGATAATCATGGAAGAGCTTCAGCGGCCAAGCCCCAGCCGAATTCCTTTAGCCAACCGAACTTCTCAACGGCCGAGCCCCAGTCGAACTCCCCAACGGCCGAATTCCTACCGAACTCTCCAGGAGCCGGACTTCCTCAGGATCCGGACTCCTCCCAAACTTCTCCTTCGGTCGGACTTCTCCAGGAGCCGGACTCCTCCCAGATATCTCCTTCGGTCGGACTTCTACGGGAGCCGAACTCCTTCCAGATTTCTCCTTCTATCGGACTTCTACGCAAGCCAAACTTCTTCCAGATTTCTCCTTCTATCGGACTTTTACATGAGCCGAACTTCTTTCGAATTTCTCCTTTAATCGGACGCCTACGAGAGCCAAACTCTTCCGGAGCTCCTCCTTCAGTCGGACGCCTACAAGAGTCGAACTCCTTCTGAGCTTCTCCTTCAGTCGGACTTCTCTAGGAGCCAGACTTCTTCCAGACATCTCCTTCGGCCAAACTTCTACGAAAGTCAAACTCCTTCCGAGCTTCTCTTTCAATCGAGCTTCTATAGGAGCGAACTCCTTCCGTATCTCTCCTTTAATCGAATCTCTATAGGAGCCAAACTCCTTCCGGGCTCCTTCTTCAGCTAGCATTCTTCTCGGATGATCCCCTCTAGCCGTATTCCCTTTGGAAGTCAAAACTCCTCTAGAATTGATATACGTCAAAGCTTTTCACCCCTCCATGTGGCTCCAAGCGGCTCAGTATCGGACGGCTGCGGCCATCACTATCAATCTGCTGCAGACGATAGTAATCCGCTATCAGGTGGTGATGGCTGTCACCATCAATCTGTTACAAGCAGTGCTACAGACGGCACCTCCCTCCTTGACTGACTCCATCAGACCTCGAGCGGCCCGCTATTAGACAGCTGCAGTTGTCACCATCAATCCACTACAAGCTCCGTCTATAAAAAGAGATCCTCCATATACGTTTTCTCTAGGCTCTAAGCTCTCTTCTCCTTTTCGAAACTCTGCCGAACTCTTGATTGAGCACTCCATTTTTGTTAATCAAAAGAGCTGACTTGATCATCGGAGGATCCTGCTGGAGCCACCACCACCGGCTCCGAATGAAATTTTATTTTGCAGATCACCGACAGCGACCTCGTTCTCCTCCACTCTAGCTCATTTCGGTATCAATCAGATTTTACACCAATAGAATTGACACTACAGGAAGGATCTCTATCTCTAAGGTGCCCTCGTTCTTAAAGGAGTGCTCAATCAACCCTGTCGATCTTCTTCTTCAAGATTCATCTCCACCCTCTTTCTCAATTTCAAGAAATACCTCAAAAGAAGGTGACTACTTGAAGATCTATCGCTTCTGCCATCAGATCTAAGCTGGATCCATCCATTCCTGCTCCATCATCGGCACTTCAACCTCCACCGACAGCCATGATAGATTCGGAGCAGTTTAACCTATTGATGCAGTAGATTCAGGATCTCATCGAGATGGTGCAGGTCATGTGGCAGCCTTCGATGGTGACTCCACCAAAAAATTTACCATCAGGATGTCGAAAATCGATCCCGAGGAAGAGCCCTTGGGCTAGTTGAAGGAAAATTCTGATTTTCCGATCCAGGTTCGTTCAGATCTGATCAGATCAAGAGATATATTTCAAAATTTTTTTCTTTAATCTGTATCAGATCTGGGATATTTTAGATCTGATTAATATTATTTTAATAAATAAAATAAATAAAAATAAATTAAATTTAATTTAATTTACCTAATTTGGATAATCCTATTACCCTGTTGATGATCCTGTATGCAGCGAAAGATTCTAGATCTAGCCACACAAGCATCTGACCTCTACCGGTATCTATTCGGGTTGGATCTGGAGATCCTCTTCTTCTCTATCACATCTCCAAAAATCAGATCTGAAGGATCTTCAAAATTTTTTTTGAAGATCAGCAGTCGTCCTTTTGCAGCAGCGCAGCCTTCTTGCTTTTGATCGCCTTTCTCTTGCTTGAATCGCACCAACAAAAATCCAAAACTCCTTTTGGACGTGGAGAGCAAGGGGAGAAAGTGGTTTGGCATGGAGAAGGAGGGGTGAGGCAGCCTTGGGGCGTATGGAAACTCTTAGCTTCAATCTTATGTCAATCTGAGTTGGGTTCAGGGTCTTATTTATAGACTAGCTGTGATCCAACTCCTCTTCTTTCCAACCAATCACAATCCTTTGTGAAATCAGATCTAAATCTGATTGGTGGGAAATAGAGTCCCCTGGATTCCTCCTTAGAGGGTGCCTAAGACCAGTCAAAGTTGGTTCTTAGAAGAACTCTAATTGGAATCCAAAAAGGAGATGGAGTCCTTGTCCAACAAGGACTCCTAGGCGCCTCCAACTTGGGCACACGCCTAGGGTGGCGTGCGCCCTTCTCCTTGCCAGGTTCTGGCAGGGGGACAGGCCCCCACCAGCTCTCCAATAGGTGCATGACATGTGGTCAAAAGTCAAAGTGTCAATGGTCAACGTTTGACCAGTCAAAGGTAGACTTTTGACCAAAGTCAAAGAACAAGAAATGGCAGGTGACCAAAAATGGCAGGTAATGTCTTACAAAATAAGACAACCTTTTCTGACTTGGACAACCTCCAGTCAGACCATATGAAGGCCTCTGATTGAGCACAAACTCCTTTGGCTCAGACAGGACAACTTATTTATGATAGCAAAAGAAGAACGTTAGGTTCAATCGAGTGCTAGCACGATTTTCTTGAACCTAATTGAATCTCATTCAGATCAATTGAACTAGATCAGTTCAATTGATGATCACCAGATTCAAACCCTTGTTTGTGTGACCCAGTTAGGTTCAGTTCTGTATGGTAATGGGATATGTCATGATCTCTATCATCGACATCATCGAAACTCCTTTCGATGGATCAGAACTCTTCTGATTCGAACAGCTAGAATGATCGATCATCTAAATCATTCTAATTGCTCCCAAAATCCACCAGTGACACCTAGCAGTATATGGTGGCAACCCATCAGAGCTGAATGCGAACCTCTTGGTGCAGCTACCTGTGTGATTCAGTTCTTCTATCTTGAGCCCCGATCAGATTAGGGTTAAGGTGAACTCGTCAAACCCTAGTTTCTGTCATATGATGTAATCATTCGATTCGAGTCCAATGTGAAAATCTAAATAGAAACTCTTTCTATTATTTCACTCTGCCATGGCCATGGGACTTCTGGACTTGATTCTCATGATTATCATAGGGCTGCTCCTCTACCACCGAGGTAGATAGATTCCATCTTGATGCCATCCAGTTCCTACAATGAACATGCTATAGCCAACATACACCTCAGGGTTCCATATGGCTAGGAGACCGAGTAATGGTGTAGTCAAACTATAACACCCTCAAGGTGAACTGCCGATGCACCTCAGGTCAAAGAACCAGACACACTACTGCAGCATCGAGTCAGTCATTGACGAGAAGGTAGACTTCCCTAATGACTACTCGAGGTGGTCACGCTCAGTGCCCTCGTTCTCTAACGAGTACCTGTACTCTCGCTCTGGTGTCTCCACACCGTAGACTCAAGACTCATCTACTAAAGAGAAGCGATTGTACACCAACCTTTCGGATCAATCACCATCCTCGTGATGATCCTATGGTCGGGAGCAATTTATGAGTTAATAATGATTATTCATGTCTTAAATTTTCAACTCTTGAAAATATGAATTATCATTACCATTAACTCAAAGGATGTATCACAGACACTAAATACACATATGTGATAGAAAATAACCCATTTATTGATTTTAGTCAAAATTATAATTTTGCCCCTAGAAGTGTATTACAAGTGTCAGCCAATTCTGGCTTCTAGGGCACATATATCTAACAATCTCCCACTTGTCCTAAAGCCAATTGGCTACAAGTCTAAGTCCCATCTTCTCAAGGTGGGCTTCGAACTTCTGCTGGCCCAACGGCTTTGTAAGTGGGTCTGCCACATTATTTATGGAGTCGACTCTCTTGACCTCGACGTAATCCTTCTCGAGGTAATCGTGGATGAGGTGATATCACCACTTGCTTGAAACTCTTTCAGCTGACAGCATCACCATTGCACACAAACAGACTCCTAGATGTTGACTTTCGATCATCTATATTGGACATTGTTGGGGATAAATCCCGCTCCTGCCGAAGCCCGGCCCGACGCTCAGCCCAATGTAACCAGTAGCCGCTGAAGAGCTTTAGCGCCAGGCGCCAGGCCGAGCCCCTACCACGGCCAAACTGCCTAGAGGCCGAACTCCCCTGCACCAAGGTCCGGGCCGAACTGCCTAGAGGCCGAACTCCCCTGCACCAAGGTCCGGGCCGAACTGCCTAGAGGCCGAACTCTCCCGCGCCAAGGTCCGGGCCGAACTACCTAGCTGCCGAACTCCCCAGCGCCAGGCTCCGGGCCAAACTCCCACCGCCAGCCGAACTTCCTGACGGTCGAGCTCCTTGGACTCCAAGCGGCAGGACTTCTTCGGGAGACGGACTCCTCCCAGACGCCCGTTCGGCCACCCGAACTCCTCCCGGGTTTTCCCTTCGGACCGACTCCAGGCGGCCGAACTCCTTCGGGCCGACTCCAAGCGGCCGAACTCCTTCGGACCGACTCCAAGCGGCCGAACTCCTCAGCGGATGGGCTTTAGCGGAATCCCCAAGCGGTCGTCACTCAGGAGCCCGAACTCCTCAGCAGTCGTTACTCGGCCGAACTCCTCAGCGGTCGCCCTCATCGCCCTTCGACCGACCGAGCTCCTACCGAACTCTCAAGTGTCCAAGCCTCAGCCGAAGTCCAACAGCCGGCCGAACCCTCAAACGGCCGAGCTTCGGATCCTCAGCAGCCGAACTCTTCAGCGGACGAGCCTTAGCTGCATACCTCCAGCCAGACGCCTATGGGAGCCGAACTCCCTCCTATCTTCCTCTTCAGGAGCCCGAACTCCTCCGAAATGGGCACACGACGAAGGCCTTCAACCCTTCATTCGGCAAGCTCTGCAACCATCACCATCAGTCAGTCCGCCGCAAGCGATAGCGACCCACTGTCAGGCGGCGATGGCTGTCACCCTCAATCCGCCGCACACGGCACCAGCCCATGAGACTGACTCCGCCGAACCTCGAGCGGCCCGCCAGCACGCGGCTGCAGTTGTCACCATCAAGCTCCACTATATAAAGGACCCTCCCGACACGCTAAGGCTAAGCTCTCTGAACTCTCGACTCTCTAAGCTCTCCTCCTCATCTCTAAGCTCCGGAACTCATTCCGAGCACTCCATTACTGTTGGCCGGAAAACTAACTTGACCGTCGGAGGGTCCTGCCGGAGCCACCCCCCCACCGGTTCCGGACGGGACTTCGTTTTGCAGGTCCCCGGCGGCGACCTCAGCGGCCTCGACTCCGGCGACCTCCGGCGAGGATGGATTTCTGCACCAACAGATTGGCGCTAGAGGAAGGGCCTGAACCTTCGAGGTTCCCTTGTTCTTAAAGGAGTGCTCGGCGACCCTTCTCTTCCCTCTCCGGAGATCTTCCTTTTCTCTTTCGAAGAGAAAACGCCACCCAGGAGAGCTTCGGCACGGCGCTCGGCGGCCTCCGCGACCCGATCCCGTCCAGGCCCGTCTGTTCCTGCTTCAGCCCCGGCGGCCTAGGTTCCACCTGCACCCTGCGGTGGATGTGAAGCAATTCGGCCTGCTTGTCCGACAGATCCGTGGCCTCACGGAAGGCGTTGCAAGGCTATACAGCAGCCTCCGGTGGCGACTCCACCAGCAAGCCCGCCATGAGGGCGTGAGAAATCAGCCTTAAGGAAGAGCCCAATCGCCCCGAAGAGAGAAACGGAGAGCAGAAGTTTCCCCGCCGAAGCGGAAAGAAGTTCGGCTCGAAGAAAAGCCGGGCTCCCCCCAAAGCTCGGCATCAAGGCGAAATGAAGCTCGGTGGAAAGCCGAACTCCTCAACTCAACCTCCAAAATAAAGTTCGGCGCCGGCAAGGACGGAACGAAGCCCCCCCCGCGGAATAAAGTTCGGCACAAGCGAGGGCGGAGCAAAGTTCTCCCGCGGAACGAAGTTCGGAGGAAGACCGAACTCATCAGCTCATCGAAATAAAGTTCGGCGGAAGCAAGGCCGAACTCTCCCTCTTGAGCTCATCAATGAAGCTCGGCGCAAGGGAAGCCGAACTCCACCTTAAAGCCCACCATCACAGTGAAGTTCGGCGCAAGCGGTGGCGAAGTTCTCCCACGAATGAAGTTCGGCATCAGGGAGGCCGAACTCCGCAGCAGATCACCCAAGTGAAGTTCGGCCGCGCTCGAGACCGCCCCAGGGCGATCGAGGCCGAACTCCCCCTCAAGTACGTCGCCACAACGAATTCACGGGAGGTGCGATAAAGTTCGGGCAAGCAAAGCCGACCCCCTCTCTGCGAGCAGGGAAGTCCGGACAAAGAAGCATGAAGTTCTCCCACGGAAAGT
Organism: Cocos nucifera; assembly: GCA_006176705.1. Classification (NCBI taxonomy): domain Eukaryota; kingdom Viridiplantae; phylum Streptophyta; class Magnoliopsida; order Arecales; family Arecaceae; genus Cocos; species Cocos nucifera. Next base: position 2,499,522 of record QRFJ01000057.1, on the reverse strand, counting down.
TTCGCGGGAAAGCGGAATGAAGCTCCACGCAAGCGAAGCCCGAACTTCTCGAGCTCACCGCAAAGGAAGCCCCGACAGAAGGGCGCGAAGAAATCCTCCTCCCGAAAGATTCCGCAGCTACGACCCGCTCCTCTAACTCGAACTCGACCCGCTCCTCTAACTCGAATCCTCGGCGAAGTTAAGAGCCAGCCGCCAAGACCTCGAAGGACTACGGCCTCCCCAAACGTGCGCTCGAAGCAAGTAAAGCTCCTACCATCGCTACCACGGCCACGACGCGATCTGAAGCAGGAGAAGATCGGCTATAGGCGCTGCCGTAACTGGAAAAGACAAGAAGGTCGGCCGCCTCGCGGCGTCATCAACGCCACCCCGGGGAGGAGCTAGGAGCTAGCTACATCGGTGATTGTCGTCCCCAGCGACAAAGTCAAGAGAAGCATGTTCCAAATTAAGAAGGCCGGCATGAGATAGAGGAGGTCGTCTGGACGGGACTTGCTGCCCGAGGGAACTCCGAGGAACAACACCCCGACAACCCCTCAAACGAGAAATGCGCTACGATCCAGCGATTTCCCTTCGGTAAAACTCTCCCCTCTCAATAATATTATTTCTGGATGCGAAAACTATGCGATGACAGGAGAGCAGCAGTCAATAATCGCCGCGTTAGGAACAGGAGGAGAACCTCGTCCTAACGCGAGCAACAAGCTCGGCCGCAGGAGATAAGATCTCCCCCGAGCGCGCACCTCGGCCGCAGGAGATAAGATCTCCCCCGAGGGAACCTCGGCTAGGAGATAAGATCTCTCCCGAGCGGTCAACCTCGGCTAGAGATAAGATCTCTCCCGACGACCGTGAACAACCCGTTAGGAACAGGAGGAGAACCTCGTCCTAGCGTGAGCAAACCTCGCTAGAGATAAGATCTCTCCCGAGCCCGTTCAACCTCGAAGGACGGATAAGATCCCGAGCGGTCAACCTCGGCTAGAGATAAGATCTCTCCCGACGACCGGACAACCTCGGCTAGAGATAAGATCTCTCCCGAGCGACCGTGAACAACCTCGGTTAGGAACAGGAGGAGAACCTCGTCCTAACGTGAGCAAAGTCGGAAGATAAGCCCTCTCCCGAGGACGGACAACCTCGGCTAGAGATAAGACGACGGTCCCATGTGCCCCCACAGCCCGTTAGGAACAGGAGGAGAACCTCGTCCTAACGTGAGCATCAACCTCGGCTAGAGATAAGATCTCTCCCGAGCGACGGAGATCGGCTAGAGATAAGATCTCTCCGAGCGACCGTGAACAACCTCGGTTAGGAACAGGAGGAGAACCTCGTCCTAACGCGAGCATCAACCTCGGCTAGAGATAAGATCTCTCCCGAGCGACCGTTGACAACCTCGGCTAGAGATAAGATCTCTCCCGAGCGACCGTGAACAACCTCGGTTAGGAACAGGAGGAGAACCTCGTCCTAACGCGAGCATCAACCTCGGCTAGAGATAAGATCTCTCCCGAGCGACCGTTGACAACCTCGGCTAGAGATAAGATCTCTCCCGAGCGACCGTGAACAACCTCGGTTAGGAACAGGAGGAGAACCTCGTCCTAACGCGAGCATCAACCTCGGCTAGAGATAAGATCTCTCCCGAGCGACCGTTGACAACCTCGGCTAGAGATAAGATCTCTCCCGAGCGACCGCAACCTCGGCTAGAGATAAGATCTCTCCCGAGCGACCGTTGACAACCTCGGCTAGAGATAAGATCTCTCCCGAGCGACCGTGAACAACCTCGGTTAGGAACAGGAGGAGAACCTCGTCCTAACGCGAGCATCAACCTCGGCTAGAGATAAGATCTCTCCCGAGCGACCGTTGACAACCTCGGCTAGAGATAAGATCTCTCCCGAGCGACCGTGAACAACCTCGGTTAGGAACAGGAGGAGAACCTCGTCCTAACACGAGCACCAACCTCGGCTAGAGATAAGATCTCTCCCGAGCGACCGAAGTCAACCTCGGCTAGAGATAAGATCTCTCCCGAGCGACCGTGAACAACCTCGGTTAGGAACAGGAGGAGAACCTCGTCCTAACACGAGCATCAACCTCGGCTAGAGATAAGATCTCTCCCGAGCGACGTTGACAACCTCGGCTAGAGATAAGATCTCTCCCGAGCGACGGCGAGATCTCTCCGAGCGACCAACCTCGGCTAGAGATAAGATCTCTCCCGAGCGACCGTGAACAACCTCGGTTAGGAACAGGAGGAGAACCTCGTCCTAACGCGAGCATCAACCTCGGCTAGAGATAAGATCTCTCCCGAGCGACCGTTGACAACCTCGGCTAGAGATAAGATCTCTCCCGAGCGACCGTGAACAACCTCGGTTAGGAACAGGAGGAGAACCTCGTCCTAACGCGAGCATCAACCTCGGCTAGAGATAAGATCTCTCCCGAGCGACCGTTGACAACCTCGGCTAGAGATAAGATCTCTCCCGAGCGACCGTTGTCAACCTCGGCTAGAGATAAGATCTCTCCCGAGCGACCGTGAACAACCTCGGTTAGGAACAGGAGGAGAACCTCGTCCTAACGCGAGCATCAACCTCGCTAGAGATAAGATCTCTCCCGAGCGACCCAACCTCGGCTAGAGATAAGATCTCTCCCGAGCGAGTGAACCCTCGGTTAGGAACAGGAGGAGAACCTCGTCCTAACCGAGAACCTCGGCTAGAGATAAGATCTCTCCCGAGCGACCGAATCAACCTCGGCTAGAGATAAGATCTCTCCCGAGCGACCACAACCTCGGTTAGGAACAGGAGGAGAACCTCGTCCTAACGCGAGCACCAACCTCGGCTAGAGATAAGATCTCTCCCGAGCGACCGAACAACCTCGGTTAGGAACAGGAGGAGAACCTCGTCCTAACGCGAGCACCAACCTCGGCTAGAGATAAGATCTCTCCCGAGCGACCGTTGACAACCTCGGCTAGAGATAAGATCTCTCCCGAGCGACCGTGAACAACCTCGGTTAGGAACAGGAGGAGAACCTCGTCCTAACGCGAGCACCAACCTCGGCTAGAGATAAGATCTCTCCCGAGCGACCGTTGACAACCTCGGCTAGAGATAAGATCTCTCCTGAGCGACCGGAACAATATCGGAGAACCTCGTCCTAACGCGAGCACCAACCTCGGCTAGAGACGAGATCTCCCCCGAAGAAGCTCGGCTGCAGGAGATAAGATCTCCCCCGAGCGCGCACTTCAACCTCGGCTGCAAGAGAGGAGGTCTCCCTCGAGTCGACTTCAGCTGATGAAGACAATGTCGCCCCCGAGGAGCTCAAATCCGACCTCGACCGTAGGAGGCGAGATTTACTTCGGCTTCAACATCAGCTTCATCGACTTTAGCTGGAAACGAGTTCCATTTCAACTCCAAACATCGACTGAAGATGAGGTCTCCCCCAAGCCTCAGCCTCAACTTCAGCGTCAATATTGGCTGGAGATGAGACCTCCCCCGAGCTTCAGCTGCAACAAATGCGGAGCCTGGAAGAAGACTTCGGCAGTCGCCTGTTTTGGTACTCCCTTCCTTCAATTTTTGAACTCGGGAGTGGGGGGGCTACTGTTGGGGATAAATCCCGCTCCTGCCGAAGCCCGGCCCGACGCTCAGCCCAATGTAACCAGTAGCCGCTGAAGAGCTTTAGCGCCAGGCGCCAGGCCGAGCCCCTACCACGGCCGAACTGCCTAGAGGCCGAACTCCCCTGCACCAAGGTCCGGGCCGAACTGCCTAGAGGCCGAACTCCCCTGCGCCAAGGTCCGGGCCGAACTACCTAGCTGCCGAACTCCCCAGCGCCAGGCTCCGGGCCGAACTCCCACCGCCAGCCGAACTTCCTGACGGCCGAGCTCCTTGGACTCCAAGCGGCAGGACTTCTTCGGGAGACGGACTCCTCCCAGACGCCCGTTCGGCCACCCGAACTCCTCCCGGGTTTTCCCTTCGGACCGACTCCAGCGGCCGAACTCCTTCGGACCGACTCCAAGCGGCCGAAATCCTCAGCGGATGGGCTTTAGCGGAATCCCAAAGCGGTCGTCACTCAGGAGCCCGAACTCCTCAGCAGTCGTTACTCGGCCGAACTCCTCAGCGGTCGCCCTCATCGCCCTTCGACCGACCGAGCTCCTACCGAACTCTCAAGTGTCCAAGCCTCAGCCGAAGTCCAACAGCCGGCCGAACCCTCAAACGGCCGAGCTTCGGATCCTCAGCAGCCGAACTCTTCAGCGGACGAGCCTTAGCTGCATACCTCCAGCCAGACGCCTATGGGAGCCGAACTCCCTCCTATCTTCCTCTTCAGGAGCCCGAACTCCTCCGAAATGGGCACACGACGAAGGCCTTCAACCCTTCATTCGGCAAGCTCTGCAACCATCACCATCAGTCAGTCCGTACCATCGTACCATCAGTCCAGTCCGCCGCAAGCGATAGCGACCCACTGTCAGGCGGCGATGGCTGTCACCCTCAATCCGCCGCACACGGCACCAGCCCATGAGACTGACTCCGCCGAACCTCGAGCGGCCCGCCAGCACGCGGCTGCAGTTGTCACCATCAAGCTCCACTATATAAAGGACCCTCCCGACACGCTAAGGCTAAGCTCTCTGAACTCTCGACTCTCTAAGCTCTCCTCCTCATCTCTAAGCTCCGGAACTCATTCCGAGCACTCCATTACTGTTGGCCGGAAACTAACTTGACCGTCGGAGGGTCCTGCCGGAGCCACCCCCCCACCGGTTCCGGACGGGACTTCGTTTTGCAGGTCCCCGGCGGCGACCTCAGCGGCCTCGATTTCCGGCGACCTCCGGCGAGGACGGATTTCTGCACCAACAAATAGTGGAAACTGACAGCGACTGAGGCGGCGATGGCTATGTACATCTTCTGTGAAAGTCCTAGCATCCTATTTCGGTCTATCCCTATAGACCTTAATTCCTAGAATAAAGGATGCTTCACCTAGGTCTTTCATGGAGAATTCCTTGGACAACCATATTTTGACTGTCGTCAACATGGGAATATCATTCCCAATAAGGAGGATGTCATCCACGTACAATACGAGGAAGACAACAGCGCTCCCACTGACCCTTTTTGAAAACACATGGTTCCTCTTCATTTTTGATGAAACCAAACTTTTTGATCACATCATTGAAACGAGTGTTCCAGCTCCGAGATGCTTGCTTAAGTCCATATATGGACCTTTGCAGCTTGCAAACCTTGTGATCAGTATCACTGGATGTGAAACCTAGCGGCTGTTCCATATAGATATCTTCCTCAAGATATCCATTTAAGAATGCCGTTTTCACGTCCATTTGCCATATTTCATAATCGAAATAGGCTGCAATAGCAAGCAATGTGCGGATGGATTTTAGCATAGCTACTGGGAAAAAGGTATCCTGATAGTCAATGCCTTCGCATGTTGACTATAACCTTTTGCCACTAGTCTAGCCTTGAATGTCTCCACATTCCCATCTGCACCAATCTTTCTCTTGAAGATCCATTTACACCCAATAGGTACTATACCTTCTGGTGGATCTACCAAGGTCCAGACTTGGTTTGAGTGCATCGAGTCAATTTCTGACTTCATTGCCTCTAAGCCATTTCTCGGAGTCGATATCTGATATCGCCTCATTATAGGTTTTGGGATCATCACCATGAGCACCATTACCTATGAGGAACATTTTCTCTACTTTCCTCTGAAATAATACCTAAGTATCTTTCAGGGGGACGGAAAAACTCTTTCCGATCTACGAGGTGGAGGAGGTAGTGTTCTTATTGGCTCAACCTGATTTGGTTCCATTGGTCCTTAGCTCGTTGCTACTTGTGAGACTTTCTCATCAAGCTTAATCTGCTTTCCAATGCCGCTATCTTGAATAAACTATTTTTCAAGAAAGATGGCATGTCGACTCACAATCACATTGTGGTCTTCTGGAATGTAGAAATAGTATCCTAATGACTCTTTAGGATATCCTATGAATCGAGCTCTAAAGGACCTAAACTCTAACTTGTCCGCTTGTTGTCTTTTGACATGAGCCGGACAACCCCAAATTCTGAGATGACTCAGACTTGGTTTCTTACCATGCCATATCTCATACGGTGTGGTAGGAACGGTTTTAGAGGGAACCCTATTCAGTAGATAGATTGAAGTTAACAATGAGTGTCCCCAAAGAAAATCAGGGAGGTCTGTGAAGCTCATCATGGATCGAACCATATCCAATAGAGTCCGATTTCTCCGTTCTGAAACTCCGTTGAGTTGAGGTGTTCCTGGTGGAGTCCATTGAGAGACTATGCCATTTTCCTTAAGATAGTCTAGGAATTTCTCGGCTAAGGTATTCACCTCCTCGATCTGATCGAAGAACCTTAATGGATTTTTCAGTTTGTTTTTCTACTTCATGTCTGAATTCTTTGAACTTTTCAAAAGCTTCAGACTTGTGTCTCATAAGATACACATACCCATACCTAGACAGATCATCGGTAAAGGTAATGAAGTAGACAAAATTGCCTCTAGCCGGCACATCAAATGGGCCGCACACATCAGTATGTACTAGGGCAAGGAGATCTGTGGCCCTTTCCCCATGTCCTACAAAAGGAGTTTAGTCATTTTGCCTTGAAGACAAGATTCACAAGTTGGATATGACTCAAAAGTCAATGGACTCAATAGCCCATTTTTCTCCAATTTGTTAATCCTATCTTCTGCTATATGACCTAATCTCAGGTGCCATAGATATCTATCGTTTGGACTATCCCTAGGTC
>QRFJ01000057.1:2410177-2491800 GCA_006176705.1 Cocos nucifera | reverse complement strand
CTGTTGGGGATAAATCCCGCTCCTGCCGAAGCCCGGCCCGACGCTCAGCCCAATGTAACCAGTAGCCGCTGAAGAGCTTAGCGCCAGGCGCCAGGCCGAGCCCCTACCACGGCCGAACTGCCTAGAGGCCGAACTCCCCTGCGCCAAGGTCCGGGCCGAACTGCCTAGAGGCCGAACTCCCACCGCCAGCCGAACTTCCTGACGGCCGAGCTCCTTGGACTCCAAGCGGCTGGACTTCTTCGGGAGACGGACTCCTCCCAGACGCCCGTTCGGGCCGAACTCCTCGGCCGAACTCCCCTCGGCCAAGGTCCGGGCCGAACTCCTTGCAGCCGAACTCCTTCGGACCTCCAGCGGCCGAACTCCTTCGGGCCGACTCCAAGCGGCCGAGCTTCAATGAAGTCCTCTCAGCGGCCGAACTCCCCAGCAGCGGCCGAACTCCTCAGCAGTCGTCACTTAGGAGCCCGAACTCCTCAGCAGTCGTCACTGGGCCGAACTCCTCAGCGGTCGCCCTCATCAAACTTCGGCCGACCGAGCTCCTACCGAACTCTCAAGTGTCCAAGCCTCAGCCCAAGCCCAACAGCCGGCCGAACCCCAGACGGCCGCTTCGCTTCTCAGCAGCCGAACTCTTCTGCGGACGAGCCTTAGCTGCATACCTCTTGCCAGACGCCTATGGGAGCCGAACTCCCTCCCATCTTCCTCTTCAGGAGCCCGAACTCCTCCGAAATGGGCACACGACGAAGGCCTTCAACCCTTCATTCGGCAAGCTCTGCAACCATCACTATCAGTCAGTCCGCCGTACCATCGGTCAGTCCGCCGCGGGCGATAGCGACCCACTGCCAGGCGGCGATGGCTGTCACCCTCAATCCGCCGCACACGGCACCAGTGGGACTGACTCCGCCGAACCTCGAGCGGCCCGCCAGCACGCGGCTGCAGTTGTCTCCGTACCAAGCTCCATGCTGCCCGACGACTCTCTGCCAGACGGCACAGCCGTCACCATCAACTAAGCTCCGCTATAAAAGGACCCCTCCCGACATACTAAGGCTAAGCTCTCTGAACTCTCGACTCTCTAAGCTCTCCTCCACATCTCTAAGCTCCGGAACTCATTCCGAGCACTCCATTACTGTTGGTCGGAAACTAACTTGACCGTCGGAGGGTCCTGCCGGAGCCACCACCCCACCGGTTCCGGACGGGACTTCGTTTTGCAGGTCCCCGGCGGCGCCCAGCGGCCTCGATTGCGGCGACCTCCGGCGGCGACGGATTTCTGCACCAACAGATTGGCGCCGTCTGTGGGAACGAAGGGACTGAACCTTCGAGGTTCCCTTGTTCTTAAAGGAGTGCTCGGCGACGATTTTCCCGCCCCTGCTCCGGATCTCTCTTCTCCCTCTTCAGAATTCCTTCTCTGGAAAGAGGAAATGCCCCCCAGAAGGGCTTCGACGCGGCGCTCGACGGCTTCCGCGGCTCGATCCCCTCCGAGTCCGTCTGTCCCTGCTCCGGCCCCGGTGACTCAGCCCCCGTCTATAGCCGCAGTGGATACGGAGCAGTTCAACCAGCTCATCCAGCACGTTCGCGGTCTCACGGAGGCGGTGCAGGCGGTGCTGCACCAACAAGTCCCAGTGCCAGCCCGACCGGCGCGGGACTCTCCGAAGTCGGATGATCCAGTCCAAGAGCGACCGGCCTGGGCAGCCCGACCTCCGATACCCGGATTGGAGAGGCGGAGGAGGGAGAGCCCTTGTTCGGATCATGGATCGACCAAGGGTGAAGCCTCGCGCCCATCTCACCAGAAAGCCTTGGAGATCAGAGACCGTGAGGACCTGCTGGGCCAAAGGCTCTTCGGAAATGAACCGGCGAATTGAAGAACTTCGTCCCCCCTCGCGTGGTGATGACGTTTGTGCAGACCCTCCTTTCTCGCAGAAAATCATGCAAGAACCTGTTCCACCGACCTTCGAGCTCCCTCAACTGGAAAGCTACGATGGAACTTCTGATCCGGTTGATCACCTGGGGGCCTTCCGGGCCATGATGCTGCTTCACGGCGCTTCAGATGCCGTGCTGTGCCGAGCCTTCCCGTCTACCTTAAAGGGAGCAGCGAGGAACTGGTACTCGGCGTTGAAGCCCAACACGATCTTTCTCTTTCGACCAGATGAGCAGTCGGTTCGCGGCCCACTTCATCAGCAGCCGACGACCGAGCCGAGGTTCAGATTCCCTGATGAGCGTCAAGCAGAAGCAAGGGGAATCCATCCGGACTTACGTCACTCGATTCAACGCCGCGGCATTGGAAGTCCGGGACCTGGACCAGTCTGTCGCGATGGCCGCACTTAAGGGCGGCCTTCAGAAAAATAGCTTGCTGTTCTCTCTGGAAAAAAGGTATCCCAGGGACTTCGCCGACCTGCTGGCTCGAGCCGAGAGATATGCCCGTGCGGAAGAAGCCTTCAAATTGAAAGATGAGGAGCTCGTCAGAAAGGACCGGCTGGCGGACGAGGAAGAGCTGGGTGAAGCTCGGCTGCACTCGCAGACCCCCTACGAAAGCAGGCGGGCCCGAACTCCTCGAACTCGCCCTGATAAGGAGGCGCGAAGGAGTCCCACTCCCGGAAGGTTCCGCCGCTATGCCCCCCTCAACGCTCCTCGAACCCAGATTCTCACCGAAGTAAAACACCAGCTGCCAAGACCGGAAGGATTACGATCTCCCCCAAACAAGCGCGATCGAAATAAGTACTGCCTCTACCATCACGACCACGGCCACGACACGGAGGGATGCATCCAGCTCCGAGACGAAATTGAGGAGCTCGTCAGAACGGGTCGGCTGGGTAAATTCCTCCGGTACCGGCCTGAAGCAGAAAAAGATCGGCTAAGGGCGCTGCCGTAGCCAGACTACAAGAAGGTCGGCCACCTTACGGCGTCATTCACATGGCCCCTGGAAAGATCTCGGTGCATCAGCGATTCGCCATCTCCCAGCAACAAGAGCTTGCACCAAATTGAGGAGTTCAGCATGAGGAGGTCGTCCACCCCGGAACTTATTGCCGAAGAAATGCGGAGGAATCAGCCTTAGGGAGGAGCCCAATCGCCCCTAAGAGAGAAACGGAGAGCAGAAGTTTCCCCGCTGAAGCGGAATGAAGTTCCCCCGCTGAAGCGGAATGAAGTTCGGCGCGAGGAAGGCCGAACCCACCTATGAGCCCGTCAGCGAGAAAGCTCCGACAAAGAAGTATGAAGTCCTCCCGCGGAAGCTTCCGCGGGAAAGTGGAACGAAGTTCGGCGCAAGTAAGGCCGAACTCACGCTCCAGAATGTCCCCCAAAGGAACCGCCTACAAAGTGTTCACTGGAGGCGGAATGAAGTTCGGGCGAGAAAAGCCGGGCTCACCCCAAAGCTCGGCATCAAGGTAAAATGAAGCTCGGTGGAAAGCCGAACTCCTCAACTCAACCTCCAAAATAAAGTTCGGCGCTGGCAAGGACGGAACGAAGCCCCCCTCCCAGAAGATTCCGCAACTACGACCCGCTCCTCTAACTCGAATTCTCGGCAAAGTTAAGAGCCAACCGCCAAGACCTGAAGGACTACGGCCTCTCCAAACATGCGCGATCAAGGAGAAGATCGGCTATAGGCACTGCCGTAACTGGAAAAGACAAGAAGGTTGGCCGTCCCGCGGCGTCATCAACGCCACCCCGGGGAGGAGCTAGGAGCTAGCTACATCGGTGATTGTCATCCCCAGCGACAAAGTCAAGAGAAGCATGGTCCAAATTATGAAGGCCGGCAGGAGATAGAGGAGGTCGTCTGGACGGGACTTGCTGCTCGAGGGAGCTCCGAGGAACAACACCCCGTCGACCCCTCAAACGAGAGCGCGCTGTCCACGATTTCCCTTCGGTAAAATTCTCCCCTCTGCATAATATTATTTCTGGATGCGAAAACTATGCGATGACAGGAGAGCAGCAGTCAATAATCGCCGCGTTAGGAACAGGAGGAGAACCTCGTCCTAACGCGAGCAACAAGCTCGGCCGCAGGAGATAAGATCTCCCCCGAGCGCGCACCTCGGCCGCAGGAGATAAGATCTCCCCCGAGAGAAGCTCGGCCGTAGGAGATAAGATCTCCCCCGAGCGCGCACTTCAACCTCGGCTAGAGATAAGATCTCTCCCGAGCGACCGAACAACTCGTCAACCTCGGCTAGAGATAAGATCTCTCCCGAGCGACCGTTGACAACCTCGGCTAGAGATAAGATCTCTCCCGAGCGACCGAACAACCTCGGTTAGGAACAGGAGGAGAACCTCGTCCTAACACGAGCACCAACCTCGGCTAGAGATAAGATCTCTCCCGAGCGACCGTTGACAACCTCGGCTAGAGATAAGATCTCTCCCGAGCGACCGGAACAACCTCGGTTAGGAACAGGAGGAGAACCTCGTCCTAACACGAGCACCAACCTCGGCTAGAGATAAGATCTCTCCCGAGCGACCGTTGACAACCTCGGCTAGAGATAAGATCTCTCCCGAGCGACCGAAACAATCTCGGTTAGGAACAGGAGGAGAACCTCGTCCTAACACGAGCACCAACCTCGGCTAGAGATAAGATCTCTCCCGAGCGACCGTTGACAACCTCGGCTAGAGATAAGATCTCTCCCGAGCGACCGGAACAACCTCGGTTAGGAACAGGAGGAGAACCTCGTCCTAACACGAGCACCAACCTCGGCTAGAGATAAGATCTCTCCCGAGCGACCGTTGACAACCTCGGCTAGAGATAAGATCTCTCCCGAGCGACCGAAACAATCTCGGTTAGGAACAGGAGGAGAACCTCGTCCTAACACGAGCACCAACCTCGGCTAGAGATAAGATCTCTCCCGAGCGACCGTTGACAACCTCGGCTAGAGATAAGATCTCTCCCGATCGGCTAGAGATAAGATCTCTCCGAGCGACCGAAACCTCGGTTAGGAACAGGAGGAGAACCTCGTCCTAACACGAGCACCAACCTCGGCTAGAGATAAGATCTCTCCCGAGCGACCGTTGACAACCTCGGCTAGAGATAAGATCTCTCCCGAGCGACCGAACAACCTCGGTTAGGAACAGGAGGAGAACCTCGTCCTAACACGAGCACCAACCTCGGCTAGAGATAAGATCTCTCCCGAGCGACCGTTGACAACCTCGGCTAGAGATAAGATCTCTCCCGAGCGACCGAAACAATCTCGGTTAGGAACAGGAGGAGAACCTCGTCCTAACACGAGCACCAACCTCGGCTAGAGATAAGATCTCTCCCGAGCGACCGTTGACAACCTCGGCTAGAGATAAGATCTCTCCCGAGCGACCGAAACAATCTCGGTTAGGAACAGGAGGAGAACCTCGTCCTAACACGAGCACCAACCTCGGCTAGAGATAAGATCTCTCCCGAGCGACCGTTGACAACCTCGGCTAGAGATAAGATCTCTCCCGAGCGACCGGAACAATCTCGGTTAGGAACAGGAGGAGAACCTCGTCCTAACAGAGATAAGATCTCTCCCGAGCGACCGAAACAATCTCGGTTAGGAACAGGAGGAGAACCTCGTCCTAACGCGAGCGCACACCTCGGCTGCAGGAGATAAGATCTCCCCCGAGAGAAGCTTCGGCTGCAGAGATAAGATCTCCCCCGAGCGCGACTTCACTCGGCTGCAGGAGATAAGATCTCCCCCGAGGAAGCTCGGCTGCAGGAGATAAGATCTCCCCCGAGCGCGCACTTCACTTCGGCTGCAGGAGATAAGATCTCCCCCGAGGGAAGCTCGGCCGTAGGAGATAAGATCTCCCCCGAGCGCGCACTTCAACCTCGGCTGCAAGATAGGAGGTCTCCCTCGAGTCAACTTCAACTGATGAGGATAATGTCGCCCCCGAGGAGCTCGAATCCGACCTCGACCGAAGGAGGCGAGATTTACTTCGGCTTCAACATCAGCTTCATCGACTTTAGCTGGAAACGAGTTCCATTTCAACTCCAGCGTCAACATCGACTGGAGATGAGGTCTCCCCCGAGCTTCAGCTGCAACAAATGCGGAGCCTGGAAGAAGACTTCGGCAGTCGCCTGTTTTGGTACTCCCTTCCTTCAATTTTTGAACTCGGGAGTGGGGGGGCTACTGTTGGGGATAAATCCCGCTCCTGCCGAAGCCCGGCCCGACGCTCAGCCCAATGTGACCAGTAGCTGCTGAAGAGCTTCAGCACCAAGGTCCGGGCCGAACTGCCTAGAGGCCGAACTCCCCTGCGCCAAGGTCCGGGCCAAACTGCCTAGAGGACGAACTCCCACCGCCAGCCGAACTTCCTGACGGCCGAGCTCCTTGTACTCCAAGCGGCTGGACTTCTTCGGGAGACGGACTCCTCCCAGACGCCCGTTCGGGCCGAACTGCCTAGAGGCCGAACTCCCCTGCGCCAAGGTCCTGGGCCGAACTACCTAGAAGCCGAACTCCTTCGGACCCCACGGCCGAACTCCTTCGGGCCGACTCCATGCGGCCGAGCTTCAATGAAGTCGTCTCAAGAGCCCGAACTCCCCAGCAGTCGTCACTGGGCCGAACTCCTCAGCAGCCCTGGCCGTCACTTAGCAACCGAGCCCGAACTCCCCAGCAGTCGTCACTCGGGCCGAACTCCTCAGCGGTCGCCCTCATCAAACTTCGGCCGACCGAGCTCCTACCGAACTCTCGAGTGTCCAAGCCTCAGCCCAAGCCCAACAGCCGGCCGAACCCCAGACGGCCGAGCTTCGACTTCTCAGCGGCCGAACTCTTCTGCGGACGAGCCTTAGCTGCATACCTCTTGCCAGACGCCTATGGGAGCCGAACTCCCTCCCATCTTCCTCTTCAGGAGCCCGAACTCCCACGAAATGGGCACACGACGAAGGCCTTCAACCCATCATTCGGCAAGCTCTGCAACCATCACTATCAGTCAGTCCGCCGTACCATCGGTCAGTCCACCGCGGGCGATAGCGACCCACTGCCAGGCGGCGATGGCTGTCACCCTCAATCCGCCGCACACGGCACCAGTGGGACTGACTCCGCCGAACCTCGAGCGGTCCGCCAGCACGCGGCTGCAGTTGTCACCGTACCCAAGCTCCATGCTGCCCGAAGACTCTCTGCCAGACGGCACAGCCGTCACCATCAACTAAGCTCCGCTATAAAAGGACCCCTCCCGACATACTAAGGCTAGGCTCTCTGAACTCTCGACTCTCTAAGCTCTCCTCCACATCTCTAAGCTCCGGAACTCATTCCGGGCACTCCATTACTGTTGGTCGGAAACTAACTTGACCGTCGGAGGGTCCTTCCGGAGCCACCACCCCACCGGTTCCGGGCGGGACTTCGTTTTGCAGGTCCCCGACGGCTTCCAGTGGCTTCGATTGCGGCGACTTCCGGCGGCGATGGATTTCTGCACCAACAATCTCTATCATCGACATCATCGAAACTTCTTTCGATGGATCAAAACTCTTCTGATTCAAACAGCTAGAATGATCGATCATCTAAATCATTCTAATTGCTCCCAAAATCCACCAGTGATACCTAACAATATATGGTGGCAACCCATCAGAGCTGAATGCAAACCTCTTGGTGCAGCTACCTGTGTGATTCAGTTCTTTTATCTTGAGCCCCGATCAGATTAAGGTTTAGGTGAACTCGTCAAACCCTAGTTTCTGTCATATGATGTAATCATTCGATTCGAGTCCAATGTGAAAATCTAAATAGAAACTCTTTCTATTATTTCACTCTGCCATGGCCATGGGCTTCTGGACTTGATTCTCATGATTATCATAGGGCTGCTCCTCTACCATCGAGGTAGATAGATTCCATCTTGATGCCATTCAGTTCCTACAATGAACATGCTATAGCCAACATACACCTCAGGGTTCCATATGGCTAGGAGATCGAGTAATGGTGTAGTCAAACTATAACACCCTCAAGGTGAACTGCCGATGCACCTCAGATCAAAGAATCAGACATACTACTGCAGCATCGAGTCAGTCATTGACGAGAAGGTAGACTCCCTAATGACTACTCGAGGTGGTCACGCTCAGTGCCCTCGTTCTCTAACGAGTACCTGTACTCTCACTCCGCTGTCTCCACACCATAGACTCAAGACTTATCTATTAAAGAGAAGCGATGTACACCAACCTTCCGGATCAATCACCATCCTCGTGATGATCCTATGGTTAGGAGCAATTTATGAGTTAATAATGATTATTCATATCTTAAATTTTCAACTCTTGAAAATATGAATTATCATTGCCATTAACTCAAAGGATGTATCACAGACACTAAATACACATATGTGATAGAAAATAACCCATTTATTGATTTTAGTCAAAATTATAATTTTGCCCCTAGAAGTGTATTACAAGTGTCAGCCAATTCTGGCTTCTAGGACACTTATATCTAACACTAGCATGCCCGTCGCCCCTGAGAAGAAAAAATAGAGAGCAGAGAATCCATGTTCGGATCATGATTCTTCTCTGAAAAAGATCTTCTCTATCTATAGTCGAAAGTTCTTCAAGATCTACGACCGAGACGACATCCTCGATCACAAACTGTGGAAGATGAATCGATGGATTGAGAAACTCTGTCATATCATCCTAGCTCATTGTGATGACGTCTGCACCGATCCTCCTTTCTTTTTTCGAATTATGCAAGAGCTCATTCCACCAAACTTCAAGCTCCCTCAATTTGAAAGTTACGATGAAATTTCTGATCCGGTTGATCATCTGAAAGCCTTTCGGATCATGATCACACCAGACGTCATATTATACCGAGCTTTTCTATCTATCTTAAAGAAAGCAGCAAGAAATTGGTACTCAATATTGAAGTCAGGTACGATCTTCTCTTTTGATCAGATGAGCCATCAGTTCGTGGCTCACTTCGTCAACAGCCGATGTCCATGCCGAGATTTAGATTTTCTGATAAATGTCAAGCAGAAGGAGAAAAAATCCATCCTGACTTATGTCATCTGATTTAATGCTGCAGCATTGGAGGTCCGGGATCTGGACTAATCTGTTGCAATGGCCGCACTCAAGGACGGCCTTTAGAAGAATAATTTGCTATTTTTTATGAAGAAAAAGTATCCCAGGGACTTTACCGATCTGCTAGCCCGGATCGAGAGATATGTCCGTACGAAAGAAGCCTTCAAATTGAAGGATGAAGAAACCGTAGGAGAGTAGCAGGCAGATGAGTCTAATAGATCCACTATCGATGGAGAACCGAGTGAAGTTCGGCCATGCTCACGGACTCTCTCCGAGTGCAAGCGAGCCCGAACTCCTTCTCAAACTCATCATCAAGGAAGCTCCGACAGAAGGACGTGAAGAAGTCCTCCCTTTGGAAGATTTTGCAACTACGCCCTCCTTAACACTCTTAAAACTCAAGTTCTAATGAAAATTAAGAATCAGCTATCAAGATCAGAAAAATTACAATCTTCCCCAAACAAATACGATCGATGTAAGTATTGCCTCTACCATCGTGACCACGATCATGATACTAAAGAATATATTTAGTTCTAAGACGAAATCGAGGAGCTCATCAGGAGAAGGTAGTTGGGTTGATTCCTCAGATGCCAGTCTGAAGTAGGAGAAGATCGGTCAAGAACGCTGTCGTAGTTAGAACCATCAATGATGGAGAAACAACAAGAAGGTTGGCCGCCTCTCAGCATCATCAACGCTACCTTTGAGAGGAGCTTGGTACTTCGACGAGCCATCATCTTCCAGCCTCAAAGTCAAGAGAAGCTTGCTCCAAATTGATAAGACAAGCATGAAATAGAGGAGGTCGTTCGATCCAAAATTTATCGCCTGAAGAAACTCGGAGGAACAAAGCTCTCACGATCCTGAAACATAGAGAATTTGAGGATGTGCTGCTAGTAATTTTTTTTTAATAAAATTTCTCCATTTCAGTATTATTATTTCTTGGTGCAAAAACTATGTGATGACAGAAAAGTAGTCAATAGTGGTCATATTAGAAATAGAAGGAGAACCTCATCCAAACATGAGCAAATCAAAATCCTTCAACCTCGGCTAGAGATAAGATCTCTTCCGAGCTTCAGAGTCTACATCAACAGGAGGTAAGATCTCCTTCAACCTCGGCTAGAGATAAAATTTCTTTCGAGCTTCAGAGTTTACGTCAACAGGAGATAAGATCTCCTTCAGTCTCGGCTAGAGATAAGATTTCTTCCGAGCTTCAAAGCTATGTCAATAGAAGATAAGATCTCCTTCAACCTTGACTAGAGATAAGATCTCTTCCGAGCTTCAAAGTCCTTCCGAGCTTCAAAGTCTACATCAATAGGAGATAAGATCTCCTTCAACTTTGGCTAGAGATAAGATCTCTCTCGAGCTTTAGAGTCTACGTCAATAGGAGATAAGATCTCCTTCAACATTGGTCAGAGATAAGATCTCTTTCGAGCTTCAGAGTCTACGTTAATAGGAGATAAGATCTCCTTCAACCTCGACTAGAGATAAGATCTCTTCCGAGCTTTAAAGTCTACGTTAATCAGAGATAAGATCTTCTTCAACCTCGGCTAAAAATAAGATCTCTCTCGAGCTTTAGAGTCTACGTCAATAGAAGATAAGATCTCCTTCAACCTCGGCTAGAGATAAGATCTTTTTTGAACTTCAGAGTCTACGTTAATAGGAGATAAGATCTCCTTCAATCTCGGTTAGAGATAAGATCTCTTTCGAGCTTCAAAGTCTACATTAATCGGAGATAAAATTTTCTTTAACCTCGGCTAGAGATAAGATCTCTTTCGAACTTCTACGTCAATAGGAGATAAGATCTCCTTCAACCTCGACTAAAGGTAAGATCTCTCCCAAGCTTCAGAATCTATGTCAATAGGAGATAAGATCTTCTTCAACCTTGGCTAGAGATAAGATCTCTCTCGAGCTTCAGAATCTACATCAATAGGAGATAAGATTTTCTTCAATCTTGGCTAGAGATAAGATTTCTCCTAAGCTTTAGAGTCTACGTCAATAGGAGATAAGATCTTCTTCAACCTCGGCTAGAGATAAGATCTCTCCTGAGCTTCAGAGTCTACGTCAATAGGAGATAAGATCTCCATTAACCTCGGCTAGAGATAAGATCTCTCCTGAGCTTCAGAGTCTACGTCAACAGAGATAAGATCTCTTTCAACCTCGGCTAGAGATAAGATCTCTTTTGAGCTTCAGAGTCTACGTCAATAGAAGATAAGATCTTCTTCAACCTCGGCTAGAGATAAGATCTCTTCCAAGCTTCAAAGTCTACGTTAATAGAAGATGAGATCTTCTTCAACATCGACTAGAGATAAGATCGCTCTCGAGCTTCAGAGTCTACATCAACAGGAGGTAAGATCTTCTTCAACCTTGGCTAGAGATGAGATCTCTTCCGAGCTTCTACGTCAATAGGAGATAAGATCTCCTTCAACCTCGACTAGGGATAGGATCTCCCCTGAGCTTCAACGTCTATATCAATCGAAAATGAGATCTTCTTCAACTTCAGCTGAAAATAGGATCTCTCCCGAGCTTCAACGACTACGTCAATAGAAAATGAGATCTCCTTCAATCTCGGCTGGAGATGAGATCTCTCCCAAGCCTCAACTTCAACTTCAACCTTGGCTAGAGATAAGATCTCCTCTGAGCCTCAACTTCAACTTCAACCTCGGTTGAAAATAAGATCTTTTTCGAGCTTCAACTTCAACGAGTGCAGAGCCCGAAAAAGAACTTTGACAGTCATCTTTTTGTACTCCCTTTCTTCAAATTTCGAACTCGAGAGTAGGAGAGACTATTGTTGGAAATAAATTCTGCTCCCATTGAAGTCCAGCCTAATACTTAGTCTAATGTAATCAGTAATCATAGAAGAGCTTCAGCGGCCGAGCCTTAGCCAAATTCCTTCAGCCGTCCGAATTTCTCAACGATTGAGCCCCAGCCGAATCCCTTCAACCTGCCGATCTTCTCAGCGGTCGAGCCCCAGTCGAACTCCACCAATAGTCGAATTCCTACCGAACTCTTCAAGAGTCAAACTTCCTCAGGATCTGGACTCCTCCCAAGCTTCTCCTTCGATCGGACTTCTTCAAGAGTCGGACTCCTCCCAAACTTCTCCTTCGATCGGACTTCTCCAGAAGCCGAACTCCTTTCAGACTTTTTCTTCAATCAGACTTCTCCAAGAGCCGGACTCCTCTCAGATATCTCTTTCAGTCAGACTTCTACGGAG
The DNA here is from genome assembly GCA_006176705.1 of Cocos nucifera. Classification (NCBI taxonomy): domain Eukaryota; kingdom Viridiplantae; phylum Streptophyta; class Magnoliopsida; order Arecales; family Arecaceae; genus Cocos; species Cocos nucifera. The sequence continues at coordinate 2,479,672 of QRFJ01000057.1, read as the reverse complement.
GCCAAACTCCTTCTAGATTTCTTCTTCTATCAGACTTCTATAAGAGCCGAACTTCCTTCGAATTTCTTCTTCCATCAGACTTCTACAGGAGCCAAACTCCTTCTAGATCCCTCCTTCAGTCGGACATCTACGAAAGCCAAACTCCTCTGGAGCTCCTCTTTCAGTCGGACGCCTACAGAAGCTAAACTCCTTCCAAGCTTCTCCTTCAGTCGGACTTCTCTAGGAGCCAGACTTCTCCCAAACATCTCCTTCGGTTAGACTTCTATGAAAGCCGAACTCCTTCCGAACTTCTCCTTCTATCGGGCTTCTATAGAAGCCGAACTCCTTCCATATCTCTCCTTCAGTCGAATCTCTACAAGAGCCAAACTCCTTTCGAACTCCTTCTTTAGTTAGTATTCCTTCCGGATGATCTCCTCTAGCCGTATTCTCTTTAAAAGTTTGAACTCCTCTAGAATTGATATACGTCAAAGCTCTTCATCCATCCATGTGGCTCCAAGCAGCTCAGTATCGGACGACTGTGATCGTTACTATTAGTCCACCGCAAACGATAGCAATCCACTATCAGGCGGCGATGGCTGTCACCATCAATCTGTTACAGGTGGTGCTACAAACGATGCCTCCCTCCATGATTGACTCTGTCAGACCTCGAGCGATCCGCTATCAGGCAGCTGCAGCTGTCACCATCAACCCGCTATAAGCTCCGCCTATAAAAAGAAATCCTTTAGATACATTTTCTCTAGGCTCTAAGCTCTCTTTTTCTTTTTGAAATTCTGCCAAACTCTTGACTGAGCACTCCATTTTTGTTGGTCAGAAGAGCTGATTTGATTATCGGAGGATCCCATCAGAGCCACCACCATCGACTCTAGATGGGACTTTATTTTGTAGGTCATCGACGGCGATCTCGTCCTCCTCCACTCCAACTCGTCCTGGCGTCAACCAAATTCTGCACCAACAGAGCCCTAAAATCAATCAATAGGAAAATAAAATACCTTTAAATTAGTAGCTATGTATTAATTTCTAAAAACTTAATGGTGATAGTGATGGTAGTCATGGTGGTATATATTATCCTAGCTAGGTCAGCCTTTAGGCAACTCAACCAAATTAAGTATGTTAGGCTGGTTTGATTGAGTGATTATTACATTGTAGGAGGTTGGACTCGCAAAATTTGAGTTAGAATCTTTGAAAATGCTATTCAAGATTCGAATATACAATCTCTAACATATGTCTCAAGATCCAGATATACAATCTTCTTTCAAGAAAAAATGCTATCAATTTGTCAAGTTGATAAAATGTTCAATAGTTCTAACTATTGGAATAAATTAAAATTAATAAAAATTTTAATTATAAAATTATAAATAACTTATAGAAAATAATAAATTAAAATTTAAAAGAATCGAAAGAGTGCGAGGCATTGTTCTAAGGCGTATTTCTATCTCTCATGTAGCAAAAAATATCCAAAAATACCATCTCAAGATACATCCAATATCTTCCACCTACAAGCATGACCATGAAGGAGGTTGATGAAGATTTTTTCAACATCCAAAAAAATAAAAAAATATTTTAATAAAAAAGATATTAGAAAAATCTTAGAAAAAAGAAGCTCGGAAAGCTCTTGAATTGCTTTTAGATTAGGTCCCAAAGGACCTTTTTATAGCCAATCAATATGACCGTTTGTGACTGTTTAAATTTTTATTAATCCATCAAGATTTTTAGGGAGTCCAACAGTCAAAACCTTTAATGAGCCCAATGGTCAAAAAATAAAAATGAGATTAAATATATATAACCATTGATAATTAGGAGCCTAACGGTCAGAAATCATAATAATACAGAGATCAAAATATTTAAATAATAAAATTTAAAAAATTAAGATTAAAAATGCTCGGAGAAGAATTTAGAAAAATTTTAAGTTTTTTCTTTTGGATTATTCTATCCAATAATCTCCCACAAAAGTCAATTTTTTTAAAAAAATTATAAAATAAAATAATATAATTTTTTTGGTGCTTATATTATGCAATGGATAAGGTGACTTAACCTTACTTAGTGTGAATATATAGTTTCAAAGTGAACCAGATATTAAACTATATTTCTTTGATTCAAACTTTAACTATCATACACATAGTACAGAGTTTCTTCATCGTAAATCTGTATATTAGTGGCCCTGTATATGTTTCTTGATTTTTTATAAAAGTTACTAAGATAGCCTAAATCTCATATCCATAGCCATGTATAGATATTCTCATATAAGTGAGCCCCTTCAGGGATGTGTGTAGTATTACATCTCGAAAAATACCTCTCGGATCTTATTTAGAGATAAACTCTTCCTAACCACTATATAGGAGCACTATTCACCATAGAGATGGGATGAAGTTGATGAATCCTATATTAAATAAATTATATATGCTCCTCGATCAATCAATTAGCTTGTTGTTACCATATTAAGCCTTCTTTAAAGGATCTCCCATGGAGGTTGGATTCCTATTATTGGAAGGTTCATTACGAGCAAAGCTCCATCCCTCTTGATGACTGTAGGATCTTAATCCTATTTAAGCCTTTTATAAGACAGATAGATAAAAAAAAAAGAAAATTCTATAATTTCTAACATACTTAAAATTATGGCATTGGCTATATCTTGTAGTTGTTCAGTCATATTAGTAAGTAAATGAAAGCTTCAACAAATAAACATGAAATTTTCTATATTATAAACTTCTAATTATGGCAACTTTTTTGCATTAATAGTTTTGAAATACGAAATTGAAGAAAAATGTCTAAGGTTGTGATCTTGATGAGATTGTCCAACTAAGGTTAAAGCCCAAAACAACAGTCGTTGAGTCCAATCTGACTAGGTGAAAAGTAAAAGAAAATTTTTTTCACCCGAGTTACTTTAGTTATTGTTAAACATCAAGAACACATGTAGACAGATTATAGCCAGATATTTAAACCAGACAATGGGAAGTTTTTCGCAATGTAGTCAAAGTCAAGAGTACTGATTATAGATTCATCTTATTAGTAATTAGTTAAACAATGAAAAAGGTTTTGGCCAATTGTATGGAACGATTTATAGATCAAGTTTGTGGTTAAATAATTCCAACAAAGTAAGACGTCAGTATATTTGAGCTTATATATAGTAATTACAAATTCATTATCTCAAATTTAGTAAATTAAAATAACAAATATTTTATTAGATATACACTTTGATCTAAAAATATACTAAAAACTGAACAATGAGCAATTTATTGTGATATCTGTTTTTATAACATACTAGTTATAATGCATGTACAAGATACAGTAGACACCATATATATAGATACCCTTGTCAAAATAAAGCCAAGCGAGCAATTTCATTTATCAGAGTATAAATAATGAATGAAACTTTTTATCTAACAAGCCTATCCTTAACAACTAAGTTGTGAGTAGAGACCATATATTATGGTGTCTCCAAACGCATCCTGTTGGATTCCCATGCTAAGCCTGGGAGGTTGTTCCAGTGCAAATAGGCCTTAATTTCTCACTATACACTTCATATGCTTGTTATATACGCTAAAATATGTTAGCAAGCATCAGCATCTTACCTAGTTTTTGCAAGACCAATCGGGTAGGACCAGGCTGTGAATAAGTGGATTACAAGGTGAGGAAATTAAATCAGGGTCCAAATCACAAGCACCATGCTGATTTGCTTCAATAAACAGGGCCGAAAATGCATATTAAGGTGTTTAATATGATTAGTGAAAATGGATGAAGTGTAGGATCATGGAAAAGACTCATCTTACCAAGAGGTAATTACTCTCAATGACAGAAATAGATCAAAAGCAAATGCAAATGTAGATATTATTAATTGTAACATTTTTAGGATCTGCATCACCAAACACAAATATAACAAGTCATAACATAACACGACAAAAGGATTAGTAGATATATAAGCACACGAAAGAAACAAGCTATGATACATGTAGGCAATAAATACCAAATGAGTTGTCAGCTATGCCCATGAAATCAACTAATTTTCCCAAGCAATACCTAGTAGTTTCCTCCAATACACGCGCACACACTTATGGACAATAATCAGATAAATTACTGCAAAAAACTTTGTAGATTTCCAAATATAAAGAAAACTGAAATACTAGCCATCTAATTAAATCTGATAATTATTGTGGTGAACATATTTTCCAGAAAAATCATCGTTGCCTCATGAATCAAATCTCAACTTAGAAGCTTTTGCAAATCAGTTTGGAACTCCAAGAGCATTGCTAAGTTAGTCAAACAACACTTGAGGGTGCAAAAGAAGAAGCTCAAAATCTCTACGCTAGTACCTCTAGAAAAGGATGGGGTTCCACGGTCGCCGGACCATTTGATGATCCAATGCGGCATGGGCTCTTGGATTATGCATTGAGATGCACGAAAGCATGGCATTTGATGCCTTGCTTGTGTGAGACTAGAAATAAATAATTAAATTATGCTGTGATGTGATTAAGGCTGTAAATGAATCGAATTGACCCATGATCCGATCCAATCTGATCCGATCCATTTTAAAGGATCCGCGGAGCCGGGTTGGATTCCAAAATTAGATCCGTTCAATATTTTGGGTCGGTTCTGAGTTTACTGAATTTAGATCTATCCTGATTCAATCCGATCTAAATTTAGTATTAAATATAACATATAAACTATGAAGTAAATAGAATAGGATTAGAATTCCAAATATTCTTATAGCATTGTTATTTTTAAAAAAATTTACTCAATTTATCTATGAGATTTTAAAAAATTATTTATACATTAAGAGTCAAGGTAATATAATATTTATTTTTTTTTATCATAAACTTCGTATATGTTAGTTTATCATATGAATTGAGTCCGACTAAAAATTGAGTTCGAACCGGATCTAAAATTTTTAGATTAGGACTGTGTCATATGTAGATCTAATCCGATCCAAATGATTCAATGGGGCAAATTTTTTGATCATGAACCTGATCCGATCTAATCCTATTTTCAGTTAGATTGGATTTGGGTTTAACATTAGGATCTGATAAAAAAATCGGATTGGATCGGGTCACTCATGATCCGATCTGATTTGACCCATTTGCACCCCTTGATGCTTTGAATGAGCATACTCCAAGGCTCCATGTGGCATTAAATCATTAAAGTCCAATGAGCATTGGATCCAACCTGGTATTAAGAACTTTCAGGTGCAAATTAGTTTAGCTAGAATTCCAAACGGAGACTCAAGATAGAAAGATAAATAATTAAATTCTGCTGCACCTTCAATTTGCAGATTGAAATTATGACTGCATGAAACTTATGTTAAGTCCAAAATACTTTGTTATTTTATCGAGCAAGATGTATGGTGCAGTAAACTAATGATATTCCGAGGAAATTTTACCAATCCTGGCAACGAGTGCTGTACATGCTCTTCCAGCATGTACAGTAGCAAAAGAAAAGAGAACAGGCAATAGCAAGAAAAAATAAATATTATATCAGCGGTGTCAATTTGGATCGAACCGTTGGGTTAGCCCGCCCTACCATATAAATAGGATGGATTGGGTTTATGCTTTAACAACCCATTTAAAAGGGGGTTAAATAACCCATCCCCTTGGATTGTGGATTGTGACGGGTTTTAGATGGGTCGGGGTGGGCTAGTTTGTCTTCTTCTTCTTCTTTTCTTTTTTTTTTTTTTTTTTTTTTTTTTTTAGTCCAAACCTTCAATAATGATATGAAATTTAAGTTTTTTAAGTTTGGATTGTACTAAGTATGTAAATTTGATAATTTTATTTTATGATTTTAAATTTAAAAAAGACTATAAACAATGATGCTTGGCACTAGTCTTGAATAGTTACGATTTAGAATTAGAGTCTTTGACTTTATTATTATGAATGTGAATTGAGATCTGAAACTTTGATTGATTGATTTGAATTTGAATTGAATATAAAATTTTATTTATATTATTTTTTATAAATTTTTTTTTTGAAATTTTGATAAATTAACCTATTTAGCCCGCAGCCTATGATGGATTAGGTTGGATTGGAATTTTTCTAACTTGCCAGAGCCAGCCATCTGTCCAGTTTAGAGGCAAGTTGTGGTGGGTTGAGATAGGTCAGGGTGGGCTAGGTTATCTTGACAGTACTAACAAGCGGTATGGAGAGAAAAGATAACATGCCAACATTTTCAACATTAGTGCACAGCCATTTCAAAGTATAATGGAAACTTTATATATAATGACCAGACAAACAGAAGCAGAGGAAAGACATAAATCATAAAATGGTTGGAAAGACTAAAACATATGAGGCAAAAAATATGCTAAACCTTTTGCATGCAATAATTTTCACCAGCGGCAATTCTACCAATGCTTTTCTCAACTCATGGCTTGACCATACCATTCTCATGGTTATGCTCCAAGCTGTTCCACCAACAATGTGGTCCAACAAATCTAGCACCCTGTTGTCTTCTTAATCACAATCCGGAGAATTATACCTTAAATTATTAGAACAATATTTAAAGTTTTAGATATAATTTTAAAAAATAATAAAAATTTTAATTATAAAATTATAAATAATTTATAGAAAATAGCAAAACAAAATTAAAAAGATCCGGAAGTGGGCTAAGTACTGTCCTAAGACGTATTTCCATCTCTCATATAGAAAATATTTAGAAAATTCATCCTAAGATATCATCGGTGTCCTCCACTTGCAAGTACAATCATCGAGGAGGTTGATGAAGATTCTTTTAGCACTTAAAAAAATGAAGAAGAAATATTGCAGTAGAAAAGAAAGGTATTAAAAAAAATCTTAGGAAAAAAAGCTTAGGAGGATCATGAATTGCTTTAGGATTAGAACCCAAAAGATCTTTTTATAGCTAACCAATATGATTATTTATGACCGTTTGAGCTTTTATTAACCCATTAAGATTTTTAAGAGTCCAATGATCAAAATCTTTAATAAGTCTAACGATCAGAAAATAAAAATGAGATTAAATATACATGACCATTGATAATTAGAAGCTCAATGGTCAGAAATCATAATCATAAAAAGATTAAGATATTTAAATAATAAAATTTAAAAAAAAATAAAGTCAAAATATTTAGAGAAGAATTTAGAAAAATTTTGAATTTTTTTTTTGGGATTTTCTCCAATACTAACAAGAGACTAGGTTCAAATTAATCTCACACTAACAAAGTTTTAGGGGCCAGAGGGTATTTTTGGTAGAGCAACAATAGCTATTATGTACTTTATTTTATATATACACACACACATACATACATACATATATATAACATATTATTTTTAATTTTAAAAAATAATAACATACTAATTTATTTTTTTAAAAATAATAGTTTTATTTTTTTAAAAAAATAATATATTTTGAGATCTAAATTGATCCACTGGATCAAATTAGATCAAATCTAATAAATTATCTACTAACATATTAAGGTACTCCGTTGATTTGAAAGCTAAATTTTTGCATTTAATAGTCTTCGAAAGTTTATAAGATACTAATGATCAAGTATGTCGCTTTCCATTTTTTCTATCCCTCTTTTTGAATTTCTATCTTTCTTGATTAAGGGATGGTGGCAGGGGCACCATGGGCGAGCAAGAAGGTGGGCGGCGGAATCGAGCCCTCCTATCCTCTGAAAGAAAAGGTAAGTTTGATGGTGTTTTTTCTAAATATTTTTTTAGCTTTTTATTATTATTATTTTTTGCTATTCAATTAGTTTTTTGGATAATACAAAGAATTTAGAATAGTGGTGTTCTAAGTAATCGACAGACAAGAAACTGAGGAAAGGTAGTGCTGACCAAAAAGTGAGAAAGAAAAATAATAATTACAAGAAGAAAAAAAGAAAAAGAAAAAAAGAGAAGAAAAAAAAGAAAAGAAGAGAGAGGGTTTCTCTCTCTTCCTTCAATGGTGGCACCGGGGGCGATAATACTGATAAGGGTGCTAGGAGTTGTGATCAAAATCGGCATTTATTGAGAAAGAAGGGATACGATGGTGGGGCGGCACTGGTGGGCGCAGGAAAAGTATGAGAAGAAGAGAGGGGGCTTGAGTACGATCGAGATCGACATTTGTCGAGAGAAGGATGGCCGTGGTGAGACGATAGGAGGGGTGCGGTGGTACTGATAGACATGTAGAAGGTATGAAAATAAGAAGAAAGAAGAAAAAAATAATAAAATATTATTTTATAAAATAATAAAAATATATAATATATAATAAATAAATAAATAAAATATTAAAAAAATAAAAAAATATTTATTATGAACATCTATTATTAAAATTTTAATAAATATATTTGTAATTATCCGTCCCACACAATGCGTAGATCTTCGACAAGTTAAGTTTAATTTGAAAGAAGAGTTAAATTTTTGGTCTAAAAAGGTGTAAAGCTGCATAAATTTAAATCTTGGTATTTAGAGGAATGAACATATAAAACTACATTCATTTAAATTTCAGATTTTGCCATTCAAATCAGATTTATTATTGACTATTTTAGATATTTTTTAATTACTATAATATATGTCGATGATTTAAATTTATAGAGGATTTTAGAGAGTGAAAATACTTAAAGGAGGAAGATAAGATTTAAAAAAATTAGATGTACTCAAGGTACTTTATATTCCATCAGATTTCATACAAAGTTACTAGAATAACTAAGTTTTATTTTAGATATTCTTTATATCTTCTTTAAGTTGGCTATTAAAATTATTCTATACATGATTAAGTATTTTGTTATTAGTTAAGGATATGAATATCAATTATGATTCAAAATAAGTCCTCTCCAAGGATATTACATATTTTACAGTAGGAAGCTATATACACTTCTTTATTTCTTTATGTTTTCAAGATGAGCTATCTTGATATGTTGCCGTTCATTTTATTTTTTTAAATATTATTAAATCTTGATTGAGTGTCCTACTATGAGATTATTTCAGAACAGTATGGTAAAGGCTGCATTTGAATTAATTTATCCATTTTTTTTTATTTATAGTTCTTGGAAGAAGATTTTGGTGATGTTAGCTATCCATTTGTATATATTTATTTTTGCAAGAGAAATTTCAAGAAATAGTGAGTCCTCTTTCATCTTTTAATGTCAACTGATATGGTTTCTTGATATTAATTTATTTATTTTTTCAGTTGAGAGAATATTGTTCTCACCTTTTTTTTTTGATGTTACATATTGTTTGTTAATTTATAAAGAATATTTTTTGTTGTGTAGGTATAGCTTTTCTTTGTATGTTAAGTATATATGTTCTTTGATCAGATTGCTACAGATGATAGGTATGTTCTATTTGTATATTTATTTGCTTTATTTTGAATAATTATTTAATATTGGTGATGATGGGATTTTGTGATCTATGTTATAGGTTTGATTTATAAAAATCAAATTTTGTTCATTTATAGGTGTTTTAGCTTGGATTTCTTCTATATATGGTAGTTTATTTTAGAGCGATTTAGAATATCCTGTATTTTGTCGAGAACGAATGAGAAAAATGAAGGAACAATTTGCTAGAATTCATTTTTGAGAAGGAATCACCCACGTAGGATTTGATTATTTGGATTAGAAATTTTTTGGTAGGACTTGCTTTTTCTGATAGAAATTCGCTTTAGTCTCTAATTTTATTAATGGTAATGGCAAAGAAAAAAAATTTGTTTTATCTAAAATTTTTCTATCTTAAAGAAATTTTATGCCTTCTAACTCAATATTTAATGACTACTATGGTTCAAATTGACATACTTTGTGTACTCTTTGAAATAAAGAAAGAGTGATACAATTCTATCAATAATTTTTATTTATATATCATCTAGATCACGACATAACACCTAATATTTAGTATAACTTTTGCTTTTATTTATCACGATATTCCAACTTTTTTTTTTTTTGTTGAATTAATTGAATTCTATTGCGTAGCATGGGTTATTTTCTAGTCAAACCATGAAAGTAGTTTACCCAAAAAAAAAAAAAAAAAAAGCATGAAAGTATGAAAATGTGTAGTTATTTGCCTTCATGTATCTGCTGTATTCCATGGATCCAAGTTTATGCGTCTCTTACTAATACGGCGCATATGTCCTTTGTTGCATTAGTTTACATGGATGGAGCACGAGTTAACTTGGTTCTTGACTCAGTTCAGTCACTATAATTTCTCCATATGGTATATACAAAAAAAAAAAAAAAAGTATGCTAACAAAAGGTTATGTCATACATGGTCCAACTGAGCATAATACCTACAATCTAAAGCATACATTGGTTGGTTGGGGAGAATTGAGGCTTGAAATAAAAATGAGAATGAATAGCTCCCATTCTGGGTTGGGAAGGGGATCGTATTCCAATTTTGAGGCAGAATGAGATGGCCCAATCCCCCTAAAACATAATCCCAACTCTCTCCTAAGAATTTAAATCTCTCTTCCAATTCTAATTTAGGTTCTAATTATGGCCACTAAGTAAATGCTTCAGGATATTCTGATTTCAGCTCGAACCAAACAACCCCCAGACTATTTTATAATTTGGCATGTATTTTATTGTTTAGTTCACTTGGATGGCGCATGAGAGGTTGGGCAGGTCCAACCATCCTGTAACAAAAATAAGTTGACTTTACATGATTAACCAACCATTTTCAAGCCTAACTGCAGCAAACTTGAGTCTAGCATCATTAACCAATATTCCCCGCCCCCAATAAAAGTAGGCCTTAATATTTCGAAGTTGAAAGTTGAAGCCCAAACCACCCCCTTCAAACTAGTGCACCCATTCCAATCCACAAAACTGCATGAAGAGAGACGCAAAGACAGCAGCTTTCAAAATGACCGGCCAGGGGATCCCATGGCTCCTCCTCCCAACCAGACCCCTCACGAATGGCCAGAAGCTGAACACCACCACCCAAACACTGCAAGCAAACTCTCCAAGCCCCGGGCTTGGCCCTCCCTCGACCGTCCGGTAAAGCCGTAGCAAGCCGACAGCGAGCGCCACCAGGTTCACGAGCAGGACTGCAGTGCCAGAGATAAACATGGGCGAGTTATCGAAGGTAAACCTCCCAGGATCTTTGTCTGTATCATTGGTATCGGATTGTTGGTCCTTTTGGGTGACTTCGAATATTGTCTCGGAGAGGCCAAGGATTTTGAGGAGGACACCAAGCAAACCAAAGAGCCATGCAGTCATTGCGAAGATCCTATGCATCCTTTGGTTGTTCCAACATGCCCGGACTGAGAGCCCACATTGGAAGTATTCTATTAATGAGTGGATGTTGGAGAGGAGGAAGAGAGCCAAAGGTATCATGAAAACATGTTCTGAAGCCTGCATGAATAATTAAAACAATTTCAGGGGGATGGTTGATGATTCTCTTGTGTCATCCACATGCAACTTGTCGGCAGCTTGCATTCCAACTCGATAAGGGCTTGCTCAATTTGCAATATTATTTTATTTTATTTTTTTTTTAAAAAAAGAAGGGCCTGCTCATTTAGTAAATAGGGTAAGCTTGAGACTATGATTTTTTTGTCGAAATATATACATATGCTCAACTACATCTCGTTTGTCTCTATTCAATTGAAAGCATCAATAAATTAGAAAATAATACAATTGTGACTACAATGCACCATAGTTGTTACAACTTAATCCAGCAGCTGAAATGTTTACTTACGATGTTAAATATATTTTAACCATGAGATCGAGATCTGACAATGAAGATTAATGGTTTAATGAATATAACCAAGCTGTTTATTGTGAATAGACCAAGATGGACATGAAATTAAGTGTGGTAAGCTTAAGCCTGCTTGTACTGTTTAGAGAGCAGAATCAAGTTTCATTAAGATCCAGTTAGAGCAGCCTTCTGGGTCATCCAATTTAATGCCACAAGTATTGATGAAGGAAAAGCTTACCGTCGGCATGAAGGAGGTATTGGCAAGGAGACAGTAAGCAGGGAGCAGAGCATAGCAGAGCTCTCCTATGGAGCGTAGGGCCCAGACAGTTGCAATCAAATAGGCCAAGCACATTCGAAACTTGAGCTGCTTGGCGAATGTGGCAAGTATGGGACTGTTCCTGCTCAATAATATCTCAAGAAAGCCTGTGGACCACCTCTTGCATTGAGTCAAGCTCGCCGGACCTCCGGTCGGGGCACTTCCGAGGAAAGCCGGTGGATCTAATATCAGGTACGCTGATTTCCAGCCCATTGAATGGATTCTAAGCCCGGTGAGGACGTCTTCTGTCATCGACCCATAGGTCCATCCAACCTGCGAAAGAAATGCCTTCAAATTACTTTCCATGTGTTTCCGATTGCTACCGATGACTGAAATGGTGGTATTAGACTGGGTCATGCCGTTTCCCTCCCTAGAGGAAGTTGGCTAATAGTTATATTATATTATGTTGGAGGTACCTAAATATGGTTGTTTCAAGCCAGGTCTAGCCCAGTAATATTATACCTAATACTTCATTATATGTGCATTCCTGAGTTGACATGGTTCAGGTAAGTTTAGTTCAATATAATCACTGACCTGGTTTCCCCAACATGTATTGAACTCGTAGGTACAGGAGGCAACTCTTTTAGCAACTTCTACGCTGCTTGAAAGATTGTTGCTGCATGGAGTTTCTCTAATTTTTCCTGAAGTTATTTGAGAAGCTGACTCTATTAATTCTCTGGAATCGCCGTATATCCTTTGAGGTTCTTTGTTAGCTAACTCATCTGTCACAGTAGCAACCATATCATTTAATTTAGCACAAACAGCAAATTGGAATTTTCCTCCATATTGAAATAGAAAAAGTTGCTCTTCAAATTAATTATGAAGAAATTAAGAGATGTTTTAAGATGGAAATGAAGAATCCTAAAAGTTAGATGGAACCATCAAATGCTTAATTGATTCGGTCATCTGTTTGGTAATGATCTACCATGTTTACCAACTCCAGAAAGCCCAGGTGTAGAACCACATAAAATTTTTCTTCGGTGAAAGCATCCTGTCCCTCCATATAATGGACCTTGAATACCTCCAAATCCCAGCCCGGTAATCTGAAACCAGATGAAGGTAATCGTCAATTCATCATCTTCAAACAAAGAAAGTCAATTCAAATCTAAGTGGCATCGTATAACAAAGAGTGGAAATCTGATGCCCACCCCCTGCAAGACCACTAATTGATTCCCAAAGGGATCATCCTTGAGAGCCCCATAGAACTGCTGTGGTGCTTGAACAAATCCACTTGACGCCTCGTTGTCAAACCCGAGTAGCAGGCACATCCCATGAAGAATGACCTCGGGGTTATTAGCAAACATGTCACAGTCCACATTGAGCATGAATGGAGCATTTGTCATCACTCCCGAGACCCTTGCCTGCACATAGGCTAGGTCTTAATCTTTTCGGTTGTCCCTTTGTCCTTTGTATAAAATAATTTTTTTTTTAAAAAAAAAAAAAAAATCTTGACCCCTAAAATTATGTAAAGGCTGAGACTTTACCAGATCTTTTTCAAAGTATATCGTGCAATTAGAATCACAAATCCACCAATTATGATTCTTCTACGAGTCTAAACTTTAGTGGTAACAATATTAATGATGAGAAAAATTGAAGCCTTTGTCGTCCTACAAAGATAATTGCACCAGTCCTCAAAACATTTAGTTTATTCCATAAGTGTATTGGATTGCAAATAGTATGAGTACTAAAGTGAATACCTGTACCTTTTTTTTTTTTTTTTTTTTTTGCAAGTTAATTATGACATAAGTATTAAAAATACCAGCTCATTCTTCCTTGAGGTCAAAATCTTTTTCTTTTTTATATGGAATTAATTGGCTTCCTGAACTTGAGAGGATAAGAACTCATCTGGAATAGTTTCATCCCCTGCAGTACAATACTTCGTGAAGGCATATTTTCAAGCGTATCTGAGTTTTTTTACCAAAAAAAATAAAATAAAAAAATTACAGTGCAATAGTCCATGAAGGCAATTGCTATTACTATTAGCTCAGCTGGTTGGTATCTTTCTCTACAAATGGTTTCAGCTTCCACCAAGGACTTATCTGTATCTCTTTCTTTTTGGGATAAGCATAGAATCGGTGGAACACAACACAGGACAAATATATTCTAGATTTATGTCAATTAATCTATGATTACAATTGACCTATTCAAATTATATTTTACTCTGAAATCTCCAGCAAGAAAGGAGTTGCGTATGCTACCAGAACGTTCATGGCTCCAGCTTTGTAATGATGTGGATGTTTTGGCCTCTTCTCTCTAGCCACATATACTAGATGGGGGATGCCATCTTCCAAGCCTTGCTTGTTCTCCCATATAACCTTGCAAAATAAATAAAATGAACCAGTAAAAAATGGGACTCTCGGTACGAAAAATATTTTTTAAAAAATAGGGAAAAGAATCTAGATGTAGCTTCCTCACTTTATAGGAGATGAAGAAAAAATGTGATCAAAATTATGAGGTTAATTAAATTAGGCATATTACCTTAATTAGGCTTGGATGGTTTCCTCGTTCGATATTTGAGAAATCAGCAAGCTCATCATCCATGTAATGTGAAGCAGCATCATCGATTCTTCGACTAAACTCCTCATACTTGTTCTAGAGAGCAAGACTTTAATTTAGAACGGCTTTTACTGATCTTACAATTCGTGGGGTTAAGTGTTAGCTCAGATGGTTATAGGTCCAAAATTCGATTCGTATTGCTCAAAAAGAGAGAGAGAGAGAGAGAGAGAGAGAGAGAGAGAGAGAGAGAGAGAGAGAGTAAATTAACTTACATACATGAAATCTTCATGATATAATTATTTACCTTCATGCGTCTCCAATCATCCATGAATTCTTGTGAGACAGCTTGCGAAGCCTGGGGCTCGGAAGAGAAGTACACAAAAGGAGCTCTAACTCTAACGTTGTACTTCTTGCAGAAAGGAACCCATAACTTGGCAAATTTTGAAGCTTCTAGGAGAGAATAGAAGGTGATGGGCGAGCCTCCATCGTCGGAAACATAGCATGCCAGCTTGTGAGCTGGGTATTCCACAGCCAGCAAAGAGAGCACAGTGTTCGCTGTGATGATCGGAGGCTCGAGCTTGGGGTCCAGCCGTGGTGACAAACATGTCCACAGCTGGGAGATCGATATCAGATCTATGCAAACAGGCAAAGAGTAAAAAGAAATGAGAACTTCGTAGCTAACTTAAATCATGATCAAATTAAACTTGAAGTAAGAACTCATTTACCGTCTTCAGGAGGCGTTCAGGGTAGGTTTTGTACTTGACTGGGTTCCATTTCGCATTCATGTAGAGGACCCAGATGAAGGTGAACCAAGACTCACAAAGAAAGGCAATGAGCCAAATGGGGCCATGGCTATGGAGTGAGGTGAGGCGATAGAGGAGGAGGGAGAGTAGGAGGGTGAGGATGAGAAGACTTGAGATTCTTTGGAAAGTGTTCTTGATTGGGATTCTCTCTTGGATAGGGAGGTTGTGGAGGGTGGCCATGAGCGGAGGACAGGATAAACAATGAGGCATCTGTTTTGCTGCCTAATTTATAGATGATCGGAAGGTGCCACTTCCTACCTAGCTAGATTCATGTTCTTCTTTTTTGATGTAAATGAGTTAGGGAAGGCCTAACTCAGACAAGTATTAGCAATAATATAGATTCCTGTTCTTCTATAACCACAAATTCAAATGTCAAACTGTAGACCTCACGTACAGTACCATCACTGACCAAATTATCTAGAAATCACTGATGTATGTATGTATATACATCAGTGATTTCTAGATAATTTGGTCAGTGATGGTACTGTACGTGAGGTCTGCAGTTATATATATATATATATTTAGTGTATATGTATATATATACATACATATACATATACATATACACTATATATATATACATATACATATACATATACAATTAGAAAAGTCATTTTTTTTTATTTTCTCTGGTATTTTTTGGAGTTTCAGTATTCGCTAGGGTAGACCTCAACTAAACTAAAACTCTAATAAATCCATTTTGCCTAGGGATAAGGAGGCCTTCGATGAGCTATTGGGTATAAAGATGCCCAAGCTCAGTCAACTAGTAATGGATCAATCACTGTTCGACTTCGACATCAGTCTCATCTCCCCTCAGGATGAGCTTGTTTTTGAATTTTCTTTGAATCTCCCTTATTTGATTTTCATCTAATCACATTGTTGATTACTGCAGCACTCATGAGGTTTGATCCTCGATGGCTGGCAAACCAAAGAAAGAAAAAGTTAGAGTCTTCCGATCCTCTACCAGCGAAGAAGGGAAAGAGGAAAGAAGTCATCGACTCCACCTCGGCATCTCTCCGAGTTGCACCTCCTTCCACCGTGGGGGCGATCATGATTACATGGGGCCCATCAGCACTGATCCTTCTCCAGCATCTTCTTTGATGTCCAAGGGACATTAGAATTCTATCGAGGTGGTTCAACCACCTCCCAAGCAATCGACCACCCACCTATGATCCAATCTCGCTTCTGCATCGTGGTGGTCTAGTCCACCAACTGCACTGGCTTCGACTCTAACTAGCCAGACTCAACCCTCTGGTGGGTTGATGATTCCTTCGGTTGATCCTCCGTCGACCTCTATCAATCGGATTGACCTATCTCAGACTTCCATGCGGGACATCCCAACCCTTGGAAAGGACTTGCTTTATGCTACGATGCCACAGCATGATTTGCACTCCCGGAGGAGGGACATGGAACTTGAAGAACTACTGAACCAAGATTTCAGCTATCTTTTGGATGTAAGGAAGTTCTCTCCTCTTTTTTTTTTTGCTTTGAGGTCAGTTTTTTACCAATTTTACAACTTCTATTTTTTCTTCTTACTAGTCTGCTTCTTTTTTTCGACTATTCACCAAGCACGTCAGTTGGCTTGGCAAAAATAAGAAGTCACTAGAAAAGGCCCTACAATCTACAAAGGATTGCCTAAAGGTGGCGGAAGAAAAGACCGCTAAGAAAGAGAAGACCACCACGAGGCTGAAGAAGCAGCTCCTAGAGAAGCTCAATGAAATGGCGAACAAGAATAAAGCTCTGCTGAACCTTTAGGGGAAGATCAATAAGGAAGAAGAAAAGCTGCTGGAGCTGGAGCGAGAGGTCTCCAAGATTCCTGACCTGAAGGTAAAAATAAAAGAGCTGAAGGAAAAGGTGACTTTCCAAGATAAGACACTGGTAGCTCGGAACAAGATGCTCCTGATCTATAAGAGGGATCTCGAGCATTGAAAGTCAGCTGCTGATCACGCCATGGAGGAGTACAAGTCCTTCGAAGGTTTTACTGAGGAGGTCACAGAGGCTTCGGGGGAAGCCTTCGACAGCAGCTTCACCGGCTGCAAAAGTTTGATTGGAAAACTTTTTCTCAGCCTAGACCTGAGCAGTATTACCAGGAAAGCCGGCCTTGCTCTGGCTGTGGAGATGGAGGCCCAGCCAGCACGAGAGGTGGATTCTACTATGAAAGTGCCCGAGTCTATTCCGGAGGCACCTGTCATTCTGATCACCCACAAGGTCGAGCCTCTAGCTGCTATCGAAGCCCCAACTTTTGTTCCAGTGAAAACTCTAGCTCCTACCCCAGCGCCTGCTGAAGTTATCTCATTGGAGGATGATACAGTAGATGCTACTCCTCCCAAAGCTCCTCAAACAGATATCTAATTTTGTATCTTTCTTTCTTTTTTATTTCTATTTCTATCTTTTTGTATCGGCCCAATTCGGACTTTTTGTAATGACTTTTTTAAATGAAATGAAATCTTTTTCTATTAAATGACTACTTTCTGTGTATGACGTCGGATCTCTCCTACTTGGTGTAACTTGTTGCGATGCTCTGTACATTTTATTTCAAAAAAAATTTAAAGTGATAATAAAGTGACCTCACCTTAGTTAATTCTCGATGTAGGTGGCCTTTGATATTAGTAATGGCGTTGATATGGAGATTGATATTAGACAAAAGTCCAGCATAACCTTGATCCTAAGATCGGGAATTAATAGAAATTCATGATAATTATCAATCTGGAGATCGATAGTTGATAAAAATCCTACATAATTCAATAGCTTCGACCCATAGGTCGATAATCGATTGAGATTCAATATAATATCGATCCTGAGGTCGATAATCAATAGAAGTCCAAGAAAACTTCAATCCGGAGATCGGTAACCAATAGAAATCCATAATAACATTAATTTGAAGATCGGTATTTAACAAAAATTCATGATAACATCGATCTAGAGATTGGTATTTAATTGAAATCCATAATAACATCGATCCAAAGATCAAACTTTAAGAATAGTGAAAATCTTATCTCCTGTGCCCATCGAAGCTCTATCGATCCGGAGATCAGGCTTTAAGAATAGTGAAGATCTTATCTCCTATGCCCATCGAAGCTCTGCCAATTCGGAGATCGAACTTTAAGAATAGTAGAGATCTTATCTCATGTGCCCATCGGGGCTCTACCAATTCGAAGATCAAACTTTTGCCGAAGTGATCGAAAGAATATTAATATTTTGTAGAGGTCTTCAGTGAGATAATTTTCAAAGCTCTTATTCAGAATTCATTGATAGTATATTCTAAGATTTTCTGCATTCCATATCTTAGGAATACTCAAACCATCCAAATTCTTAAATTTGTAAGCTCCTGATCGAATTACCTCAATAACTCGGTATGATCCTTCCCAATTTGGGGCAAGCTTTTTCTATTCTATGGATTTTGAAACTTCTGCTCGATGAAGGACCAAGTCATCTTTTTGAAAAATTTTTAGCTTCATCTTGGTATTATAATATCTAGCTACTTTTTATTTATAAGTTGTCATCTAGATTTGAGCTCTTTCTCTAGTTTCTTCTAGTAAATCCAAGTCGGTTCTCAACCGATCTGAATTACTTTCTTTATGAAAGTTTTCTACTCTTGATGTTGGAAGACCAATTTCTATAGGTATTACCTCCTCTGATCCAAACGTGAGTCTGAAGGAGGTTTCTCTGGTTGGTTGCTTGGGAGTGGTTCGATAAGCTTAGAGAACATTATACAACTCATCAACCCAAAGATCTTTGGCTTTAGTGAGCCTGATTTTCAGACCTTGGAGAATTGTCCAATTTTTGACTTCAACTTCTCCATTAGACTGTGGATGCCCCACCGAAGTTAATCTATGATTGATGTGTATCTCAAAATAAAATTTCTTAAATTTTTTATTATTAAATTACTTTTCGTTATTAGTGATGATTATTCAAGATAGACCAAAATGATAGATGATTGATTTTCAGACAAAATCTTGCATCTTTCTTTCCATGATTTGTGCTAGTGGTTCAGTCTCCATCCAATTTGTGAAGTAATCTATAGCGACCACCAAAAATTTTTTTTATCCCATTGCTATGGAAAATGGCCTCAGGATATCTATCCCCCAAATAGCAAAAGGCCAAGGGGCAGTTATAAAAATGAGTTCAACAGCTAGTTGGTGTTGAATATTAGCATACCTTTGACATCGGTCGCACTTATTAATGAGATCAGCTTTATCCTGTTGTATGGTTGACCAATAATATCCCTATCGAATAACTTTATATGCTAAGGACCTGCCCTCCAGATGATTGCTATAAATTTTCTCATGAACTTTTCGAAGAGTGTAATCAGCCTCTGAGGGCCTCAGACATCGGAGTAAGAAAAAAAATGATCTTTTGTAAAGTCTTTCATCTAGGATAACATACTAGGATGCTTGCCTCTTAATTTTTTTTATATTTGCAGGATCATTGAACAGTATTTCTTTGCTTAGGTACTTTATTACTGGATCTATCCAACTTGGTTCATGATTTAGTTGAGCGATCATCTGAACCTCTATGCTAGATTTTTCAAGAATTTCAATGAATGCTTTTTGATCGAGGTCGAAATACCTCGATGTAGCAAGATGTGAGAGTGCATCAGCTCAAGCATTCTCTGATCTTGGTATTTGAATAATTTTAAGGTCAGAAAATTTTTTGAATAATTCCTTTGTGTTATGTAAATACTGAGACATAATGGAATCTTTAGCTTCACAATGGCCCCGTACCTATCCAATGACAAGCTGAGAATCCATGAAAATCTTGAGCTTCTTAATATTGAGTTTTTTAGCCATTATGAGTCTTGTAATGAGGACTTCATATTCTGCTCTATTGTTGGAGATTTTGAAATTAAATCTTAGGGCATGCTCAGTGATTATTCCCTTAGGACTAGCTAAAATTAAGCCAGATCTACTTTTTTGGGCATTAGAGGCTCCATCCACCTGTAAGAGCCTGTAAGGTCCTTCTGTAACGGCCTCTAGAATCTCCAAAATTTTTTCTTCTTCAGGTATTGAACATTCTACCACGAAATCAACCAGCACCTGAGCTTTCATAGGAGGTCTGGATCGATAAT
Organism: Cocos nucifera; assembly: GCA_006176705.1. Classification (NCBI taxonomy): domain Eukaryota; kingdom Viridiplantae; phylum Streptophyta; class Magnoliopsida; order Arecales; family Arecaceae; genus Cocos; species Cocos nucifera. The sequence goes on along the minus strand of QRFJ01000057.1, from coordinate 2,459,383 downwards.
AGATATCAAATTCACTGAGTTCAATGGCTCATTTGGCCAATTGATCAGAAGTATCAGATTGTTGAAGGATCGATCTCAATGGTTGGTCTATTAGGATGATAATAGAATGAGCCTAAAAATATGATCGAAGCCATTTGGAGGTAGTGATCAGAGAATAAATCATCTTTTTAATTCTAGAGCATCGAGACTCTGCATCTCGTAGTAACTTATTGGTATAATAGATTGACCTGTGTGTCCTTGCATCATCTCGGATCAAAATCGAGCTGACAGCATTAGGTGAAATAGATAGATATATAAATAAATCTTCACCTTCGATAGATTTTGATAGTAATGGGACTGTACCAAGGAATGTTTTAAGCTTGTTAAAGGTAGATTGACACTCCTTCGTCTATTCAAAGTTCTTGATTTATTTCAAGGTTTTAAAGAATGGAAGACATTTTTTGTCTGACCTAGATATAAATCTGCTGAGTGACGTCATTCTTCCAATGAGCCGCTACACTTCGTTTATAGAGCTAGGAGGCTTCATCTCAAGTAATACTTGGATTTTCTCGGGGTTGGCTTCTATTCCTCTCTGGATCATGAAAAAATCAAGAAATTTTACGGCCATAACTTCGAAAGCACACTTATTGGGATTGAGTTTTATTTAATATTTTTGGAGCTCTTCGAAGGCTTTTTTAAGATCGATAATATGTCGATCTATCTCTATGCTTTTGACCAGCATGTCGTCAACGTAAACCTCCATATTACGATCAATTTGGTGCTTGAAGATCTTATTTACTAGGTGCTGGTAAGTGGCACCTGCATTTTTTCAGTCAAAATGCATCATTTTGTAATAATACAAATTTTTGTTAGTGATGAATGTCATATTTTTTTCATCTTCAGAAACCATCCTGATTTGATTGTAATCAGAAAAGACATCCATAAAGCTCAACAGCTTGTGTCCTGATGTGGCATCGAACAGTTGATCAATTTTTGATAAAAAAAAACTATCCTTTGGAGAAGTCTTATTGAGGTCGGTAAAATCGATGCAGAGATCCTCCATTTTTTGCTTGCCTTCTTAACCATCACTACATTGACTATTCAATTTGGATAGCACACTTCTCTGATGAATCCTACCTTTAGAAGTTTTTCGATCTTCTCATCTATCATCTTTTGCCTTTCTGGAGCGAAGCTTTTTTTCTTCTGCTTCACGAGCTTATATTTTGGATCAATATTTAGTTTGTGCATGATGACGTCGGTTGAAATTTTAGGTATATCTGATGCTGACCATGCAAACATATCAGCATTTTTTTGAAGAAAAAAATTAACTTCTTCTTCAGGTCGGTATTTAATTGAGCTCCTATTTGAACTGTTTTTTCAAAATCTACACTAGTGGTATAGTAATAAGTGGCCCTATTGATTCATCTTAAATTTTTTTGATCTCATTATCAGGTCCTTGATCGGGTATTTTAATAGGTGGGGTTCCAACTGGCATCTTCGGGCCTATTTAGCCAAGCTTTTGAGGAAAAAAGTGCTTATTTTTCAAAAAAAATACTTATTTTAGAAAAAATAGGATGTTTGGCCAAGCTTATTTTAAAAAATAATCTACTTGCGAGTGGCAGCAGAAGTAGTTTTTCTACTGTGGGAAGGAAGCAAAAAATTAGAGCTTCTTCTTGAGAGCAAAAGCAAAAGCAGAAAATTATTTTTTTTAAGATAAAAATATTCTTACTCAAAATCATTATTTACCATAACTATCCCTATTTATTTTTACCCAACCCTTCCATTATTTAGTGAATGATGTATTTTGATGTATTTTGATACATGTATATTATTGTATAAAAATTATATAAAATATTTAATATATATTATCTTTGATTTAATTATATTTATATTAATTAAAATTTTAATATATATACTTTTATTATTTTATTTTAATTAAATAAAAAATAAAAAATAAATTAAAATTGATCATAATAAATATTTAAAATTATTTATCTATTAAAATAATATTAATTATAAAGTAAATCTATGCATATTTTTTTTCGTAATTTGATAGTCAAAAGTACTTTTTTTTAAAAGATTTGCCAAACATAAAATACTTCTTAAATATTGATAAAAGTATTTATCAAATAATTTTGCCAAATATAAACCGCTTTTCTCTCAAAGTATTTTTTCTAAAATTTTATTTGAAAAAAAATGATTTTAAAATAAGCTGATTTTCATAACTTGACCAAACAGGCTCTTCATCTTGGAAGCTATCAGACAGCACTGCCTGGCCATTGTTTGATCTTCTCGCATCTCACCAATACCTAATTTGGTTGAAAATTGGACAAGTAGGTGGTAAGTCGAGACTATTATTTTGAGGGCATCGAGCCAAGTTCGGTCAAGAATGGCATTATATGTAGATGGTATTTTGATGATAAGAAATGTAAGCTGCACTGTTGATTGATAGAATTATTTTTCGGTAGTGACTGATAATATAATTTCTCCTTCGACTTCCATAGAATCACCTAAAAAGTCAATCAAAAGGCCGCCAACCTATCTCAAATTATCAAGCAAATTTATTTTTGAGAAGGCATCATAGAATAATACGTCCGCCAAGCTTTCATTATCGACTAAAATTTTTTTTACATCATAATTTGCTATCATTATGAAAATGATGACAGCATCATTGTGGGGTATCTGAACCTCCTGAGTATCATTTTTAGAAAACAAAATAACATTTTTGATGCATTACCTCTTACGGGAAGGACTTCTGGATGCCTTCCAGAGCTGGCTGCCTTATGAGAACATATTGATAACTCATGTAGTTGGTTGATTGTATTTAGCAGCATCATCAAGCCTTTGGCATGGCTTCAGAGGCTGATTTGCTCGATCTCGGACATACTTATCGAGATAACCTCAGCAAATCAAAGCCTCAATCTCATCTCTGAGTTGATAGCATTCCTCAGTGTCGTGCCCATGGTCCTGGTGGAAGCGACAAAATTTGCTTTTGTTCGTTTTGTCAGCAGGAGCCTTCATGGGAATAGGATGGTGGAGATATTTTTGATTTTCTATCTTCATCAAAATTTATGATTGTGGGGCGAAGAGAGAAGTGTAGCTATCGAATTTTCAGGAAGAACTCTAGGACCTCAAATTTTTCAGGATGGTTCACTGCTGCTTCCCTGATTTCCGCATTCATCCTCGCAGGGTCGCTTCTATCCTTCTTTATTCTTTTTCATTTTTTTTGTTCAACTTTTTCTCTTCCTCAGCATGGACGTACTTTCAGATTCAATCTAGCATTACTTCATAATTCTCCAAAAATTCTTGTTGAGGGAGAAAGTTAAGCGGTAACTCTTGAGTCCCTACTTTAAGGCAGACATAGTGACGAACTCATTAAAATATTTTACTTCAAGAATAACCATATTGAAACGGGCCATATACTCTTAAAGAAATTTATCTTCCTACTGCATTATAGAGAACAGACTGTTTGAGTGCTTCAAATGAAGATGGTTGCTCTCAAAATAGGCTATAAAGAGCCTGCTCAATTGATCGAAAGAAAAAATGGATTTAGAATGGAGTCCAGAAAATCATACTCTTACAGATTTCTTGGGGATGATAGGAAAGACCATGTAAAGAAGGGCATAAAAAATCCTCAAGTTGATATATGTAAATTTCTTCTTCAAGATATCCATATAAAAAGACAGTATCCATTTGATGAACAATAAGTTTATGGATGGAAGATAAGACAAGAAAGACTTGAATAGTAGTAATATGGGCTGTCGATGAATAGGTATTGAAAAAATCAACACCGATTTTTTGTTCAAATCCTTGAGCAACAAGAGACCAGGTTCAAATCTCACACTAATCAAGTTTTAGGGGCCAGAGGGTATTTTAGGCAGGGCTACAATAGCTGTTATGTACTCCATTACCAACAAGTCTCTTCTTCTGAAAAAAAAAAAAAAAAAAAAAAAAAGGTGCAACTACTAACTAGTCTACTTTATAAGGGTTAAGGTAAGAAGAAGAAGAAGAAGAAGAAGAAGATAGGTTTTGGAGGTGGAATAGGAGTCTACATAGTTTATTTTCTGTTTACATGTATGTTGCATGCACTTATATTCTTTTATAGTTTATGTACTGCACAAAGAAATTTACATCATAGAAAACTCTTGGATAATCATTGGAAGGGAAAAATCTTTATTTAGATACTGTATAACCAATTATGTGTATAACTAATTATATTTAGGAACCATGTTTCCCTAGAATGTATTGAACTAAATGTCACAAGCAGCAACTCTTATATCTCTACTTACCTGCTACTTGAAGATCATTGTTACATGCATATGAAGTTCCATTAATTTTCTCTGAAGTAATTAATTTGAGAGGTTGATTCCATCAATTCTCTAGAATCCCAATATATGATTTGCAGTTCTTTATAATATAACTCATGCGTCAAAGAGCCAAATGTGTCATTTAGAATCAGGATGAGGAAGTTGCAATTTTCTATGCAAAAGGGCTAAAAATGAACAGATGGAACAAAACTGTATATATATCTCGAAAATTTTGGATGATCCTCACGGGAGAAATTGATAATAGAAAAAATTATGGATAAATACTTTACAGAATGTTATTTATATCGGACGGTTTCTCAAATCATATAAAACTGGTTTTGAGTCCGTGCATTACACACGAATTCTGAGTTTGTTAAAAAAAATATTATATATAAATAATAAAATAATATTTATTTTATTTCATATTCTTCGCTATCTATATAAATAGATTTTAATTATAAAAATATAATAATATTATATATTAATAATATAATTTAATTTATATAAATAAAATTTAATGTAATTTTTTATCAATTCAAAACTTAAATTTAATACTTGAAGGATTGTTAAATAAGAGGACATGTGGCATGGACAATCTCAAAGTTATGAGCGGCTTCTCAAATCATATGAAATTAAGAAAAGAATATTTTCTAAATACTGAAATAGCTAGGAGCATTCTTCCCATCAATCAACATGAAATTAAGATAACTTTAACGAAAATTCGAGTATATTTTTGATTTTTCAATAAGATGAGGGAATTTTTTCTTGGACTTGTTACTGCAGATATTTTTAAAAAGGATAAAGTACTCATAAAGTTTACATCGAACGATCAAACGGTCGCTTGATCTACTCATCGTTCTAGTAACGACCTACCATGTGTGCTAGGCCTTGCATGATCAGGTGGTGAACCATATGCTATCTTTCTTCGGTGAAAAACATCCAGTTCCTCCATAAGGTAGTGAACCTTAATTTCCATGAAATCCTGTCACAATTATCCGAAACAAAAAGAAAGTAATCAGCAGCTTCAGGGGAAAAAAAAAAAAAAAAAGGCCAAATCTAACTGGCATTAGATAACCACGGCAATCCGATGCTTTTTCCACCTGTGTGACCACCAACTACTGATTCCCAAATTGGGGTCCACCTCTCTTGATGGTGTTGTAGAATCATTGTACCGCTTGAACAAATCCATTCAATATACCTCATTGTCGAACCCGAATAGCAGCCATGTCCCACGAATAACGACATCAGCGTTATATATTAGAAATTAACATGCTGCAACCCACGTTTTTTGAGCATGAATGGGGCATTTGTGGCTCCTGAGATCCTTGTCTGCTCGGTGATCAAAAAGATATCTTGTTTATTATGGCTAATGATTTATTTTTTTTAAAAAAAAAAAAGAAAAAGAAAATAATGACGATAACTACTACAACATGGGCTAGATCCTATGCATAATTTCTCTTATTTGTTGCCCTATCTTCATCCTTAGACCCCTGTGTTCTGTGTGCCAAACTAACAAATCATGCCAACTGCATCTTTAGATGCATCACCCAGGTATCAAGCTATTCTATAAAATGATCGCATCCATTAGCGCTCAAAATTCGATTTATCCTGCACTCCTTCATGCGTACACCATCCTCCATGTATAGAACTGACAGCGAAGTTGCTGCAAAGCAGCAGATCATCAGAATCCAAATTGGTACATGCCGGTTTACATTGGCGTAGCAATGCCATGCTACCAGGGGATTCCATATTTTAATACCCCAACATCATTACGTCCAAGAAGGTTTATAATTCCATGGATTGTTGGAGGTGATCATCCTCCAGGAGTCACCAATCTTTTTATCGAATCACACACAAAGTTATGACATGGTCCAAATGGATGATGGTAACTGACCACCAGACTTAAATTCATGGCTGCCCTCATATTATAATGGTCTGAAATCCCCTTTCTTATTTTATTCTATGTAATAATGAAAAAAAATAGAGATAACAATCATATAATGTGTCATTTAACATTATAATGATCTATTACCATACAAATAACAATGTTATTATATCTACACGATTTTTCTAAGTTTTCTCGGTAGTTTAAAATTTTTGTTCAAATCTTTTGAAAAAAAGATTGGATGTGCGGGGCAAAAAACTTTTTAATTTACATCAGGTGAATAGCAACTATTATTTTTCGATATCATGTTTCCCGTTATCACCATCCTTATAATAGTGATTATTTTAATATAAAAATTAAATATTTGAGGCAAATAATTGCTGGTACAATCATCCTCATTGAGGCCATACTTCATTGGAAATGGATAAAAAATATTGCGTTGATGGCTCAAAGATAGCAACTCCTCTTGTATACCCTAGTGAACCTCCTCGTTGTTTAGTTCACTTGGGTGGCGCATGAGAGGTTGGGTAGGTCCAACCATCCTGTAACAAAAATAAGTTAACATTACATGAATATGAACCAACCATTTTCAAGCCTAACTGCAGCAAAGTTGAGTCTAATATCCTTTAACCAATATTTCACGCACACCCACCCGGCCACTCAATCGAAGTAAGGCTTAATATTTTGAAGTTGAAAGTTGAAGCCCAAACCACCCCCTTCAAACTAATGCACCCATTCCAATCCACAAAACCGTATGAAGAGAGACGCCAAGACAACAGCTTTCAAAATGACAGGCCAAGGGATCCCGTAACTCCCCCTCCCAACCAGACCCCTCACGAATGGCCAGAAGCTGAACACCACCCAAACACTGCAAACAAACTCTCCAAGCCCCGGGCTTGGCCCTCCCTCGACCGTCCGGTAAAGCCGTAGCAAGCCGACAGCGAGCGCCACCAGGTTCACGAGCAGGACTGCAGTGCCAGAGATAAACATCGGCGAGTTATCGAAGGTAAACCTTCCAGGATCTTTGTCTGTATCATTGGTATCGGATTGTTGGTCCTTTCGGGTGACTTCGAATATTGTCTCGGAGAGGCCAAGGATCTTGAGGAGGACACCAAGCAAACCAAAGAGCCACGAAGTCATTGCGAAAATCCTATGCATCCTCTGGTTGTTCCAACATGCCTGAACTGAGAGCCCGCATTGGAAGTATTCTATTAATGAGTGGATGTTGGAGATGAGGAAGAGAGCCAAAGGTATCACGAAGACAGGTTCTGAAGCCTGCATGAATACTTGAAACAAATTCAAGGGAATGCTTGATGATCCTCGTGTCATGGACATGCAACTTGTCAGCAGCTTGCATTCCAACTTGGCAAGGGCTTGCTCAATTTGCAATAATATATTTTTTTTTTTAAAGAAAAAAGAAGGGCTTGCACAATCAATAAACAGGGTAAGCTTGAGAGTATGATTTTTTTGTCAAAATATATACATATCTCTATTCAATTGAAAACACCAATAAATTAGAAAATAATACCATTGTTACTACAATGCACCGTAGTATTGATGAAGGAAAAGCTTACCTTCGGCATGAAGGAGGTATTGGCAAGGAGACAGTAAGCAGGGAGCAGAGCATAGCAGAGCTCTCCTATGGAGCGTAGGGGCCAGACAAGTACAATCAAATAGGCCAAGCACATCCGAAACTTGAGCTGCTTGGTGAAGGTGGCAACCATGGGGCTGCTCCTACTCAATAATACCTCAAGAAGGCCTGTGGACCACCTCTTGTGTTGAGTCAAGCTCGCCGGACCTCCGGTCGGGGCACTTCCGAGGAAAGCCGGTGGATCTAATATCAGGTACACTGATTTCCAAGCCCATTGAATGGATTCTAAGCCCGGTGAGGACGTCTTCTGTCATCGACCCATAGGCCCATCCAATCTGCAAAAGAAATGCCTTCATATTAGTTTCCATGTGTTTCCAATTGCCACCGATGATTGAACACGCCGTTTCCCTACCTTAAGCAAGTTGGCTAATAGTTATATTATATTATGTCGGAGGTACCAAAATAGGGTGGTTTCAAGCCAGGTCTAGCTCAGCAATATTATACCTAATACTTCGTTATATGTGCATTCCTTAGTTGACATAGTTTTGAAGGAAACCTTTATTCAGGCAGTTTATCACAATCACTGACCTGGTTTCCCCAACATGTATTGAACTCGTACGTACAGGAGGCAACTCTTTTAGCAACTCCTACGCTGCTTGAAAGATTATTGCTGCACGAAGTTTCTCTGATTTTTCCTGAAGTCATTTGAGAAGCTGACTCAAATAATTCTCTGGAATCGCCGTAGATCCTTTGAGGTTCTTTGTTAGATAACTCATCTGTCACAGAAGCAAGCACGTCATTTAATTTAGCACAAGCAAAAAATTGGAGTTTTCCCCCATATTGAAAAAAAGGTGTTCTTCAATTAATTGTGATGAAATTAAGATATGTTTTAAGATGGAAACGAAGAATCCAAAAAGTTAGACGGAACCATCAAATCCTTAATTGATTTAGTCATCAGTTTCGTGATGATCTACCTTGTTTGCTGACTCCAGCAAGCCCAGGTGTAGAACCATATAAATTTTTTCTTCGGTGAAAGCATCCTGTCCCTGCATAAAATGGACCTTGAATTCCTCCAATTCCCGGCCCAGTAATCTGAAACCAGATGAGGGTGATCATCAAATCATCATCTTCAAAGAAAGAAAGTTAATCGAAATCTGATGCCTACCCCCTGCAAGACCACTAATTGATTCCCAAAGGGATCATCCTTGAGAGCACCATAGAACTGCTGTGGTGCTTGAACAAATCCACTTGACGCCTCGTTGTCAAACCCGAATAGCAGGCACATCCCATGAAGAATGACCTCGGGGTTATTAGCAAACATGTCACAGTCCACATTGAGCATGAATGGAGCATTTGTCATCACTCCCGAGACCCTTGCCTGCACATAGGCTAGGTCTTAATCTTTTCGGTTGTCCCTTTGTCCTTTGTATAAAATAATTTTTTAAAAAAAAAACATCTTGACCCCTAAAATTATGTAAAGGCTGAGACTTTACCAGATCTTTTTCAAAGTATATCGTGCAATTAGAATCACAAATCCACCAATTATGATTCTTCTACGAGTCTAAACTTTAGTGGTAACAATATTAATGATGAGAAAAATTGAAGCCTTTGTCGTCCTACAAAGATAATTGCACCAGTCCTCAAAACATTTAGTTTATTCCATAAGTGTATTGGATTGCAAATAGTATGAGTACTAAAGTGAATACCTGTACCTTTTTTTTTTTTTTTTTTTGCAAGTTAATTATGACATAAGTATTAAAAATACCAGCTCATTCTTCCTTGAGGTCAAAATCTTTTTCTTTTTTATATGGAATTAATTGGCTTCCTGAACTTGAGAGGATAAGAACTCATCTGGAATAGTTTCATCCCCTGCAGTACAATACTTCGTGAAGGCATATTTTCAAGCGTATCTGAGTTTTTTTACCAAAAAAAATAAAATAAAAAAATTACAGTGCAATAGTCCATGAAGGCAATTGCTATTACTATTAGCTCAGCTGGTTGGTATCTTTCTCTACAAATGGTTTCAGCTTCCACCAAGGACTTATCTGTATCTCTTTCTTTTTGGGATAAGCATAGAATCGGTGGAACACAACACAGGACAAATATATTCTAGATTTATGTCAATTAATCTATGATTACAATTGACCTATTCAAATTATATTTTACTCTGAAATCTCCAGCAAGAAAGGAGTTGCGTATGCTACCAGAACGTTCATGGCTCCAGCTTTGTAATGATGTGGATGTTTTGGCCTCTTCTCTCTAGCCACATATACTAGATGGGGGATGCCATCTTCCAAGCCTTGCTTGTTCTCCCATATAACCTTGCAAAATAAATAAAATGAACCAGTAAAAAATGGGACTCTCGGTACGAAAAATATTTTTTAAAAAATAGGGAAAAGAATCTAGATGTAGCTTCCTCACTTTATAGGAGATGAAGAAAAAATGTGATCAAAATTATGAGGTTAATTAAATTAGGCATATTACCTTAATTAGGCTTGGATGGTTTCCTCGTTCGATATTTGAGAAATCAGCAAGCTCATCATCCATGTAATGTGAAGCAGCATCATCGATTCTTCGACTAAACTCCTCATACTTGTTCTAGAGAGCAAGACTTTAATTTAGAACGGCTTTTACTGATCTTACAATTCGTGGGGTTAAGTGTTAGCTCAGATGGTTATAGGTCCAAAATTCGATTCGTATTGCTCAAAAAGAGAGAGAGAGAGAGAGAGAGAGAGAGAGAGAGAGAGAGAGAGTAAATTAACTTACATACATGAAATCTTCATGATATAATTATTTACCTTCATGCGTCTCCAATCATCCATGAATTCTTGTGAGACAGCTTGCGAAGCCTGGGGCTCGGAAGAGAAGTACACAAAAGGAGCTCTAACTCTAACGTTGTACTTCTTGCAGAAAGGAACCCATAACTTGGCAAATTTTGAAGCTTCTAGGAGAGAATAGAAGGTGATGGGCGAGCCTCCATCGTCGGAAACATAGCATGCCAGCTTGTGAGCTGGGTATTCCACAGCCAGCAAAGAGAGCACAGTGTTCGCTGTGATGATCGGAGGCTCGAGCTTGGGGTCCGCCGTGGTGACAAACATGTCCACAGCTGGGAGATCGATATCAGATCTATGCAAACAGGCAAAGAAAAAAAAATGAGAACTTCGTAGCTAACTTAAATCATGATCAAATTAAACTTGCAGTAAGAGCTCATTTACCTCTTCAGGAGGCGTTCAGGGTAGGTTTTGTGCTTGACTGGGTTCCATTTCCCATTCATGTAGAGGACCCAGATGAAGGTGAACCAAGACTCACAAAGAAAGGCAATGAGCCAAATGGGACCATGGCTATGGAGTGAGGTGAGGCGATAGAGGAGGAGGGAGAATAGGAGGGTGAGGATGAGAAGACTTGAGACTCTCTGGAAAGTGTTCTTGATAGGGATTCTCTCTTGGAGAGGGAGGTTGTGGGAGAGAGAGGTAGATTGAACTTTGATCGATCAGATCCTAGTCCATATCTGGTCAGATCTTCAGCCATTGGATCGGCGTGTATCTTCGAAAATAAGCACCTAAGATGTGCCTTCAAGACTAAAAAAATAGGCGCACGCCTACCCTGCAAAAATAAATTTGCCTTCTTTTTTTTCTGATGCCTGAAAGTTTCTGTTTTTTCTTTTTTCAGTCCTGAAGCATTTTTTTTATGCCCTGAAGGCGTCTTTATGGCTGAAAAAATTTCTGAAAAGAAAAAGCATTGCCTAAAAAATAAAATCTGAAGGCGCCTTCAGTTGTTTTTCTTTTTTTTTTTCAAGTACTTTTTTTTCAGTCCTGAAGGTGCCTTCAGGCGCCCTGAAGGTGAAGGTGCCTTCGGGACTGAAAATAAAAATCTAAAGGTGCCTTCAAATTTTTTTCAGGCATGGGCATGTACCTATTTTTTTAATCCTGAAGGTGCGCCTTTTCAGATGCCTATTTTTGAAGATGCGCGCTAATCCAATGATCGAAGATCTAACCGAATATGTACTAAAATTCGATCGATTGGAGCCCAGTCTACCTATATATATATATATATATATATATATATATATATATATATATATATATATATATATATATTCTCATATATATAGATCTCCATATAACAAAATAAAAGTTAACTACTACTTTTCCATTTGTTTGGAGTTAAAAAATATGAAAAAAGCTATATTAATATAGATGGAATAAAAAAATAAAAAATATGCCATTAATGTAGATGGCATAGGGTGGGGTTGAGTTTATATTTATTTTAGAGTATTTCTATTTATCCTATAAAATTTATGTTTATTTTGAAGCATTTGTATTTATTTTATTTGTATTAATTTTGGTTTCATTGGAGTTTATCATAGATAAATTTATGTCTATTCTATTTGAAACTTATGTTTATCCTACATAGTTTGTATTTATTATGGAGACAAAAAGTAGCCTATCCTATATGTATTAATGTGGAATAAATAATATATAAGCAAAAATGTTCAATAGTCATTATATCTTCCTTAATGATCCTCATATCCCTCGATAATCCTTTCCATACTGTGATGAATTATCCTCTCCCTTCATAGCATTATCTCTCTCTGAATGATATCTTTATCATGAACAAAAATTAAATCATATAAGAAATAACATTCAATAATGCAAAATCCAAAATAATATAGATTTATAATATGTAATAAAAAAATAAATAATAAAAATATTTTATTAAATAATGTGTACATACCTATAAAGAAGAAGGATCTTGTGCACTAGATGAAGATGATTCACATATGTGTGGTATCACTACAAGAACAAAGATAATTAGCTATGCAATAAAAGTATAGCTAAATCTTAAAAATACATCGCTAATTATATCTACCGATGTAAAATACATCGAAAAAAATTCATTGGTAAAAGTGTCATCGTTGATTCCATTTATTGATGTTTATAAATTATCATCGAAAAAAATTAGTTTTGCCGATATTAAAATAAACATTGGAGATTATTTTTAGCTACGCAAAGCAGGCATTGAAAAATATTTATTTAATGACATAACATAATCGTCGGCAATATGGACTTTTACCCATACAAGATAAATGTTGGCAAAATAAATTTCACTGATGAAAACTTACGTCGATAAATAAATATTTACCTATGCTAAATAAACATTGGTGAAAAATCTTTTTGCGATGCAAGACAATGTTGGTAAAAAAAGATTTACCTATACTTATTTTTCATCGATAAATATTTTGTACTGTAAACATACGTCGATAATTGATAAGCATGGCTAAAGGTGGCATGCTGTTTGACGACGGTTACTTTAGATTTATCTACGTTTACTTTGCATCGGTAAATATTTTGCAATGATAACTTGCATCGCTAATTGTTAAGCATGGCTAAAAGTAGCACGGTGGCGTGCTATTTGGTGATGGTTATCGATGCTAATTTTGCATCGGTAAAACTCTTTACTTATGCTTCTTTTTGCATCGCTAATTATTTTTAACCAAAAAAATAATTTTATTTATGCTAATTTTTTAAAGCCTATAGACAAATGAACATAATATAACATCCATATACTAAATAAATACATGCCAAAATCAAATTTATTTACTTTAAAATATTCATATAATATCCATATAAAATCATGTATATATACAAAATATCGTACATATAACCAATATAAAAGATATCATATAAAAAAAATACATCAAAATAAAATAAAACTTCATATATTAAGCAACATATCATAGACTTACATTAAATTAAAAAATTAAGTTAGTAAACTAATTATGTAATATAAATGATAAAAATATATTAATTAAAAATAATATAAAATAATATTGATCATAGAGGACACCCGTCATCATCATCGATGGAGTCATGATCATAAGAATCAGCAGAAACATCGAAAGTCGGTGGGAAAGGCATACGGTGATATAACTCGTTGAGCTTCGTCCCAAATACTGCAAGCTGGGAACAAAATCTCGACATTAGCTTGCCATAGGTCCACTATCTCCTCTTGATATCTCTTCTCGATCTCAGCATATTTTCTCTCCACCTCATGCAGATGAGCATTATAAGAAATATGTGCTACTTGAGAGGAGCTAGAGACCACAACTCCATTCCCAACCAACCTCGTAACATAGCTAGGTTTTCTATCAAACACCTCATCATAGATATCATAATCTGTCGGTGGGGTAGAGCCCTCAGCAAGAGGCTGCGATCATATCTCCATCATATGGTTCTAATTAAAAAATAAATAAATATAATTAAAATCTAAATTTTATAATAAAATAAAAATATAATTTAATCAATTAATATTCATATGTCTCTCCTTAGTCCTGGAAAGCCACTCGTCCGTTGCCTAGCGATGGGTCCTCTAGCAGCTGCTGTCCTATCTCAATGTTTTTTTAAAATTTATGAATGTAAGTATACAGACACAGACATATTCTAATAAATTATTAAAGATGTATGTATGTATACTTACTAGTTTATACTAATACTGTGCACATGACTTCGATCCATCGCAATGCATTACCATGAGCCTCGACTTGCTCTATAAGGCTTTTTTGCAAAAAGCTTAATAAATAAATGTAATCAAGATATTAGTGAACATATTATAATACCATATCAATTAAATAATCAATATTTTTATAATATATAATAATTATACCTATGTAACATATAATCATAGGTAATTATGCTTATTACCTACGCTTATTAATCATTAAAAAGTTATTTAAAAAAATAAAAAAATAAAAAATAAAAAAATATTTATCGATGCAAACTTAACGTAGGAAATAAGCCTAAGTACCTACGTAAGAAAAAAGCATAGGCAAACAGGCTTTTTATCTACGCTAAGTTAGCATCAGTAAATATTTATCAAAAATTAAAATAATTAAGACACCCATTATCGATGCTTTATTTTAATTGCCAATGAAAAAATAACATCGATATTTATATTTGTCGATATTTAATCTTTAACGTAGCTAATTATACCAATTTTATCGGTAATTAAAATTTTGTGCAGCTAATTATTCTCTTTACCTACGTAAAATTTTGCATAGGTAAATTTTGCATCGACAAAGCTCCTATTTCTTATAGTGTATCCCAATTTTACTAGTAGCATCACCAAAAGGTCAATCATTTACTAATAAGAAGTTCACTAATTCTTGTGGAATGACCAATCAAATATTACTCTATTGCAATTTTGTGAGTATCATTTGGAATCCATATGCTATATGTGCTCTCTCTTGATAAAATTTGTAAGCTATGTTTACTTTATCTTCATCAACCTTCTTCTGCATATAATTCTGCATATTCTTTTTAAAAAATTGTCTATCTCTTGCTACTAGGCCCTCTCGGAATGATCGTTATTATTAGATTTTCCTATAAATCCTTTTAGATAACCCTACTTCTACAAAGATGCACACATCTAGATTTTTTTCTTTCCTAAAATTTTTTGTAATTTTTTTTGTAGCTACATTGTTTTCTCATCGAGTTGAGAATTATATTTTCTCTAACTGAGACTACAATATTGAACAACTAGTCATATTAAATACTCTTAGTTTTTTTTTTTTTATTTCAAAATTAATAAAGGTATCCGTCCAATGCAACAATGTGTAAACAATTCTTATATACAAATTGTGCAACTTATATATTTAGCACTTATATCCTCATCAATTTGCTTTACTCCTTTAGGCTTGCAAGTTTTAAGGAACATCTAAATTTATGATGGTGGTTCCTTATTCTTATTTGATATTATCTAAAATTTAGTTATATCATTATGAATCAAAATAAATTAAGTTTTAAAAAATTAAATAAATACTAACAAGCAAAGCAACCCTGTCGAAGCACAATTTCTATGTGTACAGCTTTAAAATGAATCCATTGAAAAAATGCTAGGATAGCAAATGGAGCGGAGAACTTAACAATTATAATAAAGATCAACATATGGATATTTTATATCAATAGAGATATAAAGACTTGTTATAAAAACTATTATCCCGAAACTAAATCCAAAAAGTTATAACTCCAAGGTGTATGAGACATCTGAATGTTTTTTTGATTTGTTTTATAATTTTTTTTTAAATATCGGTTCTTAGCCCTATATAGACTAACTCATTCTGTTGGCATTATATGGTGAGGTCTTCTCATTTGGACCGCCAACTTGCTTTCCTAAGTGATCAGTGCACATGGGCAGCTGACCATAAATCAATTTATTATCACATGAAGTTATGGGCAGCTGACCATAATGTAGGTCTCTAACAAACTTCCAACCATGCGCATCGATATCTTCTTGTGCCTCACAAATGCAGTATGATTTCATATATATATACATGGGACATTGGCAAATGGAACTCGGGTGAACTTTATGCATGATCCCTCACTTTCTTCAATCACTTTTGATGCATGGCTTGCTTACCTAAACATGGACTCAAATTTATTGGATGCATGGGTATCTGATTTCATACCTTCAAACCAAACTTGGAATCTCCAAGCACTTATTACAATTTTGCCAGCTGAAATGATGACCCAAATAAATGCTGCTCCCATATTATATGGTAGATGGGCTGATTAGTTATGTTGTGGAGCCACTCGCTTTTCGGAAGTCATGATTATAGATTTTTATATGCACGCAGCTCCATGCTTATTATCAGGTACACCTTTAAACTTCAAAGTTACATGGCAACTAAATGATGTTCTGATGGAATAAAACTCCATGCAAACATTTACCTCAATTACAACCAGGGTATTCTCATTCAAAATCAAATAACTTCTTGATTCTTAGCTTTTTTTGATATTTACAAGATTTACTCACTCAATCAACCATCATGTTGATATTGCAATATTTATAAAATATATGTGATAATCATATTGGTCCCCTCAAATTATTTCTTTCCATGTCAATATTGATATTAAATGGACTTGTTTATCATAGGTATATCTTAAGCATCGAGGAAAGGGAAAAACAGATGACATTGCACAGGAGGTAAAAAATTTTAATAACTCAAAAGTCATGGTTAGAACAGTAAAGCAAATATAGGACCTGTTTGGCCAAGTTTTTATGAAGAAAAAAATTATTTTTTTAAAAAAAATATTTATTAAAAAAAAAGAGATGTTTGGCCAAATTTATTTTAAAAAATAATTTATTTTTGAATGATAACAGAAGTAATTTTTCTATTACGAAGAGAAAGCAGAAAATTGGAGCTTCTTCTTGAAAGTAGAAGTAGAAGTAAAAAATTAATTTTTTTAAGATAAAAATATTTTTACTCAAAATCATTATTTATCATAACTATCCTTATTTATTTTTACCTAATCCTCCCATTATTTAGTAAATGATGTATTTTGATACATGTATATTATGATATAAAAATTATATAAAATATTCAATATGTATTATCTTTGGTTCAATTATATTTATATTGATTAAAATTTTAATATATTTTTTATTATTTTATTTTTTATTTTAATTAAATAAAAAAATTAAATTAAAATTAATCATAATAAATATTTAAAATTATTTATCTATTTAAATAATATTAATTTTAAAATAAATCTATACATATTTTTTTTCATAATTTGATAGTTAAAAATATTTTTTTGAAAGATTTGCCAAATGCAAACTACTTCTCAAATACTGATAAAAATACTTATCAAATAATTTTGCCAAATACAAGCTACTTTTCTCTCACAGCATTTTTTCTAAAATTTTATTTAAAAAAATAATTTTAAAATAAATTAATTTTCATAGCTTGGCCAAATATATCCATATTTGATCATTTTTTTCGTAAATAAGTAAAAAAGAATACAAAACTAAAACAAAAGCACAATCCAAAATTGATCGAATGGTGGCATGAAGCGGGTTGCTCTTGAGATGTTATGCATCATTTGCAGAATTTTTGATGTACAAATTAATTATTTTTGCATGCCATCCTGAAGATACAACAATTCCAACTAGCTATCTATATACCTTACAAGTCTGCACCGCTTGTAAAATTAAAAACTCTTCTAATAGCATATTCTTTACCCATACAGTATAATATATGAATGAGAAAATATAGTATTATGAGAATCCATACAAGCTTGTGTTTAGTCCTATATCAGGCACATATTGGCTATTCACCGAATAGATCTCTGATACTTAGACCAAAAAATTAAAATAATATTTTTTGGCTAATTTTTTTAAAAAATTTTAGATAATTACAAATGATATTAAAATGAATCTAATTATGACCTATGTGAACTAGAGAATGTTGGAGTATGATTTTATTGGAATGGACCACAAATTGACTGTGATATTTTTTATTGGATTTATGGTATTTATGGATGAATTTGCATGGATTTGAACCTTTGGTAAGTATAGGACTAAAAAATCCAAAAAAAATTCTTCCAACTAACCTTTTATTATTGAGTTTCTAGGTTGACACAAATATGCTTCGCTCTTCATGCAGGAATAATCAAAAATATAAATAATTTGGTGGAGAATAATGAGCAAGAAGAACTAAAGTTAGAATTATAGTACTTTTATTGATTTGGCTTTGCTAAAACTATAAAAGTAAAAATATTTTTTTTAATGACCATAGGTCAAATTTGTAACCAGTGAATGAATGAGATCTTTAAAAATATATAACTGAAATCATTCTCTGATGGCCAAAGATTTTCAAATTTAATTTTAAATCAATGAACATACTAATTGATACTAAATTGCAGATAGAAAACTCATTTTTTATAAAAATATCCCAAATACCTCTCACTTATTTTTATAAACATAGATAATATAAATAATTTTAGATAAAAATAAAATATTACATATAATAAAAATGCTAATGACTTAAATACTTACTTTAGGAGATTTTGCGATAAAAATCAGAATTGAAATGAATACCAGATTAGGTTGAAATTGGAAACGGAATAGTCTAATTTTTTTAAAGTATTTAGTTTATAATCAAAATTGAAATTAAAATTAAAATAAAAATTTAAATTTATAAAAAAATAAAAATTAAATATTAGATAGATTAAATTATTTTTATTTTATTTTAAAATTAAAATTAAAATAATTTTTTAATTAAATAATTAAAATCATAATTATCTATTTTTATTTTGATTCGAGACTATTGTTCTTCCCAAGCACCTAGCACCTGGGGTCAATGTCTTGTGCAAAAGATTCCTGGGGGAGCATCGGTGCCGGTCAAAAGCAGTTGAAAATATTTGGAGTTATCCGGCTTCAATAATTAAGCTAAATGACGAAAGATACGACGCACCGGCTTTGATATTTTTTAGCTGCCAGTGTGCCTCGTTGGACGCGTTCATCCAACGATAAAATAAACTTGCGTACTTCTGGATCCCTCGCAGTGCTATTGAATCCCTCAGCCTGCATGTGGAGGTAGGACCACTGTAAGATAAAATATTCTAAGAAAAATGTTCTAGGATAAAACATAGGTGTCTTAAGAAAAAACTTTGTTACCATGCGTCCCGTTAAAATCCAAATGTTACCACGAATCAAGGGATTAATTTAATGTGTGTTAAGTTTGCTTCAGATTCGACATATAATGAGTTCATTCTAAATAACTTACCACTTGGCTTAATTAATCACGTACACCCCCTACTCATACTCTCATGCGTGCAGACCATATATTTTGATTCTTGGCCATGGATGGATAAGAAAGGATTTTGAATAAGCTATTTGGATGGGCTACTTGATTCATTTGTACCCCTACTCATATTCTCAAAAATATAGGCTCTAGGTTCAATTCTTCTAGGAGGGTGGATGTGCTTCTAGGATGGATTGGGAAGGATAAATAAAATTATGTATAATATTAATTTTGAAATCAAATCAGGTGTTAGATATATGTACCCTAGAAGCCAAAATTGGCTGACACTTATAATACACTTCTAGAGGCAAAATTATAATTTTGACTATTATCAATCAAATGGATTATTTTCTATCACATATGTGTCTGTGATACATTCTTTGAGTTAATGGTAATGATAATTCATATTTTCAAGAGTTGAAAATTTAAGACATGAATAATCATTATTAACTCATAAAATGCTTCCGACCATAGGATCATCACGAGGATGGTGATTGATCCGGAAGGTTGGTATACAATCACTTCTTTTTAGTAGATGAGTCTTGAGTCTATGGTGTAGAGACACCGAAGCGAGAGTACAGATACTCATTAGAGAATGAGGGCACTGAGCGTGACCACCTCGAGTAGTCATTAGGAAGTCTACCTTCTCGTTAATGACTAACTCGATGCTGCAGTAGTGTATCTGAGGTGCATCGACAGTTCACCTTGAGGATGTTATAGTTTGACTACACCATTACTCGATCTCCTAGCCATACGGAATCCTGAGATGTATGTTGGCTATAGCATGTTCATTGTAGGAACTGGATAGCATCAAGATGGAATCTATCTATTCGGTGGAAGAGGAGCAGCCCTATGATGATCATGAGAATCAAGTCCAGAAGTCCATGACCATGGCAGAGTAAAATAATAGAAAGAGTTTCTATTTAGCCTTTCACATCGGACCTGAATCGAATGATTACATCATATGACAGAAACTAGGATTTGACGAGTTCACCTAAACCCTAATCTGATCGAAGCTCAAGATAGAAGAACTTAATCACACAGGTAGCTGCACCAAGAGGTTCGCATTTAGCTCTGATGGGTTGCTACCATATACTGCTAGGTGTCACTGATAGATTTTGGGAGCAATTAGAATGATTTAGATGATCGATCATTCTAACTGTTCGAATCAGAAGAGTTCTGATCCATCGAAAGAAGTTTCGATGATGTCGATGATAGAGATCATGACATATCCCATTACCATACAGAACTGAACCTAACTGGATCACACAAATAAGGGTTTGAATTTGGTGATTATCAATTGAACTGATCCAGTTCAATTGATCTGAATGAGATTCAATTAGGTTCAAGAAAATCGTGCTAGCACTTGATTGAACCTAACGTTCTTCTTTTACTATTATAAATAGTTATCCTGATTGAGCCAAAGGAGTTTGTGCTCGATCAGAGGCCTTTACTTTATCTGATTGGAGCTTGTCCAGATCAGAAAAGGGTTATCTTATTTTGTAAGATAATACCTGCCATTTTTGGTCACCTGCCATTTCTCATTCTTTAACTTTGGTCAAAAGTTGACCTTTGACTGGTCAAATGTTGACCATTGATACTTTGACTTATGTCCATGTGTCACGCACCTATTGAAGAGCTGGTGGGGGCTTGTCCTCCTACTAAAACCTAGCAAGGAGTCCCAACTTTAAGCTGGAGGCGCCCAGGAGTCCCTGTTGGATAGGGACTCCATCTCCTTTTTGGATTCCAAATAGACTCCTCCTAAGAACCAACTTTGACTGGTTTTAGGCGCCATCTAAGGAGGAATCCAAGAAACTCTATTTTCACCAATCAGATTTAGATCTAATTTTATAAAGGATTGTGATTGGTTAGGAAGAAGAGGAGTTGGATCATAAATAGTCTATAAATAAGACCCTACGCCCAACTTAAAGAGCAATTAAAAATTTCCACGCCAAGGCTTCCTCTCCTCTCCTCTCCTCCTCCATGCCAAAATATCTTCTCCCTCTCCTCTCCACATCCCAAAGTAGTTTGGGTTCTTGGTTGATGCAATCCAGATGAGAGAAAGACGACAGAAAGCTAGAAGGCTACGCTACTGCAAAGGACAACTGCTGATCTTCGAAAGGTGTTTCGAAGATTCTCCAGATCAGATCTAGATCTAATTTTTGGAGACGTGATAGAGAAGAAGAGAATCTTCAGATCCAATTCGAGTGAATATCGGTAGAGGCCAGATACTTACATGGCTAGATCCAGAACCTTCCGCTGCTTATAGGAACATCAAATGGGTAATAGGATTACCCTACATCAAGGTAAGTTAAATTTGATTTAATTTATCTAGATTTTATTTTTATTATTAAAATAATAAAAATTAGATCTAAAATATCTCAGATTTAATTTAGATTAAAGAAAAAAAATTTTAAAATATATCTCTTGATCTGATCAGATCTGAACGAATATGGTCTGAAAAATCAGAATTTCCTTCAACTAGTATCAGAGTCAAGGTTCTAAAGTATTTAGATCTGATTTTAAATTTATTCTAATTAAAAAATAAATAAGTTTAGATATCACATGAGATGTGATTAGATTTGAAATTAATAAAATTAAAATTAAATAATATAGATCTAAGATTAGAAAATATGCATGACTAGTTCTAAAATAGAATAGTTCTATAGAATAGTCTTGCATGTTTTCAATTTAATTTGATTATATCATATTTTAGATCTATTTATTTACTATTTTTTGATATTATAATAATTATAATAACATCTAAAAAATAGTAAATAAAAATTATTTAATTTCAACATCATATGAGATATGATTGATGCATGTCTAGACTAGTTGTAGAATAGTTCTATATAGTTGTCTAGATTAGAGTTTATTTTGATAAAATTAATTTAAATCTAATTTTTTAAATTATTATGAGATAATTTAGATCTGAAAATATGCATGATTCGATACATGAGATGTCTGCAAAATATGTCATGATTAGATCTAATTCTGTATATGAGATATATGATATAGATCTAAAACTATTTTGTAGTATTGCATGTTCCTGATTAAGGCGTTCCTCTTGACCGTCCGATCATAAGAATGAAGAAGGGTTTAAAGGCCCTATCCTCCCATCCGATGGGGTATTCTTATGACGTGTAGGGGTGCTGCGTGTTCGTCCTTAATCAGAAATCCAAAACTTACTTTCTGCAATTCATCATGAATTATCACATGCATAAACTTCAAAATTCCTTGGCCGAATTAATGAACATGCTTGTTACCGCTGAGCTTTCTATGAAAGGTTCTAAAGGCTCAGTTCTTGCTATGGAACGGACTTCTTCCAAAAGAAAGTCTTATGGAAAGAAAAAAAAGTCTGCAAAAAAATAGAAGGTGGAAGGAGCAAAGAAAAAGAAGGCAGAGCCGAAGAAGAAGATCGATGTCAAAGAAAAGTATTTTCATTGCAACCGCGATGGCCATTGGAAGCGGAACTGCCCTACTTATCTGGCCATCCTGAAAAATAAGAAGGTCCTTCTGGAGGTATACTCGTTATTGAGTCTAACCTTACAATTTTTTTTGCATCCAGTTGGATGCTTGACTCTGATTCTAGTGCTCATCTATGCACTTTCATGCAGGGTCTTGAGGATAGCAGGAGGTTGAGGGATGGAGACATGATCCTACGCGTCTAAAATGGAGCAAGAGTTGCTGCAGTGGCCGTGAGAACATATCTTTTTCGATTACCATCTGGTTTAGACCTAGTTTTGAAAGACTGTTATTATGTGCCTACAGCTAGCAGAAATTTAATTTCTGTTTCATGCTTAGCACTAGAAGGCTATGTGATTACCTTCTTTAAGGACCATTGTAACATTCTTTATGAAAGAAATAAAATTGCAAATGATTTTCTTATTAACGATCTTTATCAACTACATATTGATGTACCTGTTCTAACTATCGAGCAAAACGTGAATGCCAAATGACCTAAGGATAGTCCAAATGATAGGTATCTATGGCACCTGAGATTAGATCATATAGCAGAAGATAGGATCAACAAATTGGAGAAAAATGGACTATTGAGTCCGTTGACTTTCGAGTCATATCCAACTTATGAATCTTGTCTTCAAGGCAAAATGACTAAACTCCCTTTTGTAGGACATGGGGAAAGGGCCACAGATCTTTTTGCCCTAGTACATACTGATGTGTGCGGCCCATTTGATGTGCCAGCTAGAGATAATTTTGTCTACTTCATTACCTTTACCGATGATCTGTCTAGGTATGGATATGTGTATCTTATGAGACATAAGTCTAAAGCTTTTGAAAAGTTCAAAGAATTCAGATATGAAGTAGAAAAATAAACTGAAAAATCCATTAAGATTCTTCGATCAGATCGAGAAGGTGAATACCTTAGTCGAAAATTCCTAGACTATCTAAAGAAAATGATATAGTCTCTCAATGGATTCCACCTAGAATACCTCAACTCAACAGAGTTTCAGAATGGAGAAATCAGACTCTATTAGATATGGTCTGATCCATGATGAGCTTCACAGACCTTCCTGATTTTCTTTGGGAATACTCATTGTTAACTTCAATCTTCTACTAAATAGGATTTTCTTTAAAATCGTTCCTACCATACCGTATGAGATATGGCATGGTAAGAAATCAAGTCTGAGTCATCTCAGAATTTTGGATTATCCGGCTCATGTCAAAAGACAACAAGCGGACAAATTAGAGTTTAGATCCTTCAGAGCTCGATTCATAGGATATCCTAAAGAGTCATTAGGATACTATTTCTAGATTCTAGAAGACCACAATGTGATTGTGAGTCGACATGCCATCTTTCTTGAAAAATAGTTTATTCAAGATAGCGGTATTGGAAAGCAGATAAAACTTGATGAGAAAGTCTCATAAGTACAATGAGCTAAGGACCAATTGGAATCAAATCAGGTTAAGCAAATAAGAACACTACCTCCTCCACCTCGTAGATCAGAAAGAGTTTTCCATCCCCCTGAAAGATACTTAGGTATTATTTTAGAGAAAGTAGAAGAAATATTCCTCATAGATAATGGTGCTCATGGTGATGATCCCAAAACCTACAACGAGGCGATATCAGATATCAACTTCGAGAAATGACTAGAGGCAATGCAGTCAGAAATTGACTCGATGCACTCAAACCAAGTTTGGACCTTGGTAGATCCATCAGAAGGTATAGTATCTATTGGGTGTAAATGGATCTTTAAGAGAAAGATTAGTACAGATGGAATGTGGAGACATTCAAAGTTAGACTAGTGGCAAAAGATTATAGTCAATGTGAAGGCATTGACTATCAGGATACCTTTTCTTCAGTGGCTGTGCTAAAATTCATCCGCACATTGCTTGCCGTCGCAACCTATTTCGATTATGAAATATGATAAATGGATGTGAAAATGACATTCTTGAACGGATATCTTGAGGAAGATATCTATATGGAACCGTCGCTAGGTTTCACATCCAGTGATACTGATCACAAGGTTTGCAAGCTGCAAAGATCCATATATGGACTTAAGCAAGCATCTCGGAGCTGGAATACTCATTTCAATGATGTGATCAAAATATTTGGTTTCATCAAAAATGAAGAGGAGCCGTGTGTCTTCAAAAAGGTCAGTGGAAGCACTATTGTCTTTCTCGTATTGTACGTGGATGACATCCTCCTTATTGGGAATGATATTTCTATATTGACAACAGTCAAAATATGGTTGTCCAAGGAATTCTCCACGAAAGACCTAGGTGAAGCATCCTTTATTATAGGAATTAGGTCTATAGGGATAGACCGAATAGGATGCTAGGACTTTCACAGAAGATGTACATAGAGAAAGTACTAAAGATATTTAGTATGAAAAACTCTAAGAGAGGATTAATACCCTTCAAACATGGTATTCATCTTTCCAAGAAGATGTGCCCTAGCACACCTGAGGAAATAGAATGCATGAGCAAGATCCCTTATGCTTCTGCAATAGAGAGCCTCATGTATGCCATGCTATGTACACGACCTGATATAGCCCATGTTGTGAGTGTCACAAGCAGATATCAGTCAAATCCAGATGAAGAATACTGGACTTCTATGAAATGTATCCTTAAGTACTTGAGAAGAACTAAGGATATGATGTTGGTCTTTGGTAACGGAGAACTCCAAGTCCAGGAATACACAGACTCGGATTTCATGTTCGATATAGATGATCAAAAGTCGATATTTGAAAGTCTGTTTGTGTGCAATGATGGTGCTGTCAGCTGAAACAGTTTCAAGCAAACCGTGATAGCAGACTCCACCATGGAAGTAGAATATATCGCTGCATCAGAGGCTGCGAAGGAAGCATTCTGATACAAGAAGTTTGCTGCAGAAATTGGAGTAATGCCATCAGATGCCACCTCTATATTGCAATAATAATGGTGCCATAGCCCTTGCTAAGGAGCCAAGATCTCACCAAAAATCCAAGCACATTGAACGGCGATACCACCTCATCTGCGATTACCTCAAAAAGGATTACGTCGAGATCAAGAGAGTCAACTCCACAGACAATATGGCAGACCCACTTACAAAATCGTTGGGACAATAAAAGATCGAAGTCCACCTCGAGAAGATGAGACTTAGACTTATAGCCAATTAGCTTTAGGATAAGTGGGAGATTGTTAGATATATGTGCCCTAGAAGTCAAAATTGGCTGACATTTATAAGACACTTCTAGGAGCAAAATTATAATTTTGACTATTATCGATAAAATGGATTATTTTCTATCATATATGTGTCTGTGATACATCCTTTGAGTTAATGATAATGATAATTCATATTTTTAAGAGTTGAAAATTTAAGACATGAATAATCATTATTAACTCATAAAATGCTCTCGATCATAGGATCATCATGAGGATGATGATTGATCCGAAAGGTTGGTGTACAATCGCTTCTCTTTAGTAGATGAGTATTGAGTCTACGGTGTGGAGACACTGAAGCGAGAGTACAGGTACTCGTTAGAGAACGAAGGTACTGAGTGTGACCACCTCGAGTAGTCATTAGGAAGTCTACCTTCTCATCAATGACTGACTCGATGCTGCAGTAGTGTGTCTGGTTCTTTGACCTGAGGTGCATCGACAGTTCACCTTGAGGATGTTATAGTTTGACTATACTATTACTCGGTCTCCTAGCCATATGGAACCCTGAGGTGTATGTTGTCTACAACATGTTCATTGTAGGAACTGGATAGCATCAAGATGGAATCTATCTACCTCGGTGGAAGAGGAGCAGCCCTATGATGATTATGAGAATCAAGTCCAGAAGCCCATGACCATGGCAAAGTGAAATAATAGAAAGAGTTTCTATTTAGCCTTTCACACCGGACCTGAATCGAATGATTACATCATATGATAGAAACTAAGGTTTGACGAGTTCACCTAAATCCTAATCTGATCGGAGCTCAAGATAGAAGAACTTAATCACATAGGTAGCTGCACCAAGAGGTTTGCATTCAGCTCTGATGGGTTGCCACCATATACTGCTAGGTGTCACTGATGGATTTTGGGAGCAATTAGAATATTTTAGATGATCAATCATTCTAACTGTTCAAATCAGAAGAGTTATGATCCATCGAAAGGAGTTTCGATGATGTCGATGATGGAGATCATGATATATCTCATTATCATACAGAACTGAAACTAACTGGATCACACAAATAAGAGTTTGAATCTGGTGATTATCAATTGAACTGATCCAGTTCAATTGATCTGAATGAGATTGAATTAGGTTCAAGAAAATCATACTAGCACTCGATTGAACCTAACATTCTTCTTTTACTATCATAAATAGTTATCCTGACTGAGCCAAAGAAGTTTATGCTCGATCAGAGGCCTTCACTTTGTCTAACTAGAGCTTGTTCAGATCAGAAAAGGATTATCTTATTTTGTAAGACAATACCTGCCATTTTTGGTCACCTACCATTTTTC
This sequence comes from Cocos nucifera, assembly GCA_006176705.1. Lineage (NCBI taxonomy): Eukaryota > Viridiplantae > Streptophyta > Magnoliopsida > Arecales > Arecaceae > Cocos > Cocos nucifera. The sequence continues at coordinate 2,432,087 of QRFJ01000057.1, read as the reverse complement.
GTTCTTTGACTTTGGTCAAAAGTTGATCTTTGATTGGTCAAATATTGATCATTGATACTTTGATTTCTGTCCACATGTCACACACATATTGGAGAGCTGGTGGGGGCTTGTTCCCCTATCAGAACCTGGCAAGGAGGAGGGTGCACGCCTAAGGTGGCGTGCGCCCAAGCTAGAGGCGCTAGCGTGCGCCCAAGCTGGAGGCGCCCAGGAGTTTCTATTGGATAGAGACTCCATCTCCTTTTTGGATTCCAAACAGACTCTTTGGCGTGCGCCCAAGCTGGAGGCGCCCAAGAGTCCCTGTTGGATAGGGACTCCATCTCCTTTTTGGATTCCAAACAGACTCCTCCTAAGAACTAACTTTGATTGATCTTAGGCGCCATCTAAGGAGGAATCCAAGAGACTCTATTCTCACCAATCAGATTTAGATCTGATTTCATAAAGGATTGTAATTGGTTGGGAAGAAAAGGAGTTGGATCACAGATAGTCTATAAATAAGACCCTGCACCCAACTCAAAGAGCAATTGAAAATTCCCATGCCAAGGCTTTCTCTCCTCTCCTCCATGCCAAAACATCTTCTCTCTCTCCTCTCCACGTCCCAAAGTAGTTTGGGTTCTTGGTTGGTGCAATCTAGATGATAGAAAGGTGACAGAAAGCTAGAAGGCTGCACTTCTGCAAAGGACAACTGCTGATCTTCGAAAGGTATTTTGAAGATCCTCCAGATTAGATCCAAATCTAATTTTTAGAGATGTGATAGAGAAGAAGAGGATCTCCAGATTTAGTTCGAGTGGATACCGGTAGAGGTCAGACACTTGCGTGGCTAGATCCAGAACCTTTCGCTGCTTACAGGATCATCAAACGGGTAATAGGATTATCCTACATCAAGGTAAGTTAAATTTGATTTAATTTATCTAAATTTTATTTTTATTATTAGAATAATAAAAATCAAATCTAAAATATCTTAGATCTGATTCAGATCAAAGAGAAAAATTTTTGAAATATATCTTTTGATCTGATCAGATCTGAACGAACTTGGTCCGAGAAATCAGAATTTCCTTCATCAGATCCAAAAATCAAACTCAAAGCATTATAACTAAATAATATAAATTAATTAATTATATTATAAATATATTACTCATGTAATAAAATAATAGAATGAAATATATAGAAATTATCAAAAATATAGTCCATAGAAGATTTAATTGATAGACATATATAGCTTAGTTAATGTTAAGATTTGACACCTCGAATTCGATCTATAGCAGAAGAGAACCCAAAAGAAGTATTAGTAGTCGGACTGGCTCGGATACAAGTCGAGCCAACTTAGGTTGAGATCGAGCCGACTTGGACCACAATCAAGCCGGCCCTCTCGGACAAATAGAAAGCAGGTATTCAGATGAGACGTAGTCGAGCCAGCTCGACGAAAACGAACAGAACAGGATGGAGTTTTTTATTTGGTCTTGGATTATGATTAATCTAAGAGGTCTACGGGAGTTGTGTATGGACCAGATGTATTCACGTGATCCAGTAGCCATGGAGGACTGCGGTCATGATCTGAAGATTGAAAGATATTTCAGACTTCATTAAAATACTATTAGACCCATATTAGGAGATAGAGCCCTGTTAGGATTTTTGTGAACTATTGAGAAGAGAATTTTCAGTCTATTTAAAGGCATGACACTATGGAGAGGTATGTGGTAAGTAGTGGCACGTAGAGGCATGCTGAGAAGCTTAGACAGTCATTAAGAGGAGTTCGGCAGAGTGTCGAGTAAGTATAGCCCATGAGAGAAAGGCATTAGATAGAGCTGTAGGTTCCTAGAAGTTCATGGAAGTGGCTGTGAGCTCAAGAACATAGGCTGAGGTGCTGAGTTGTAGCTACTGAGGATCTCCTTAGGAATTCTGAGAGAGTTTTTATGAGGATAGCTTCTAGTTGAGAGAGAATTATGTATAGTAAGAAGAAAGCAGGTAATCTCCTTTTGTAGCTATTTCTTTTTCATAGTGAAGCTTTACATGCCTCATGGAGGTGAGCCTTTAGGCTGATCCACGTACTTAATTATTCTCATTTTATTTTTTTATTTCTTTCTATTGTAATATTATAGTATAAGATCCTCAATAAGTGGTATCAGAGTAAGTTGATATCATAATAGTTGGTATTAGAGTAAGTTGATACCACAATAATTAATATCAAAGTTGGGCGATATCGGAGTGTAGATTGCAGCAATGGTGTTAACGATTAAAGAATATGAAGAAGATAAGTATAATCAAGATGAAGATCAATAGATTTGATGGAAAGGATAATTTTTTCTTATAGCAAGAAAGAATAAAGGATGTCCTTATCCGATTGGAAAATATATTCCAAAGCCAATTATCACCTATTGATAATTGAGCTACCTTATAATTATAATTGATTTATTAATAAATAAAATAAATATTTTAATATTTTTATTATAAAATTTACATCTTCTGATGAACTTCATTATTGTGATGAAGTTTTTAAGACTATATAGTTTCGATAAAAAAAAAATTTATCGATTAGTTCTTAAATAGTTTATGATCAAATGATATGTTGGTGATTAAGACGATAGTGTTTATCAAGCATAGATTGTTGTATGTCATATAGGTTGGTTATTCTTTTAACCAAAAGGTATGGAGATACTGGTATGATATACAAATAAGATATAAGGATACATCATTATGGAACGTGATTAACTCCAGAGCATTCTACTGTCAAGAATTACTCTAATAAAAAAATAAATAAATATCCCTTAGACCTAAGATCACCATAGTGGTTTGCAAGCAACTCACTGTGCTTTGGTATCATACTAATTGAATTTCTAATTTAGTAATAGAAGATTTTTAGGCATAGTCAAGTACTTATGAAATCGGTGAATGATCAAGATGGGATTGACCACTCCAAGAGTTGGAGAAGAATGCATCACTATATTTCAATATAGCAAAATCTTGACTAGGATAATCCATGAGATGGATTTGATATTTTAAGATACAATGTGGAGAATCTAATTGGGATTCACAGTTAAACTCTGAGGTATCCTGTGAGCATTTTGGTTAAGGAAATGAATTATATGGAAACTATATCCATATAAGTTCTAAGAATGTTGTTCTACATATTTGACCTATCTGGCCATCGAATACCATTGCTAGATTGTCACTTCGATTAGTATAGAAATTTATTTTTATATTACTGACTTAGGTTCAAATCTATGGGATTATACACATAAGAGTTCTCGATCTGATCGGATGGTTGATCGATGATTAAGAATTATTATCAAGTCAAATAATTAATACGATTAATGTTTGACTTAGTACAAGTATTGTAGGAGGATCAATTAGTAATTAGATTATTAATTAACTTAATTTGATTAAGCCAGAGAGCTAAGATTAAGTCTAATTAAATATGATTTAATTAAAATTAGTTTGAACTTGATTGGGTTAAGTTCAATTGATTTATTGGATGAGCCAATTATAAGGAAGAACTAGTCATAGTTCAATGAGGACTTATATGAACCTAATTTCTAATTTAATTAAAAATTAAATTAAAATTAAATCTAATTTAATCTAATTTAATTAAGATCTTGGTTGGACTAAGACCTACTCTAATTGGATTAGATCAATTTTGATTTAATTTGGTTTAAGAAACCATATTTGATCAAGTTAAAATATGAATCCTAGTATGACCAGTATTCCCTAACCTTGCGCCATCATAGTCCCAATGCCCCCCACACCCTTCTTGGAATTTTTATGCATAGAAACTCTATTGTTATGCATGGAAACTCCTCTTCCCAGCCTCTTCATGCATGCCCCATCTCTCCCTCTCCTTATATGGCAAGTTGTTTTGGACCAAGTCAAAGGAAGGTAGTTTGTTTTGTTTTCAAATTCTATATGATAGAATCCTATTACAAACCAAAAACTATTTCCATATGGTGCCACCCACACCTCCAATTTTTCCTCTAAAATATTTGGTGGAATAGAGGGAATTTTGTGTGCCCCTTGCTGGTGGTCCACGACTGAAAGAAAGGAGGGCGTGCCCAAGTGTTGGGCGCCCCAACTATTGCTTTATTTAGATATACCTTTTCTAGGTGTTTGACCTAGACAAGGATTGTTATCTCTCTCCCTATTTAAAGGATCTTTGGACTTGATTTTTTAAGAAGCAATCAGATCTGAGAGAGGACATTAGGGGCATGGGAAAATCTAGGAGAGAATAAGCTAGGGCATGGGATTTTATAGAGACATAATATCTTGCGTCTTGGAGAGAGAAATAAGGAAGAAAAAGGATCTTCTTATAGAATTTTTCTTCTACATCTCTACCTCTACTTTTTGTGAGTTTTGAGAGTGTCTATGATTCACAAAGTCTTCCTCTTTTCTTCTACTTGTTGAAAAATCTAAGAATCGAAGAAGAAAGATCCAGATCAATCGTCGAAGAAATATCAGTACAGTACTAGAATACTATACGGATTTTCAGCCATTGAATTTCTGATCAATGATCGAGGATTCATGTGGACATCCTGTAAAGAATGAATGCATGTGCGGCTTGGAGTATTAACCTTAGCCCTGGATCATCAAGTTAGAAAGTCTAACTTGCAAAAGTAAGTATGATCTGATCTCCTACTTACATGTCTAGATCTGATCTAGAGCAGTCTACTGTTGATATGATCAGCATGTAGTTTTTTAATATTTTAATTTTTGATTTAATAGCAAGCTTTAATCATATAATAGAATTTTAGATCTAGGATTTTATGTTATTTTATTCATGAATTAATGTGATTAATTCTTCTCTTCCGCTGTAATTTTGAAAAGTTTCAAAAGCTAATCCTAGAATCCTAGATCTATTTTCTTCAATTGGTATCAGAGCCATGTTTATTTTATTACATAATTTTATATATATTTAGATTATTTTTTATATTTAATCTAATTTATAATCTAATATTTAAATCTAAAATTTAAAAAAAAATCATACAAACTGATTATAAGATTGTCCTACTGTAAGATTTATCCCTTAAAGTAGAGAGGTTATCCTAATTTATATAGATCTAATTTAAATCATAAATTTATTAGATATGATCTAGATTAATTTATAATTTATTAGATTTAAATTTATTTAAATTTAAAAATAAATATTTTAAATTATATGGATTGATTATAAGATTATCCTACTGTAAGGTTTATTTCTTACAGTGGAGAGGTTGTTTTAGTACATACTGATATAAAATTTTGATCAATTTTAGATTATATCTAAGAGATTTTATGAGGTGACTAAAATATTTTAATCTAATTTTTATTATCATAAATATATTAGATTTGATCTAAGATAATTTATGATTAATTATAATTAAAATAATTTTAATTACATGAACATGTTTAGATTAAATCTAAAGTAGTTTCATGTCTATTTTATTTGTATATTGAGTATGAATCAAACATACAGCTAGTTGGTAGAACTATATTATAAAAATATTTTATCAATATAAAAATTATTTTTAAAATATCGAACCTCAACCTTCAGCCCAAATCTTAATTAAGAATTAAGAGTTGTTTGATTAGAATTTAAGATTATGAATTGAAGATCCTAAGATAAATCATAACACTTGGGTTAATGGATTAGTAGAAATTAGGTCCATTAATTGGGTTAGATCTAAAGTTAGATTAAAGAATAGACTTAATTAGAGAATTAACTAAATCTAATCAATAGTTATCTTAGATTAGATCAAGAATTCTCTAGATCAATTACAATAGTTGTAGTTGGTCAAGTCTATGTCTTTAACGAGAACCAAGATGGACTTGATTCTTGGTTATGCTATCTAGCACGAACTGTTAGGTTGATTCAATTAAAATTAATTAACCAATTGGTGTCCAAAGTAAGTCTAGCAATCTAGATTGATGATTTTTAATGGCAGCTTGCTTACCTTATCATTTTTGATGGTATCTAAGGCAAGCTTTGGTAGACCCTCCCACCGATCTCACTTACCTGACCTTTTTCGTGAAATTATATTTTGATCAGATTACTTGACAATTCGAACTGACCCACGTCAGCTAGGTAAATCAGTACGATTAATTTAGATACTCCTAAACCAGTCTATTAATAGTCTCCCTTAATCTGACTTGCTGAAGTCAATGGGAGGATCATGACAAGCTAGTTCATCTGACTTTCTTCCTTCTTTAAATCAAATCATTTAAATCCTCAAATTATTAGAACCCTAAAAATGAAATAGTTATGATGATAACTAGATCATAGCCTCTAATTAAGTGAATGATAATGAGTCCATTAGTTGGATAATCATTGAAAGTCCAAAAGCCTGATGCTTATCGACTAGTAAAATTATCATTCATAATATGATTTCTTGATCGTGTATTTTTAAATAATGGTTAGATTGACCAACCAAAGTTGGACTTAATCATTCATTGATTAGATGGACCAAGTATGGTCATATTAATGGTTGGATCTAATCGAACCCTTTCAGTGGAGGCTAAAGTCTAATGATTAGGAACTGAGGTAAAATTAAATTATTAAAAATTATTTAAAAAAATAATTGATTATAAATCTATTCTTAGATGTACATGGGTTGACCAACCAAAGTTGGACTTGTGTGCAGTCTATATGGATTCTAGTATCCACTAAAAAATTAAGATAATTTCTCAAATTGAAAGTATAGGCTATCAATTCAAATAAAATAGTGAAAGAATCTTTTGATTAAAATCTAAATCTTTAAATTTAATTAATTAATTATTGATTAGATTTTGATTTTTTTTTGTACAGATATGACCACTTTTCTTTCGCTCCAATCATTATTAGACAATGATAAGTTAGTGGGAGCCAACTTTGGTAGCTAGTACCATAAGCTAAAGATTATCCTGAAGCATGAATGGATCTTATACGTATTGATAGATCCTGCACTTGAGGAGCCAACTGTAAATGCACATGGATCAGTCAGAGATATTTATCAGAAGTGGCTTAGTGATCAAACCATGGTGCACTATATTATGCTAGCGGCTATGAGCGATAAGTTCAGTCGCAGGTTCGAGATGGTTCAGCCAAAAGACATGCTTTAAGTTTGAAGGAGTCTTTTGGCACATCCGATGATGTTGAGAGGCATAAGACTAGTTGTACCATCTTCAATATCAGAAAGAGGGATGAAGCTTCAGTCACTGATCATATACTATACATGATCAAGTTGATGGAGCATTTGAGCAAGCTTGATTTTTTCTTACATGAGCAACTAGAAAAAGATGCAATACTGAACTCACTGTCCAAGTTTTATCTTCCATTCCTCACTCATTATAGAATGACAAAGTCTGAAGTTAACTACCTTGGATTACTGGGGTTACTTCAGAACTTTGAGAAGGATCACCAGCTCCATAAGGAGGTGGTGAACTTAGTGGTAGGTTCATCTTTTGATTCTCAATTCTTTAAGAAAGAAAAGAAGAACAAGAAGAAAAAATCCAAAAAGGTGCAAGTTCAGATTGGGACATCTATGCAGGACCAGACCAAGAAGATAAAGTCTGATAAAAGTTAAGCTGAATACTTTTATTGTAAGAAGTAGAGATATTGAAAGAGAAACTGTCCTCAATACATTGCCTCCTTAGATCTGAGCAAGCCGAGAAAAAAAGCAAGTTGTTACTGGATAAGGTATTTATATGATAGCTTATTGCAATTTCTCTATCTATGATATTATTAAGTATTAGATACTGATAGTCTTTATCATATTTATAATTTATTGCAGGGATTGCAGGTCAATAGAAGATTCAAGTAAGACGAGAGGTTTCTGAACGTTCGAGATGGAAAATCAGTTTTTGTTCTAGCATTAGGAATCTTACAGCTTGTATTTGAGTCTTACACTATTGTTCTTAATGATTGCCATTTTTATGCTAGTTTTTTTTTGAATGTCATTTCTATAGGCTTTTTGGCCAAAGATAATTATGAAATTTTAATAAAAAAAGAATTTTATAATATTATTATGAATGGTGTTACTATATTCTCTGGATATTTGAATAATGGTGTATACATGCTATCACAACTTGTTAGTATAGTCTATTCTACTGGCATGCATCCTAGATTAGATAGTATATCTGATATTTACTTATAATACTATAGGCTAGGTCATATTAACAAGAATAGGATAAATAAGTTGACTCAAGAGGGTATCCTTAAAGTCAGTGATTGTGAATTACTTTCAATCTATAGGTTTGTCTATTTAAAAAAATGATCAAGTTATCTTTTACTGAAAAAGGTGAGAGAGCCATTAAGCTTTTAGGTTTAGTACATGCTGATGTATGTGGACCCATATGCACTATTGTTAGAGGTGGATATCTCTACTTCATCACTTCATAGATGATTTATCTAGTTATGAATATGTCTATCTGATGAAATACAAGTCGGATTCATTTGAAATATTCAAACAATTTCAAAGTGAAGTAGAAAAATAAACTAGAAAGATTATTAAAACTCTTCGATCTGATCGAGGAGTGGAATACCTTTCTAGTGAGTTTCTCACATATCTAGAAGAGAATGAAATTCTCTTCCAATAGACACCTCTAAAAATACCACAGCATAATGATGTGTCTGAAAGGAGGAATCGGACTCTGTTAGATATAGTCCGATCCATGATGGATTTTGTCAGCTTGTCGATATCCTTTTGGGGATATGCACTCCAATCGGCTTGCTATCTTCTAAATAGGATTCCAAGTAAGTCTGTAGTTAAAACTTTGGATGAAATATGAACAAGACGTAAGCCAGCACTTTCACACATTAGGATCTAAGGGTGCCTGGCTTATGTGAAATGGTTAATCATAAATAAACCTGAACCTAGGTCTGACAAGTGCATATTCATAGGGTACCCCAAAAAAACTAAAGGATATATTTTCTACCATGCTGATGAATAAAAAGTGTTCGTCAGTTTTAACGCAATCTTTTTAGAAAATGAGTTTTTTTGGTAAAAAAACTGTTGTCTTTAAGATTGAACTTGATGAAGTTCAATAGGTAGAAAGACCGATACCAATAGCTGAATCTAAATCAGATTTGATTAGATCAAATCTAAAGCCCAATATATCTACACCATTAAAGCGATCTAGTAGAGTACCACATCAGTCAGATAGATACTATAATTTTTTGGTCTGGGATAGTGATCCTATTGAACTCAATGAGAATGATAAAGATCCGATCACCTATATGGATGCAATGCAGAGATCTGATTCCGAGAAATGGCTTGAGGCCACGAAATTCGAGATGGAGTCTATGAAGGTCAACGATGTATGGATATTGGTTGACTCACCTAAAGAGGTTAAATCCATCAGATGTAAATAGGTCTTCAAAAGAAAAAAGGATGCAGACATGAAGGTGGAGATCTATAAAGTCCGTCTAATTGTGAAGGGGTATTGTCAACGTCATAGTATTGACTATGATGAAATGTTCTTCCTTATGAAAATGCTCAAATCCATTCGGATAATGCTTATAATAGCTATCCATCTGAATTATGAGATCTGGCAAATGGATGTGAAGATAGCTTTTCTGAATGGAGAGCTCATCGAAGAGGTGCATATGATACAACCTGAAGGATTCACATCTACAGATGAGTCTAAGGTGTGCAAGCTTTAAAAATTCATTTATGGATTGAAGTAAACATCTCAGAGTTAGAACATGAGTTTTGGTAATGTGATCAAAATGTATGACTTCGTTAAGAATGGAGAAGAATCCTGCATTTATAAATGGAGAGATGGTCCAGCAGTGGTATTCCTTATCTTATATGTGGATAACATTCTCTTAATCTGAAATGACATCTCTGCACTATAAGAAGTAAAATTTTGGTTGTCATCTCAGTTTTTCATAAAGTACTTGGATGAAGGATTCTACATTCTAGAAATGAAGATCTATAGGGATATATCTAAGAGGATGCTTGAATTATCCCAGTTCACGTACATAAAAACTGTGCTGAAAAGATACAGCATAGAAAATTTTAAAAAGGGCTATCTTTTGATAGGTCTGAAATTTTTCTCTCTAAGAAAGATTGTCTGACAACTCTTGAGGAGAGAGAGTATATGAGTAGAGTTTCATATGCTTCGATAATATGATCTATTATATATACCATGACATATATGAGACCAGATGTGGCATACTCACTAGGAGTAGTGAGTAGACACCAATCTGATCTAGAAAAAAATCATTGAAAGGTGGTGAGAGTCATTCTTAAGTATTTAAAAAATACGAAGAATCGATGGTTAGTTTATAGTAAATCAGATCTAAAATTTATAGAATTTACTGACTTCAGCTTTCAATCTGACCATGATGATAGTAGAAGCATGTCGGGTTATATCTTTATCTTAAATGATAGAGCCATATGTTAAAAGAGTTTCAAGCAGCATACTGTGGCAGACTCTGTTTGTAAAGTGGAGTACATCACAGCATTAGATGCCATGAAGAAAACTATATGGCTGAGAAAATTTATCATCGAGCTCGAAATAGCATCCTTCCTTGATGGTCCAATTCTACTCTACTATAACAGCACTAGTGCCATTGCTCAAGCTAAGAAATCAAAAGTACACCAATGGATGAATCACATTCTGTGCCACTTTCACCTGATCTGGAAGATCATGGATTGAGATGACATCGACCTTCAGAAGATTGACAAAAAAAAAAATAGGTTAAGTTCTTTAATAAAGTTATGACGATAAAGAAGTTTGACAATCATAAGTCAAAGATAGATATTAGATACTGTACGAATGACTTTAGAACAAGTAGTAGTTGTTGAAAAATATATTTCAAAGCCAATCGTCAGTCTGTTGATGGTTGAGCTATCTTATAATTATAATTAATTTATTAATTAATAAAATAAATATTTTAATATTTTTAGTATAAAGTTTATATCTTCTAATGAACTTCATTATTGTGATGAAGTCGTTAGGACTATTTAGATTCGATAAAGAGAGAATTTATCGATTAGTACTTGAATAATTCATGAATAAATGATATGTTGTTAATTAGGATGATAGCATTTATCGAGCATAGATCGTTGTATGTCATATAGGTTAGTTGTCCTCTTAACTAAGAAGTTTGGAGACACTAATATGACATACAAGTAAGATCTAAGGGTACATCATCATTGAATGTGATCAACTTTAGAGTATTCTGCTGTCAAAAATTTCTCTGATGGGATATAGGTATAAATATCTCTTAGACCTAAAATCACCATAGTAGCTTGCAAGCAACTCACTGTGCTTTGGTACCGGACTAACTGAATTTTTAATTTAATGATGAAAAATTTTTGGATACAGTCAAGTACTTGTAAAGTCAATGAGTGATCAAGATGGGATTGACCACTCCAAAAGTTGGAAAAGAATGCATCACTATATTTCAATATAGCAAAATCTTGGCCAGGATAATCCATGAGATGGATTTGGTATTTTGAGATACAATATGGATAACCTAATTAGGATTGATCATTAAACTCTGAGGTATTCTATGAACATTTTGATCAAGGGGATGAATTATATAAAAATTATATCCACATAGATTCTAAGGATGTTGTTCCACACATTCGACTTATTCGGCCATCGGATATCATTGCTAGATGGTTACTCCGATTTGTACAAAAATTTATGTTTATACTATCAACTTAGGTTCAAATCTATGAGATCACACATATAAGAGTTTTCGATCTGATCGGATGGTTGATCGATGATTAATAATCGTTATTAGGTCAAACAATCAATACGATTAATGTTTGACCTAGTGTAAGTATTGCAAGATGATCAATTAGCAATTGAATTGCTAATTGACTTAATTTGATTAAGCTAGAGAGTTGAGATTAAGTCTAATTAAATATGATTTAATTAGAATTGATTTGGACTTGATAGATCAAGTTTAATTGATTTATTGGATGAGTCAATTGTATGGAAGAACTAGTCCTAGTTCAATTAGGACTTGTATGAACCCAATTTTTAATTTGATTAAAAATTAAATTAGAATTAAATCTAATTTATTCTAATTTAATTAAAGTCTTGGTTGGATTAAGACCTATTCTAATTGGGTTAGATCAATGTTGATTTAATTTGATTCAAAAAATCATATTTAATCAAGTCAAAATAAAAATCCTAGTCATACTAGGATTCCCTAACCTTGCGCCACCTTAGTCCCAATGCCCCCATGCCCTTCTTGAAATTTTTATGCGTGGAAACTCCTCTCCCCAGCCTCTTCACGCACGCCCCATCTCTCCCTCTCCTTCTTATATGGCAAGTTGTTGTGGACCAAGTCAAAGGATGGTAGTTTGTTTTGTTTTCAAATTTTATATGATAGAATCCTAACAAACAAAAAACTCTTCCCATATTGTACCATCCACACCTCCTATTTTTCCTCTAAAATATTCAGTGGAATAGAGAGAATTTTGTGTGTCCCTTGCTGGTGGTCTACGATTGAAAAGAAGGGTCTGTGGACATACGTTGTCTACGTGTTTAACCTAGACAAGGATTGTTATCTCTCTTCCTATTTAAAGGGTCTTTGGATCTGATTTTTTAAGAAGCATTCAGATCTGAGAGAGGACATTAGGGGTGTGGAAAAATCTAGGAGAAAAAAAGCTAGGCCAAGGGATTTTGTAGAGACATAATATCTTATGTCTTGGAGAGAGAAATAAGGAAGAAGAAGGATCTTCTTTTCGGGTTTTTCTTCTACATCTCTATCTCTATTTTTTGTAAGTTTTGAGAGTGTCTCTAATTCACAAAATCTTCCTCCTTCCTTCTACTTATTGGAGAGTCCAAGAATCAAAAAAATAAAGATTCAAATCAAACATCAAAGAAAGATCAGTATAGTACTAGCATACTGTGCTGATTTTCAGCCATTGAATTTTTTATCAAAGATCTAGGGTTCGTGTGAACATCCTGTAGAGGCTGGATGTGTGTGCCGCTCAAAGCATCAACCTCAGCCCTGAATCAGCAAGTTAGAAAATTTAACTTGTAAAGGTAAGGATGATCTGATCTCCTACTACATATCTAGATCTGATCTAGAGCAGTCTATTGTTGATATGATCAATATGTAATTTTTTAATATTTTAATTTTTAATTTAATAGCATGCTTAATCATATAATAAGATTCTAAATTTAGGATTTATGTTATTTTATTTATGAATTAATATGATTAATTCATCTCTTCCACTGTAATTTTGAAAAAAATTTAAAATTTAATCCTAGAACTTTAGATCTGTTTCCTTTATATTTAATATGGGTTGATCGATGCTCTCTTGTATGAAGAGATGCAAGCCATCATGAAGATGAAGAATTAAAAATAGATCCAAATGCAGGCGATGAGCACTATCTATTTGTACCTAATGGATGATATCGTGATTCATGTACTTAACGAAACTTCTCTGACGATGCTATGGTCGAAGCTCGAGGAGTTGTACATGGCATAGTCACTCATCAATATGCTATTTCTTTGAAAATATTTCTATCAGCTATGGATGAATAAAGATCAGAGCGTACAGAAGTATTTAATCAACTTTTAGAAGATCCTCACAGACCTCCTCAGCATTGATGAAAAGGTTGAGGAAAAGACCAGGCAAGGGCATTGATTTTGCTAGCATCACTTTCTCCTTCGTATAAATCTTTGGTACTATTCTTTTAGTGAAAAAGAGCACCATCAAGATGGATGAAATCACTGCAGTGATTCTTGAGAATGAGGCTCTCAGGAGGGAGAATTCAGCTTTGAGCTCAGATGTTGGTAGCTCAACTTTAGTAGTTTCTGAAGGAGTAGGAGGCAGTAGACAAAGCAACAGAGGATCACGATGATGATGATCTAGATCCAAGATGAGGGATCAGAGTAAGATCAAATGCTATCAAAGCGACGAGTTGGGTCATCGAGTCAAAAATTGCCCACAACTTAAAGATTGGACACATGCTGCTATGACGATGGCCAGTAGCGATACAGAAGGCAGTGATAATGTTCTTCTAGTCACTAATGAAATATCTACTTCAATAGATTATGAATTCTACTTATTTTCATCATGTATATTACAGAAAAGAGCTGTTCAACTTCCTAGAGAGCAATGAGGGTACTATATTCTTGCTAGATGGATCGAGTTGTGAGATCAAGGACAGCGGGATGGTCAGCATGAAGCTCCATGATGGAATAATAAAAAAGTTGGATGAGGTCCGATACATATCCAACTTTAAGAAAAAGTAATCTCACTGAGCAGATCGGATTCAATCAACTTCAGATGGAAAGCTGATGGAAAAATTCTAAAGATCATGCATGATAGTAGGATGGTAATAAGAGAAAGAAAGTATGGAGGACATTACCTCATAGTAGAAAGTCCAATACGAGATAGAGCTCCAGATGGAGATGGATTGGACACAAGATGAAAAACTCGAGAGAACGATATGTAACATCGCAAGGTGAAGTTCCTATTATCGCAGGAGGCTATCTCTAGTAAGTATCAGGTCAGAAGGATCACAGCTATTGATGGAGGTGAGATCGAGCGGCCTGGCTTGACTCCCATATTTGTCCATCCATGATCAACAGGTGATTACTCAAGGCCATAGGGATGAGAGAATCCAAAAGCTCTCAAAGTCAGGTAGAGACCGAATATCGAGTTGAGATAGAGATTGTTAGAATTTGATGTCTCGAATTCGATCCACGATAGAGAAGAATCCAGAAGAAGTATTAGCAGTCGGGCTAACTCGAATACGAATCGAGCTGGCTCGGACTGAGATCGAGCCAACTCGGAGCACAGTCGAGCTGACCCTCTCAAGCAGATAGAAAGCAGGTGTTCAGACGAGATGAGATGCGGTCGAGCCAGCTTGACCTCTGACAGAGCCAACTCGATGAAAGCAAACAGAATAGGATGGAGTTTTTTGTTTGATCTTGAATTGTGATTAATCCAAAGGGTCTACAGGAGTTATGCATGGACCAAATGTATTCACGCGATCCAATGGTCATGGAGGGCTGCGATCATGATCTGAAGGCTGGGAGACATTCTAGACTTTTATCAAAACTCTATTAGACTTGTATTAGGAGACGGAGCCATGTTAGGATTCCTGTGAACTGCTGAAAAAAGGATTCTCAGTCTACTTAAAGGTTGTAACGCTGTGGAGAGGTTTGTGGCATGCAGAGGCACGTTGAGAGGCTCAGACAGCCATCAAGAGAAGTTTGACAGAGCACCGAGTAAGTACAGCCCATAAGATAGAGATATCAGACAAAGCTGTGAGTTCTTAGGAGACCATGGGAGTGGCCATGAGCTCAGGAATAGAGGCTGAGGTGCTGAGTTGTAGTTGCTAAGGGTCTCCTTGAGGATTCTGAGAGAGCTTTTGTGAGGATAGCTTCTAGTTGAGAGAAGATTATTTATAGCGAGTAAAGAATAGATAATCTTCTCTTATGTCTATTTCTTTTTCATGATAAAGCTTTGCATGTCCCGTGAAGACGAGCTTTTAGGCTGATCTATATACTTGGTTGTTCTTATTTTATTTTCTTCTTTCTTCCTGCCATAATATTTTGGTATAAGATCCTCAGTAAGTAGTATCAGAGTGAGTTGATATCACAATAATTGATATCAAAATAAGTTGATACCACGGCAGTTAATAATAACTTATGAAGAAAACTGATTTGTTATATTCAAGGAGGGTTTTGAAGTCGATGCATTGACATAAGTTTTGAATTGGTTTGGATTGAACTGTGTTGGCATAGAAAATCTAGCGATCCAAATCTAATTTATATTTAAAAAAATAGCAAGATAATATTTTTTCCTAAAAGATAAACAAGGCAAATTACTTGAGTATACTTTGAACCATCTGGCCTCTACTCTAACATTGTCCATGACCAGCCTCTTTTTTTTTATTTTTTATTTTTTTTAACTTGCAATAATTAGGAGTAGGACAGGTAGAGGAGACAACCATGTGGCAGTTAGGAAACATGTCTTGATAAGATTGTACGTGGAGGTGATTTTGCTAAGCGATTTCATTTTCATGGATAGGTTTGGTTGAGCAAAATCTCCCATCGGAAGAACATATGCAGAGAGAAAGAGAGAAGAAAGGAGACCCACCAGCACCATAATTATCTAGGTTCACGTACCTAAAGGACGTAACATCAAGACCTTCTATAAAAACCTTTAAATATTTAGGCAACCATTGGATAAGCGTCAATCCTCCATTAACAATTCCTTAAGATGCTAGAGTAAATCTAGTGAACAAATGCTAATATATTATGGAGACACGGAAATTAGGAGAGCAATGGCTTCAGTCATCTCCTCTGATTTCTATTTTTTTTTCCTCCTACCAAGCTACTCCAACATGCATCACATGATGAGGTGTCCAAACTACTCTTAACTTTAGAGATGTATGCGAGAGGACGCCAATCACCTACTGATATAGTGGTTATGTTGTTAGAATGTATAGATATTACTATCAAATATATTTTTTAAAAGATGAATACCGTGGCTGATTAGGTAGCTATTTTTGTCATGGAATATGATGGATCACATCTTTGGATTAACTTACATGAGATTTTTAACCCGCTTATGAATATTTTATTTTTTAATTATCTTGATTATATTTATACTAGAAGAGGTTGAATGATTTATTTTATCTATAAAAAAAAAAATTAGTATTTTTTTTCCTAAAAATTTCGACCAAATTTATGAATGAATCGGGCGGTGGTGGATGTAACTCTCGTACTGGAGCATGTTCCTCACCGTTCGCGTTTATATTTTTGGAATCTATGTGAAAAGCACTGCTCACTAATTTTACTAAATTTTAACAAGTAATAAAGAGCTGGATAAAGTTTTTACAGTGCCTTCTTCTTTTATTATTATTATTTTGGCGGGTCGCAATAGGATTGAGTTGAATAAGATGCTGATTAATTTAAATACATAATAGTTCAAAAATCTATCAATTCAAATTTAATTTATTTATTAAATAAATAAAAAATATAGATATGTATCTGATTATTTTAATGTTGATGTACAATAAATTGAAATAATTTAAATGGTCATCAAGCATGTCATCCCCAAAACTAAGTATTTTTGTTAAGCGAGCTCATAATACGCAAGCTTACAGGTGGGTTGTGGAAAATTGCAATCCCAAAATAAAACCATGAACCAGCTGGAAAAATGAAGAACTTGCTTGGAGATCTGCCAAGCAGCTGGTTTGAGGGGTGAAAGTTTGCGTGTACGATGACCTGGTTAATTAATGGCAACTCCTCTATGTACCTTCGGTTGCCCTATCATCATAACGAATCTTAAAATTTTTAGTAAGATTCAATTTTAGCAAAATTTTAACAGATGCTATGCCCCTTCTCCCAAGCCATATAAATTAGATATGCATGCTATATTCTAAGCACTCTTTATTCTCCCATATATATATATATATATATATATATATATATATATATATATATATATATATATATATATATATATATATATATATATACACACACATAGAGGGAATTCTATCCAAAATCCTAGAGTATCTAGATGGATCCAAAAATATATGTGCATCACAATAATTCTTAATCTATTTGATGTGGGACCGTTATTTCTCGACACCTTCCTTCTTTAATTGGAGATAGAGATAAAAAAACTAATGAAAATCAGCAAACTATGGTTGGAAGATTTTTTTAATTAATTAATATTCACTAAATAGATCTTTGATATTTAGAACAAAAAATCAAAATAATATTTTTTAATTAATTTATTAGAGGTTTTACACAATTATAAATAATATTAAAGTGAATTCAATTTTGACCTATATGAACTAGAGAACATTGTAGTACGATTTTGTTGGAATTGACTACAGATCGATCGTGATATTTTTGATTGAATTTATAGTACTTGTGAATGAATTTATATGGATTTGGGATAAGTATAGGACTAAAAAATCTAAAAAATATCTTTCAACTAATTTTTTATTATTGAGATTTTGGGTTGGTACAAATATGCTTCACTGTTGATGCAATAATAATTAAAAATATAAATAATTTGGTGAAAAATAATAAGCAAGAGGAACTAAAGTTAGAATTATGATACTTTTGTTGATTTGACTTTGCTCTATTCATAAGCCGGTGAGGAACATCTCAGCTAAATAAGCCTACTGATTTAGTTATTTTAAAAATTTATAATTATAAAATTCTGTTATATATTTATGAGGCAAACTAATTATATGCATGTAACCAGCTAATTAAAAGTTGAATGTTGGGTACAAAATTGAAGGTTCAATATGTAAATGTTTTCTTTCATCAAATTTGTAATAGATCAATTAATGAGATTTTTAAACAAAAATTATTCTTCTTTAATTTCCAACGATCAAATTTATAATTAACCGACCAATGAATGAGATTCTTAAAAATATAAAACTGAAAATATTCTTCTTTAATGATTTTTTTTGATACATTTCTTTAATGTTAAAGGTTATATTTGTAATTGGTTAATGAATGAGATTTTTAAAACGATAGGGTGCGATGAGTGTGGACGGAAAATATTTGGAGTTATCCGGCTTCAATAATTAAGCAAAATGACGAAAGATACGACGCACCGGATTCAATAATTAAGTTCATCCAACGATAAACTTACGTACTTCAGGATCCGTGGCAGTGCTAGTAAATCCCTCAGCCTGCATGTGGAGGTAGGACCACTGTAAGATAAAATATTCTAAGAAAAATTCTCCAGGCCAAAACATAGGTGTCTTAAGAAAAAACTTTGTTACCATGTGTCACGTTAAAATCAAAATGTGTGTTAAGCTTGCTTCAGGTTCGACATATAATGAGCTCATTCTGAGGAAAATAAGGAATACGAAGAATAGGGAGAATGAGAGAAGAACTGAATGAGAAGAAAGTTTCATTATCAGAAAGATCTCTAAAAATTTACTAATCATCATAAAATGTCTTCCTCATATAGAAATGCTTGAAGAGAATCTAATAACAACTCTAACAAACTCCTAGATTACTTACACCAATGTTTATCCTTTATTAACATTCAAAGAAGCTAGACACCTCTGACTTAATTTCTAATATCCATGGCCTTCATGATCTGCACGATCCATACCCAGCAGGCCTGGTGCTTTGACTATCCAGAAGTCCATCTTCGCTCACACATTCTAAATAACATGCCACTTGGCTTAATTCACGTGCACCCCTACTCATATATATATATATATATATATATATATATATATATATATATATATATATATACACACACACACATATATGATACATATATACATGCATGTATATATACATATACATACATACATACATATATACATGCATGTATATATACATATACATACATACATACATACATACATACATACATATATATATATATATATATATATATATATATATATATATATATATATATATATATATATATATATATATATATATATATATATATATATGTATGTATGTATGTATATGTATATATACATGCATGTATATATGTATCATATATGTGTGTGTGTATATATATATATAGATATATATATATATATATATATATATATATATATATAGTTGGAAATAAATTCTGCTCCCGTCAAAATTCAACTTGATGCTTAGCCTAAAACAACCGATAATCATGGAAGAGCTTCGATCGAAAATTCTCCTCCAGCGGTCAAACCTTATCCGAACTTCTTCGGTCGGCCGAACTCTTCAGCAATCGAGCCCCAAACGAACTCCTCCATTGACCGAACCCCTCTCGAACTCTCCCAACGGTCGAATTTCTTCCGAACTTCTTCAGGAGCCGGACTTCTTTCAGACTTCTCCTTCGGTCGGACTTCTCTAGGAGCCGGACTCCTCCCAGACATCTCCTTCGATCGGATTTCTATAGGAGCCGAACTCCTTTCGAATTTCTCCTACAGTCGGATTTCTACATGAGCTGAACTCGTACCGGACTTCTTCTTCAGTTGGATTTCTATAGGAGCCGAACTTCTTCCGGACTTCTCTTCAGTCGAATTTCTACGGGAGTCGAACTCCTTCTGAATTCCTCCAAAAGCCAAACTCCTTTCAGACTCCTTCAGTCGAATTTCTACAGGAGCCGAATTTCTTCTGAATTTCTTCTGCAGTCGGATTTCTACGGAAGTCGAACTCCTCCTTCAATCGAATTTCTACGAAAGCCAAACTCTTTCTGAATTCCTCCAGGAGCCAAACTCCTTTCGGACTCCTTCAGTTAGATTTCTATAGGAGACGATTCTGAACTCCTCCTTCAGTCATATTTCTACATGAGCCGAACTCCTTCCAAACTTTTTCTTCAGTCGAATTCCTTCAGGAGTCGAACTCCTTTCAAATTCTTCCTTCAGTCAAATTCCTCCAGGAGCCGAACCCCTTCCAAATTTTTCCTTCAGTTAGATTCCTCTAGGAGTCGAACTCCTTCCGATCTACTCCTTCAGTTGGATTCCTCCAGGAGTCAAACTCCTTTCAGATTCCTCCTTCAGTCAAGTTTCTTCAGGAGCCGAACACCTTTCGAACATCTTCTTCAGTCAAATTTCTTCAGGAGCCGAACTTCTTTCAGACATCTCCTTTAGTCAAGTTCCTCCAAGAGCCGAACTCCTTCCGTATTCCTCCTTCAGTCAAGTTTCTCTAGGAGCCAAACTCCTTCCAGACATCTCCTTCAGTCGTATTTCTTCAGGAGCCGAAGATATCTCCTTCAGTCGAATTTCTTCAAGAGCTAAACTCTTTTTGGACACCTCCTTCAGTCGAGTTCCTTCAGGAGCCGAACTCCTTCCGGATTTCTCCTTCTGGATTCCTCCTTCAGGAACCAAACTTCTTTCAAACTTCTCATTCAGTCGGATTTCGAACATCTGCTTCCACCGGATGGTTATGACTGCCATTATCAGTCTAACGATACCTCTCTCTGTAATAAATTCCACACGGCCCACGACCAGATGGTATGGCTGTCACTATCAGTCTAGCGGCACCTCTCTCTTCGTAGCAAACCCCACATGGCCTCGAGCGATCCACTATCGGACGGCTGCAACTGTCACTATCAGTCTACTACAGGCGGCACTACAGGCAGCGCCTTCCTCCATGACAGACTCCATCAGGCCTCAAGCGATCTGCTATCAGACGACTACGGCTGTCACTGTCAATCTGCTACAAACTCCGTCTATAAAAATGGATCATTCAGATACGTTTTCTTTAAGCTCTTTTCTCTTTTCTAAAACTCTGCAGAATTTTCATCTTAGCACTCTATTTCTGTTGACCAGAAGAGCTAACTTGATCATCGGAGGATTCTGCCGGAGCCACCACCACCGACTCCAGATGGAACTTTATTTTGCAGATCACCGACGGTGACCTCTTCTTTCTCAACTCCAGCTCAATCCGACGTCAACAGATTCTGCACCAACATATATGTATGTATACATATATGTATGTATGTATATGTATGTACATACATACATACATACATACATACATACATATATATATATATATATATATATACATACATACATGTATACATGTATGTATATATATATATATATATATATATATATATATATATATATATATATACATATATATATATATATATGTACATATATATATATATATATATACATATATATATATATATATATATATATATATATATATATATATATATATATATATATATATATATATATATATATATATATATATATATATATATATATATATATATATATATATATATATATATATATATATATATATATATATATATATATATATACATGTATATATATGTATATATATGTATATATATGTATATATATGTATATATATGTATATATATATATATATATATATTATATATATATATATATGTATAAATATATATACATATATATATATATATGTATATACATACATATATATACATATATGTATATATATATATATATACATATATATATATATATGTATATATATATA